>CM038216.1:221443266-221694939 GCA_021442155.1 Cymbidium sinense
GAAAGATAGTCCACCCCGCAGCCACAAGACCGCCAAGGATTCAAATCAATAGACTTAGAACCATCAAGATGAAAGATAAAGAGTCATCCAAATACAAACATTGAAAAATCCCAAGGGAAAGCCATAGATAGCATCCACCAATCCAAATCCAAGGACAGAGAATCCGCTTTAACTAGATACAAGCAAAAAAAAAAAGTAAGAGCCCTTTAGGATCACAAATAATCCAACAACCAGAGACAACCACAAACAAGAACCCTAAAAAGTCATCATTTGCCAAGTCCAAAAAATCCAACCATTAGTTTGCATCCTTCCAGTTCAGAACACAAATTTAAAATAGACCCTCAGTATTACAAAAGGCACACCCAATATTTAGAAGATATAACAATCTAGAAGCATCCAACCTTACACTCATCCAAAACAGCATTAAAGAAAGGATAGATAGCCACAGGAAAATAGTTTTCCAAGTTACAACCCAAAAACAAAGAGCCCTCAAGGTCACACAACTCCTCTTATAACAAGAGCAAAACTAAAGGATAACCAAAAGCAGAAAAATC
The DNA here is from genome assembly GCA_021442155.1 of Cymbidium sinense. NCBI lineage: Eukaryota > Viridiplantae > Streptophyta > Magnoliopsida > Asparagales > Orchidaceae > Cymbidium > Cymbidium sinense. The sequence continues at coordinate 221,443,821 of CM038216.1, forward strand.
ATCCCGATGAAGAAACAACAAGGTGATAACAACCCATAGCAGGAAGGTCATAAAACTACATGAGCCACACCTAAAGGGAAAACCCATATCCAAGCAACACCACAAACAACCAACCATAAAATAGAGCAAATAAAAATGTTATAGATCCAACCAATAAAGAGAACCACACCAACCAAAAGACAAGAAAACCCAATGCCTCCACTCCGCAAAACACCTCTACCAGTTGGGAGAAAAACAAACTAGAAAATAAAAATAATAGCAAAAAATACAATAAATTGAAAGATAAACCCATCATCCAAAGAATGGGAAGAAACTAAACTTGAATATAAAAGTAGGTTTATGAGAAGAAAAAATCAAGTCCAAATCAACAAAAATAGAAAACTAGAAATATTCAAAAATAATAATAAGGGGAGCCATAGCCCCACAGGATGAAAAAGGTTAAAACCTTCTAACATAAGGCAAACTAGTTTTATCAAGACTCACAAGACCCTTTAAAAGGAAAGGGACATCATTAGAAAACATTTGCAAAGAAGAAGACTTGGCCCCCAAATTGGTAAGAAAGTCAACACAAGAGTTGGCTTCCTATAAATATGAGAAATTTGAAAATCTAGGTTAGCAAGAAGCCTCTAGTATGATTAAGTAAATAATACACTTCAAAGATTACCATGACCATCGATTTGAGTAAATCTAAAAGAAGGAGAGCATCAACTTCAAACCAGATCTTATGAAAACCTTTTTGTCAACAAATAGAAATGTCATGTTGAAAGCCTTTAAGCTCAACAAATAACACATAACAAGGCTCTAAAGGGGCAGCAAAAGTATAGATAACCTTGCCACTATGATCTCTTAAGATCCCACCACTGCCATAATAACCATTAGAAATTGAGCCATCAGTGTTAACCTTAATGTAGTGATAATTAGGTTTAATCCAGTATATAATTTTCTGGGTAGGAGAGACACGGGGAAGGATAATCCAAAAGTTCAAGGCCACAGACTTGCACCCTTTAAAACTAGAGTGAGTAAGAAGATTATCTCTAAAAAGAGACAAAATTTTATAATTCTCTAGCAATAATAGATGATAATTCATAGAAATATTACAATGCTTAGCATCATTTCAATCCAAATATACCAAAGAATAGTAATAGCTAAAACAATTTTAATATGACCCTTAGAAGTATGGGAGAAACATGCTTCAAGAAGTTGCATGATAGAAAATGAACCTTTAAAATGGAAAGTATTAAAAATATTATCATACCAATTCCACATTTTAGTAGCACAAAAACATGATCCACACTTTCAATGTGATAGCAATAGTGACATTTAGGGGAGATGGAAACCTTTTTTTCAGAAGAGTAGCATCCAGGATATAATGCTTGCCAAGTTAAAATCGAGAATGAAGTAGGGAGACTAATATTCTAGATTTTAGTAAAAACCAAGGACTCTTGATATTTAAATCTGATGAAATGCCAAACTTCTTTAAAAATAAATCTCCAGAAGAAGAATTATTGAAGAGAATTTGGTTGGGTTCATTAGGGAAAGGACAAATTTTAAGGATTTTGTCAATGATCACATTAGGGACAAGGATATTAAATTGAGCCACATCCCACTTATTATGAGTAATTAAGCGATTAATCTTAAGCATCATTGTGGAATGAGTATTGAGGGAATCAATAGAGCCCCAGCTAATTGACCAAAAGAAAGAGGACTAGAATTGACACCCCAAGAAATTAAGTTCTCAACATTCCATTTGATACTACAAAGTCTTCCACACAAGAGAATCCCTAGATTTGAAAGCAAATGATAAGATGTTTGCCCGACAATATTTAGCATGCATAATCTTGACCAATAACTATGTTTATTTTTAAAATTGCACCACATTTTATAGGAAAAATAGTTAATAGAATCCTCTAAAGTTTTGCAACCCAAACCACCTTCATTATTAGGACTACAATAGTTGTGCAAACTAGCCCAATGTAATATTTTGAGAGAAGAGTTAGATCCCCAAAAAAATTTATTAAAGAGTCTATTAATCCTTTTAATAATAGAATGGTAGGAATAATAGTAGAAAAGAGATACAAAGGTAGAGAGCAAAGGGTACTTTTTTAGGATAAGTCTAGCACCAAAGGAAAGTAAATGAAACTCCCAAGATGAGGTTTTCTTATTTTTTTTGAATAACATCATCGATAAAGAAGATCTTGTCATTCCTCTATATAAGGGGAGTCTCCAAATACTTGATGGGAGAATTTGATGAAAACCCATAATATTCTTAATTGCATTGATCTTAGATAAAGAAATAAGAATTAGTAATAAAAAACTTTTATTAGGATTAATATTCAAGCCACTCTCCTTACCAAAAATAGTTAGAACTTACACAATTTTTTAATATAAAGAGTAGCATTGCAAAAATATAATGAAATCTTTAGCAAAATTAAGGTGAGAAATGGAAACCCACTAGTGGTTCTATTACATGTTAGGCATTCTACTAAACATCTGCTCAATACATCTAAAAAGATATTCCAGAGCAATAATGAAAAGAGTAGGAGAGAGAGGGTCCGCTTTCCTTATCCCATGAGAAGAAGAGAAGAAACCATGCACTTCACCATTGAGGAGCAAAGAAAACCAAGAATTCTCAATCCCATTCTTAATTAAAGTAATAAATTGGTTAGATAATCCAAATAAAGCCAAAATTTTATAGAGGGAAACCCAACCAATATTATCATAAGCTTTGGAAATGTCAAGCTTAAAAAGAAGGTTTCCATCATGAACTTTGGCATTTAAATCATGGATCATCCTCTAAAAGAACATTATTAGAAATGGATATCCCTTTAACAAAATTGGTTTGATTGGGGGAGATAATTTTAGGAAGTAAGATACTAAAACCTTTTAGCCAAAATCTTATAAATAAGTTTATTAAAAAAAGGGCAAAGGCTAATCGGCCTAAAATCACTCCAAACTTTAGGATTGTCTTTTTTAGGAATTAAAACTGTGGAGGTGCTAACAAAATATTTGGGAAGGGTACTACCCTTAAAGAAATAAAGAACATCTTTAACTAAGTCCTCTTTAATGATAATCCAACATTTTTGGAAAAATAAGGTAGTATAACCATCAGGACTAGCCTCTTTGTTCATACTCGCAAAGTATCAACAACTTTAGACTCGGGTAAGAATGAAAGCATAATGTTATCATCATTAAAATAAGATTAGAATAACTTTAGGTCAAGAAATAGCATCCTAAGCAACATTTTTATTCAGAAGCTCTTTATAAAAAGAAATAATAGAATCAGTAAGCTCCTTTTTATTTGAACACCAAACTCCATCATTAGTTTTAATTTTGTGAATGTAATTTATAGCCATTTTCTTTTTAACCATGGCATGAAAAGATTTAGTATTATGATCTCCATCAAAGATCTATTTCATAGAAGTTTTTTGCCGCCAATAGGTCTCCTCCATGTCTTGAAAACATGTTAACCTATCTTTAGCTTGAGCCAACAAATGAATTTTAGAAGGATCATTAACAACAACATCTTCCAAAACTATAACCTCATTCGCATATCTTTGATATTCAAAAAAGGTTCTTGAAATAATGTAAATTCCACCAAGTAAGGAGTTATTTGAACCACTATCTCCTCATCCCAAAAACACAATCATCAAGATGAAGAGGTTCACCCCAATTAGTAGAAATAACATCCAAAAAGTTTAACATCCATGAGCCACATATTTTGGAAGTTAAAAGGGATCGGGGAGGAGGATTTACTAGTAATAAAATTCATAGTGATAAGCAAGGGAGAATGGTCTAGAAGGGTTTTTCTTAAGTGCTCCACAGAAGTAGTAGGGAGAAGATTAATCCACAAATGATTAAAAGAGCTCTAGATTTTTTCTGTCTATCATTATTCTAAGTAAATTACCAGTGCCAATAAGATGACAATCAAGGATCATGTTATTAAAATCTTCCATAGAAAATAAGTTCGAGCATTACCACCAACCCATTCGAGGAAGAAGAGATAGTATTAAAGTCCCCACCCACAAACCAAGGAGCATTAACATAAGAAGAAAAACTAATACGATCCTCCCAAAGAAGCCATTTACCATTTATATTACAAGAAGCATAAACAAATGAGCCAAAACAACACCAATTATCATAAGTAATCTTAACCATAGGGATTATTCCAAAACCTGCATAACATAGGGACTATTCCAAAAAAGCCAAATTTTATTGCTCAAGTTAGCAAAAAAATTAGCAAAACCAATCAATAAAAGAAATGTTAAGGAAGAATAAAAGGTTCCAAGATAGCCAAAGAGGAAATGTTATGAGAACAAACTAAATTTCTAATTTTATTTCTAATGAGAGGGTACTAATCCCTCTCACATTCCAAATTAAGAAAGAAACCATTTATTTTTTGGGCGTAAGAGCTAGATCTAGTAACTATATAGAAAAATCAAGAAATTTAGTTTTAGAGTGTTATTTTTCTTCCTAAAATCATTTGAAATTTATTAATCATATCCACAACATCACCATCGATATTGAGATTGTTCGGGGTATGTTTGGAATAAGGTTACATTTAAACCATCACCACTTCACCTTCTTCCAAATCATTATTATGTTGAAGTGTCGATTAGAAATCATCGAAGATGAAGAAGCGAGAAGGATTATATCCATTTAAATCACAAGTGCCTAATTAGGAGTAGAAATTTTATCCTTAGTTTGCCCACCATTCAAGCCCTCATCAAGGATCACATTTTCTTCAATTAAAGGTGGTAAAGAAGCAGAATGGAATCATTTGAGATAGAATCATCATCCATAAGTTTTGAAAACATATTATTGTCCATATTATTACCAATATTCAAATATATAGGCCCATTATAGGTAATGCATCCTTATTACCATGATTGACATCCAAAAGTTGATCAAGCTTAAGAACCACAGCAGTGTCCAAAGGAGCAATTGGAGGATCAAGGAAATGACCCTCGGCTTCAAGTAAAGAGTTATCCATTGGAACAGCTTTTTGTGGTTTAACCAAGGGCACCTTAAGATTGGGATCTGAGCTATTATGAATGGGTTTGGGTTTTTTAAGGTGAGGGTGAACCATAAAGTAATTTGAAACTCCATGATCATGAATTTTGCATTGGGAACAAAAAATAAGAAAATTCTCAAAATCCACTTTTGCAAATATTCATATTTCTCTAATCCTAGCCAAATTTCCTTTGAAAATTTTTTAGTTATATCCAACTAGAATTGAGCAAGATGGTTGGGTATTAGAAGCACCGATCAACTTGAGGAGGATGACCAAACATCATCATCAAAGAAACTCATGATTAATGAAATGGACATGTAAATTAGAATAAATATCCAAATAAGAATAATAGAGATTCCTCCTTAATATCAAAATGGGGTCCATTTCAACAATCACATCTGATAATTGAAAACAAATATAAGCATCAAGAGAAAACATGAGAATATTCTAAGTCATTTGAAAGCTAAATCAAGACAAGATGTGAATCAATCAATCTGATAGAAAAGATACCAGAGAGTTTCGAGCTATGGAAAAATGATTGAATATTCTGTAATGTAGGACAACATAAAGAAAATTTACCCACCAATGTTGATACGAAGGGTTTCACAAGCCTTTCCATAACCGAATCAAAACACATTATCACAGGTACACCCTGGAAGGAGGTAGAGATAAGCTCGAGAGACTCACCAGTGTAATTGGCCCTTCCAGTAAGAACATCATTGAAATATTTCAAAGCCGATGGATTTAATCCAGAGACCCCCAAGGAGTTAGAAACTTTAACGGGAGCAGCCAAAATCTCAGATTTCCCCATGGGGAAGTAGAAACCGTAGCCATGGTCAACCAAGACACATGCTAGGAGAAGCCAAAAGATGAGAAAAGCTGTCAAAATGGAATCCCCAGCCAAAATGTCCACAAGAAAACCCACAAAGGAGACGTGCCTCTACAGGGGAAACAAAATTCGCCAGACCACCAAAAAAAATGGAGGAGAGAGAAGATGCTCAAACGATTTGAATTGGTTTGGGTTCAAGTTCAGTTTCAGGTTTTTTTTAGTGTTTCGAGTTTTTTGATTTTAGGGTTTAGGCTTTAGGGTTAGTTTATGGAATAGGATTTTGGGACAGGGTTTATTTAGGGTTTAGGGTTTAGAGTTTTTTTTTTTTAAAATTAAGTAAAAGTTTTGGTTTATTTAGTTTATTTTTTATTTATTTTAGTTTTTTTTTTTATCTAGTTTTGTATATTTATTTTAGGTTTTTATGTTTATTTTTTTTACCTACTTTAGTTTATTTATTTTAGCTTATTTATTTTAGTTTAGATTTTATTTTAGTTTATTTTGGGTTAAGGTTTAGGTTTATGTTTATTTTCTAGTTTAGTTTTATTTTAATGTATTTTTTAGGTTTAGGTTTTAGGTTTATTAATAGGTTTTATTTTATACTATTTTAGGTTAATTTTTTTATTTTATTTTACTTTATTTAGTTTAGGGTTTAGGTTTAGTTTATTTTAGGTTTTATTTATTTTAGTTTAGTATATTTTAGATAGTTTATGTTCATTTTATTTAGTTTATTTTAGGTTTATGATTTTTCTTAGTTTAGGGTTTAAGTTTTATTTTAGGTTTATTTTTTTTATTTTAGTTTATTTTATTTTAATTATTTTTTATTTTATTTTATATTTAGGTTTTATTTTATAATTTTTTAGGTTATTTTATTTTAATTTAGTTTAGGTTTTTTATTTTATTTTAGTTTAGTTTTTTATTTTTTATTTTATCTATTTTTTTTTAGGTTTAGGTTTAGAGCTCAGTTTTTATTAAGTTTTATTTTATTTTATTTTATTTTAGGTTTATTTATTTATTTTATTTTTATTTTATTTAGGTCTAGTTTAGGTTTTAGGGTTTTTATGGTTTAGAATAGAGTGGGTTCAAAGTTTAGTGGTTTAGGGTTTAGGTTTAGGGTTTAGGTTTTGGGTTTATGCTTTGGGGTTAAGGTAGGTTATGATTTTGTTATTTTGTTTTTTTTTATTATTTGGATTTAGGATTTAGGGTTAGGGTTAGGGTTTTTTTTATTATTTAGTTTTTTTATTTGGGATTTAAGGTGTTTTTTTTTAAATTAAGTAACCTGTTTAGGTTTATTTAGTTATTTTTATTTATTTTAGTTTATTTTATTTTTATTTTTTTTATTTATGTTATTTTTTATTTTATTTAATTAAGTTTATTTATTTTAGGTTTATTTATTTTATTTATGTTTATTTAGTTTAGGTAGGTTTATGTTTATTTTTTTAGTTTATTTTATTTTATTTTATTTTTTAGCTTTAGGTTTTATTTTATTTTTAGGCTTAGGTTTTATTTTATTTTTTTTGTTATGTTTATGTTTTAGGTTTATTTTAGGTTTAATTTTAGTTTAGGTTTAGTTTATTTTAAGTTTAGGTTTAGGTTTTATGTATTTTAGTTTAGTTTATTTTAGTTTAGGTTTAATTTATTTATTTTATTTTATGTTTAGTTTTTTTATTTATTTTTGGATGATTTTATTTTTATTTTTTTTTATTTTGGTTTTATTTTTTAGGTTTATTTATTAGGTTGGTTTATTTAGTTTTATTAAATATTTTATTTAATTTATTTTATTTTAAGTTTAGTTTCTATTTCATTTAGGTTTTATTTTTTTTATTTTATTTTTAGTTAAGTTTAGGTTTTTTTATTTTATTTTATTTTATTTTATTATTTTATTTTATTTAATTTTTAGGTTTTAGTTTAGGTTTTATTTTGGTTTAGGTTTTAGGTTTTATTTTGGGTTTATCTTTAGGTCTTTATGTTTAGTTTAGGTTTAGGCTTATTTATAGTTTATTTCATTTATATAGTTTAGGTTTAGGTTTTATTTATTTTAGTTTATTTATTTTAGTTTAGGTTTAGGTTTATTTTATTTTATTTTAGTTTTTTTTTAGTTCACGGTTTAGGTTTTATTTTATTTATTTTAAGGGTTTTAGGTTTATTGTTTAAGTTTAGGTTTTATTTTATTTTAATTTAATTTTTTTTTTTTATTTTTAGGGTTTGGGTTTAGGGGGTTAGTCAGGTTTAGGGTTTAGGATTTAGGTTTTGAGTTTAGGGTTTAGGATTTAGGGTTAGTTTATGGCTCAGTTTTAGGGTTTATTCATATGTTTAGGGTTAGGGTTTTTATTTTAGTATGTTTAGCATTTATTTTATTTTAAGGCTTAGTTTTTTTTAAAAAATAATAAAGTAAACCCATAGGTGTAGGTTTATTTAGTTTATTTATTTTATTTTTTTTTTTTAGTTTATTTTATTATTTTATTACATTTTAATTTTACTTTATCTTTAGTTTATTTATTTTAAGTTTATTTTATTTTAGTTTTTTTTTTATTTTAGTTTATTTTAGGTTTAAGTTTAGGTTTATGTTTTATTTTTTATTTTAGTTTTATTTTATTTTATTTTTCAGTTTATGTTTTATGTTTATTTTTATTTTAGTTTAGGTTTATTTTATTTTGTTAGGTTTAGGTTTTTAGTTTATGGTTTTTATTTTTTTTATTTTAGGTTTAGGTTTATTTAGTTTAGTTTATATTATTTTATTTTATTTTATTTTAGGTTTATTTTATTTTATTTTACGTTAGGTTTTATTTTATTTAGGTTTTTATTTTAGATTTATTTTGTTTTAGTTTATTTTAGGTTTTATTTATTTTATTTAGTTTAGTTTTATTTTCCATTTTATTTTATTTTAAGTTTAGGTTTAGGTTTAGGTTTTAGTTTCATTTTATTTTATTTTATTTTATTTAGATTTAAGTTTATTTATTTATTTTATTTTAAGTTTTATTTAATTTAGGTTTAGGTTTTAAGAGTTTTAGGGTTTGGATTTGGGTTCGTGGTTTAGGGTTACAAGTTTTAGGTTGGTTTAGTAGGGTGGATTTTAGATTTAGGTCAGGTTTGGTTATTTTAGTGTTTTTTCTTTAATTTTTAATTTTATTTAGGATTTTGGGTTTATGCTTTATTTTAGGGTTTTAAGAAACGTGGTTTATTATTTTCATAGTTTAGGATTTAGGGTTTTAGGGTTTATAGATATAGGTTTAGTGGTATTATTTTAGGCTCAGGTTGGGTTTTATTTTAGGGTTTTACTTTAATTTTTATTTTCTATTTAGGATTTTGGGTTTATGGCTAGGGCCTTTTATTTTAGGTCAGGTTTGGGTTTAGGTTTATTTTATGATTTAGATTTAGGTTTTTAAGGTTTATGGTTTAGTGGGGTTTAGTTTGGGGTTTATGGTTTATGGTTTAGGGTTTAGTAGTTTAGTGTTTAGGGTTTTTTTAAATTAAAAACAGAGTTTAGGTTTATTTAGATATTTTATTATTTTATTTTATTTTATTTTATTTATTTTTTATTTTTTATTTTTAGTTTATTTGTTTTATGTTTATTTTATTTTTTTTTTAGGTTTCTTTTAGTTTACTTTTTAGGTTTAGGTTTAAGTTCATGTTTATTTTTAGTTTAGTTTTATTTTTTATTTTATTTTTATGGTTTAGGTTTTATTTAATTTTAGGTTTATGTTTTTTTTTATTATTTTAGGTTTATGTTTAGGATTTTATTTAGGTTTATTTTAGGTTTTATTTTTTAGTTTAGGTTTAGGTTTATTTTTAGTTTATTTTATTTTATTTAGTTTAAGTTTAGGTTTTGGTTTAGTTTATTTTAAGTTTAGGTTTAAGTTTTATTTATTTTTTAGTTTATTTAAGTTTAGGTTTAGGTTTATTTTATTTTAACTTTAGTTTTTTTTTTAGGTTTTGTCATTTTTTATTTTATTTTTAGGTTTTATTTATTTAGTTTCTATTAAGTTTTATTTTTTTTATATTTTAGGTTTATTTTATTTTTTTATTTAGGTTTAGTTTTATCTTATTTAGGTTTTTATTTTTAGTTTAGTTTAGGTTTTATTTATTTTATTTTAGTTTAGTTTTATTTTTATTTTATTCTCTTTTTAGGTTGAGGTTTAGGTTTATGTTTAAGTTTTAGTTTATGTTTTTATTTTATTTTATTTTCATTTAGGTTTTTTTTAGGTTTTTTTTCATTTTTAGCTTTTCAGGGTTTAGGGTTTAGGATTTCATGTTTAGGGTTTGGGGTTTATAATTTAGGATTTAGGGTTTAAGGTTTAGGATTTAGTGTTTAGGTTTAAGGTTTTTATCGTTTAGAGATTATGGTGTAGGTTTTAGGTTTAGTGGTTTTATAGTTAGGTTTTGGTTTTTTTTTGAATAGAGAATAAATTTAGATTCAACATTTCTTCTTCTCTCAATTTCATCAACCAAGTAACACACCAAGTTTTCTATGACACAAGAATGACATAAATTAAAATGAGCACACATAAAGCAAATAAAAAAAACCCTAGAATAATCATCTCTAAAGACATTCCATAAGCATCGATCGACGTCATTCTTCATTTTCTCTACTATCAAAACACCCTAGCCTCGAGTAGCGGATATACCATCATATCCCGATCTCCCTCCGCCACCACCAGATCAGAACCTCCATCACTCCTCCCTCCAAAATCACCACTCATACCACCACCTCCATATCCACCGACTCGAGATCCCTGAGATAACCGCCACCTCCTCTCCACCAGGATCTAGACTAAGCCTTGACAGTGATGTTCCTATCACTGTATTCTGGGTTTAGGTTTATTGAGTTTTAGGGTTTAGCTTTTTTTAATTTATTTATTTGCTTTACATTTAGGATTAGGGTTTGGGGTTTAGGGTTTAGCTTTTATGGGTTTAGGTTTAAGGATTATGGTTTAGTGGTTTAGGTTTAGGGTTTAGGATTATTGCTTTTATGGTTTAGGGTTTAAGGTTAAGGTTTAGGGTGTGGGTTTAGGGTTGTAGATTTAGGATTTAGGATTTATAAGTTTTAAAAAAAAAATTAAGTAAACCATGGTTTATTTAGTATATTTAGTTTATTTCTTATTTATTTTAGTTTATTTTTTTTTATTTTTTTATATAGGTTTATTTTCTTTATTTAGTTTAGTTTATTTATTTTAAGTTTATTTATTTTAGTTTAGGTTTTATTTTAGTTTATATTTTAGGATTAGGTTACGTTTAAGTTTATTATTTAGTTGGGTTATATTTTTATTTTATATTTTAGGATCTTTTTTATTTTTATTTAGGTTTAGGTTTAGGTTTTTATATTATTTTTGTAGGTTTAGGTTTTAGGTTTTTATTTTAGGTTTATTTATAGGTTATTTTTTTACTTTAGGTTTAGGTTTTATTTATTATAGTTTAGTTTAATTTAGGTTTAGTTTATTTAATTTTGTTTAATTTTATTTTTTAGATTTTTTTTTTTTAGTTTATTTATGTTTTATTTTTATTTATTTTTTATTTTAAGTTTTAGATTTTATTTATTTTTTATTTTATTTTATTATGGTTTCTTTTATATTTATTTTATGTATATTTTATTTTATTTAGGTTTTTTATTATTAAGTTAACATAATTTTTTAATTTAGCTTAGGTTTTTATTTATTTTGAATTAGTTTTTTTTATTTTTTTTATTATCGTTTATTTGTAGGTTTAGAGTGTTAATTTAGGTTTCATGTTATTTAATTTTAATTTTATTTAGTTTTATTTTTATTTTATTTTATGTTAGTTAGTTAGCTCAGGTTTTTGGTTTTAGGTTTTTAGGTAGGATTTTGGGTTTAGGTGGGTTAGGGTTGGAGTGTTATGCTTTAGGTTTAGGATTTTGTGTTGGGCGTCAGCATATGGTTTAGGATTTAGGGTTTAGTTTTGGTTTTTATTTTTGTGGTTTAAGGTTTAGGGTTAGTTTAGGATTTAAGGTTTAGCTTTTGGTTTATGATAGTGGGTTTAGTGTCTTATGGTTTAGGATTTAGAGATTAGAATTTTAGTGGTAGGTGAGTGTTTAGATATGTTATGTTTAGGATTAATATAAGGTTTATAGGGTTTAGTATTTTATGGTTTAGATTTTAGTAGGTGTGGTTAGTTTTTAGTTGAGTTTAGTTTAGAATTAGTTTAGTTTAGGGTTTAGGTTTTAAATAAACCCAGGTAGGTTTATTTCATTTATTTTATTTTTATTTTTTATTTATGTTCTTTATTTTAGTTTATTTTTATTTTATGTTTAGGTTTATATTTATTTTTTTAGTTTTATTTTATTTTATTTTTAGGTTTAGGTTTTATTTTTATTTTAGGTTTAGGTATAGGTTTTTATTTTATTTTTTAGGTTTAGGTTTTAAATTTTTTTTTAGGTTTTATTTTAGTTTAGTTTAGGTTCATTTTAGTTTATTTTATTTTATTTAGTTTGGTTTAAGTTTGGTTTATTTTAGGTTTAGTTTTTTATCTTTTTAGTTTAGGTTTAGGTTTTTATTAAGGGTTTAGGTTTTATTTTTTATATATTTTTTAGGTTTTATTTTTATGTTTAGGTTTTATTTTTTATTTTATTTTATTTTATGTTTAGGTTTTATTTGATTTTTATTTTTTTAGGATCATTTTAATGTTTAGTTTTGTTTGGGTTTTATTTATTTTATTTTAGTTTAGTTATTATTTATTATTTTATTTTATTTTTAGGTTTAGGTTTAGGTTTTAGTTAAGGTTTTTATTTTATTTTATTTATTTTACTTTATTTAGGTTTATGTTTTTTTTTTTATTTTATTTTTTAGGTTTTATTTAGTTTATGTTTTAGGTTTTAGGTTTTATGGTTTAAGGTTTAGGGTTTGGGGTTTAGAGTTTTTTTTTTTTGGAAAACCTCATATATGGGAAATTTTATTGCCACGAGAGGGTTATAATGTCCTTATCGAGGGATAAACTCCAAAACTCTCTCAAAGAGCTACAATCGACTAGAGAGTAAATCCCCATCTAAGTACAACCAAAAGCAAAATAAAGAGAAAAGGAAAACAAAAGATACAAAATGATTAAAAGATAAGCCAATGGATAGATCTGGGCCAAAGCTCTTGATGAGAGAATGCAAGAGCACTAGGGGCAAAGAGAAATGCATCTGCAAAATGTAGAAAGATAAAATTAGAGCAGTTAAACAATCTGAGACAAAGTGAAAAATTAAAGCGACATAAAGCGAGAAAAATATAGAGAAGTGTGAGAGAAGGCTCAAGCTCGGTCACATCAAATTGGGAAGATGCAAATATGAGCATCAAACTTCAGGAAGGGTTACATCCGCAAACTACAAAAAAGGTGAAATCATCACGACCATCATAGCCTACAAACTTGTGGGAAGAAAGCGTCATTTCTTGAAAGTCTTATGAGCCTTAGTACCAAACCTAAACAAAGCCATATACACTAAAGAAAAGGAAACAAGAGAATGGGAGAGGGATCCCATGTAGGATAAATATCATCAATATAGTCACCATAGCATGAGAATCCCTATAGATATGAAAATGAACCATCTTTGCGGATCACCTTTTTTAATACGAGCCAAGTATAATTAGGCCAGCATGAAAACCCACCACAAGAAAACAATATAAAAGGCCTGGCAGAGGATAGAAATAATATACAACCGATTGAAAAGCCTGCTGAAATCCTGCTAAGAAAATCAATTAGCATGTAAATAACACCATCCCAAACATATGGGACATATATGAAACTTACAGAGTACAGCTCAAGAATATTGCCCATAAAAGGTACCCATTCAGAATAAGCAATGCAGATGTTAACAACCCCCTTGTTAATAATCATTGTAGAAGTTAACAAACAATAAATGTAAAGCGAGACATCATAACCCAAACCAAAAATGCAACATGAAATGCGAATTCTAATGAACCAAGATGGGAATCACGTGATTAAGTGGACGAAGCCACGAGGTAATAAGGCATAAACAACACCAAATAAAGACAATCGGAGACAACCCGATTGCGGGCATAAAACATGATAATCTAGCAGACAACTAAGACGACAAATACGACTAGGCGCCATAAAACCACTCATTCAGAGTAAACAATGCATAAGTTAATAAACAAGTAGGTAATAGCATAATCACAGTGATCTGCACAAGTCTAATTGAACCAAGATGGAAAAAATAGAAGCAAATTAAATAGACCACAAACATCATAAAAGCGGCCGATCAAAAAAGAAAATAATCAGAAAAATAACCCCAGAAGCATCCTACTGGACATAAGACCCGAAAATCCAACAGCCAACAATTAAACAACAAAATAATCATTGCACCCACCATAAGAGAATCCAGTAAAAAATAGTGGTACATCATAGACATGAAAGGGGTTCAAAGGAAAGCCATCATTAAAATCCTTCAAGACAAAGAAAAGTAGGCCAACAGCTAAGACAACGTCATCAGTAAAAGTAGACTAGAAAGAAAACAAAAAGTAATTCCAATCCTGCAAAGAGACAATAATTTCTCTCTATATAGGTTGGGGAGGTGAGGTTAGCAAGAACAATCAGAGAAATAACCCGAGAAGTAGCCTGTTGGACATAAGACCCAAAAATCTAATAGTTAACAATTAAAATAGCAAAATAATTATTGTAGCCACCATAAGATAATCCAGTAAAAAATAGTGGTACAACATATACATGAAAGGTCTTCAAAGGAGAGCCATCATTGAAATCCTTCAAGACAAAGAAAAGCAGACCAGCAGCTAAGCCAACATCATCAGTAAAAATAGGATGGAAGGAAATCAAGAATTCCAATCACGCAAAGAAAGCGATAATAATAAGCAATTTCTTTCTCTATAGGTTGTGGAGGTGAGGTTAGAGAGCATAAGAGGGGCCACAACCCTATTAAAGAGAGAAAAGATAGATATATTAGGGCATCTCAAGAAGCTATACAAAAATATAGCAATTAAATAATGAGACAGCAAAGTCATGAGCCCCGAGACTTCCAAAAAAAAAGAAAGAGACAAAACACGACCTTAATCAGAAAATAGATAGTAAGACCCATAAACAAAATATTGATGGCAAAGTCTCCTTGTTGATCAGTAAAGCAAAAGTAAAACATCTCCCTCAGTCCAGTCGATAAGGAAAATAACTCCATCCAACATGTTAGAAAAATAGGAAACACCTTACCATTAACAGTGGAAACAGCAGAAGCAGTAAGACCCCAAATAAGGTTAGGGTAATTAATCCGCATAGAGATCACAAAATAACCAAAAGGAGGTATCGGAAGATGCATCAGCAAAACCAGGAAACAACAACACTAAATAGAAGTTGGTCATGCAATTAAACAGGTAATACAACAGGCCAAAATAATAGGATGAATTAATTTCTGAGGTAAGGAGTCCAGTATTGTCCAAATTAACCAAACCACGCAAATGTTTAGGAAGTGTAAGTTGATCAAAGAATTTTATGCCATCTAATCTAGCACTAGATTAGCAAGGTAATCACCAGGCATTACCTTCCGCCATACACATGAGTGATTTTAAAATAGAGTTGAGAAAGGAGAGCTCTACTACTTTAGAAGGTATACAATTCTATATTGCCCACTTTGGGGAAGTCAAAAAAGATCAATCAAGACAAGATTGGCATCCTCAATCCAAAATATCAGCCAACCTGAAGGCAAATCACAATACCTTTGTAAAATTCCATTAACTCAAAGAAAAGAACAGAGCAAGTATTAAGGGGGTAAGCAAAAGCACATAAGACTTTACCATTAAGGTTTCTGAAAATTCCACAACAGTAGAAGCATTTTGAGAAATAGAGCCATCAGTGTTAATTTTCTCCAACATTTGTATTGAATTGAGTTGATCATATGGTAGAAGAGAGACTTTGGAGCAAAATCCAAAGTCCTCTATCAATCCATCCATCTCAACCACCCCAAGCAAAGATGGCAATCAATTTGGAGATAAAAAATTAAAAAAAAAGAATGTATTTTCGACCATTATAAAAGAAGGGAGAAATGAAATTTTAGACCTCTTCCTCCCACCACTATTCAGCCCCCAGAAGCTCCCCAAAATAAAAAGGAACCCATCCCCACCTCTTTGAGCCATTTTGAGCTCAAAATATAAATAGTTACTTTTCCAAAAACAATGGTAAACATCGGAGACAACGACAAGGTAGTAAGGGTTAAAGATCACTCCAAAGCTTCCTCACATACCTAAGAGTTCGCTCGGATCTTCATCGCTGATGGAAACCATCCCCGGAGAGGTAAATTTTGCCAAAACGTGTGCCTTAGAATTTCGCATTTTATATTAATTTTCTTGCATTTTAGAGTTTCCCTAGATAATCCTGTATTTTTACTTTAAATCATCCCAATTAAAAAATAAAATTTTTCTCATGCAATTCGATGCAAAAATGAGTCCATTTGGACAAGTTTTCACTTAGAAAATTCTATTTTTCTCTTTAAAAGCTATTTTATTGTTCATCGCGGTTATAGCGCCATTCGATCCTGCGGTTCGCGGGCTCGGATGGCTCAGATCATGCATGGATCATGTGACCCAGGCCTTCAAATTGCCTGATGTGATCTGGATCGTCCGATCGCGTGGCGCGGGCGACCGCCGATCACATCAATCGCGACTCGACTTCGATCGATCTCATCTAAACCATCCTACGATTGACGGTCCGACCGAAGTCGCGTAATTTTTGTTGGTTGACCGGTCCCGCAACGCGACGTTAGCCACACGTATTTTTTTATTTTAAAAAATTAATTTAAATCACGTGAAACTTTAAAAATTAATAAATAAAAAAATAAAATACTTAACCAAAAATTACAAACAAGTGATCATTGGATTTGTCTTTCTGAGAGGAATCCAACAAACCCAAAATCTACAAATTTCACTGAGGATTTTGAGCTTAATTTGAGTTTTAATAAAAATAAAATTTCATTAATTAAACTAAAAATAAATGTTAGATTAAGTTCGAATTTTTAGGGATTGAAACTAAAGTTAAAATACACCTACCATAAAAATTTCAAGTGAAAATGACTTCTGGATTGGGAAAAATTAAATTTTGAAATTTAAATTGTCCATTTTAATAAAATAAATCAAACAAAAATTCAAAAATTTACAAAATCTTTAAAACGGCTTAAATCACTTCAATTTACATCTAGGACTCTCAAGAAAATAATGTGATTTTGAATCCTAATGAACCTCAAATAAACACTTAAGATTAAAGTTTAATCAATTAAGGAGTTAATTAAAACATAATCTAAAAAATAATTTAAATATTAAATCAAAATCAAAAATAAAATGGCACTTAAGCAATCATTAATCAAATCTCAAATCATGAAATATCATCCTTAGAAAAATTAAATTAAATATGATTTAAGTTAATAAAACTCAATTAAATGATTAAATCTTAAATCAAACTTAAAATTAAATAAATCTAAAACTTTAAGAAACTAGTATAAATAAACCTACTAAGCATGGAATTTTAATCATATGAAACCCCTTAATGAGTATAAATAAACTAAAACTAATTAATCATTAAATAAACTAAAAAATCAAATTGATTAATAAATAATACAACATAATCATTTAATACCAATTAATTAAACCAAATAAAGTTAAATTAAACTTAATTAACATATGATTAAATCATATTTATTTGGAATAAGATAATTAATTAACCATTAAATATTTTAACTTAATAACTAAATCAAACATGTTAATGAAATCAAACAAACATAATAAATGAATCAAATAAAATAAAAAAAAACTCTAATCATAAATAATCAAACTTAATTGAAATGAAATAAACAATTAATTCACTTAATAATAATGATGGTAATAACAATAATCCTTTAATCAAATCAAACTTAAGTAAAACACTTAACTAAATCAAATCACTTACATGTGGGAAATTAAGTCATTAATCTCTAATTAAACAAACCCTTAATTAATCTAATGATTTAAAAATTTAATTATCCTTAATCAAACTTAATTAGTCAAACATCTAATTAATGCAAACTTAATGAATTAATCCATCATCTTAATTAATCAAATTAATTTAAATAAGTTACATTAAAGCTAACTCTAAAATTAAGCTTAAATCAAATCCCTAATTAAATTTAATAATCACACCCCTCAAGTAAGATAATTAAGTTAATCAATTAATCATATTAAACCTAAGCTTAATCAAACATAATCAAAATGTAAAATACTAATCAAAGCCAAAATTAAACCTAAATAATTAAGTCATTATTTATATCATTAAGAATTAATAAATATTTATTTAATTTAATAATTAACTTAAACACACTCCTTAATTAAACTAATTACCCTTAAGCTAATCCAATTGAATAAACACCTAATTAATGCAAACTTAATAATTTAATCCATCATCTTAATAAACCAAATTAACTTTATAAATCAGATTAAAATTAATTCAAACCAAACACTTGATTAATCTACTAATTAATTTGATCACACAACCTAAGTAAACTAATTAAGTCAATCAAATTAATCATATTAAACTTAAACTTAATCAAACATAAATGCAATTAAATACCAATCAATTCTTAATTTAAACTTAAATTATTGCATTAATTACATCATTAACCTAAATAAATATGAAATCAAATTAAAAATTAAACAAACCTTTATAATTAACATAAATACACTTTTTAATTAAACTAATCACATAATCACATTGAACCTAAGCAAATCGATAGACTAATAAAGTTAATCAAATTAAATCAAATTAAATTAAGAAAGACTCTCATCAATTTAATATGTAATCAAATCAACCTACTTAAATAGGATAAACTTTGATAAACATGATAAATGGATGAGATTAAAAATAAAACCTTAATTAAA
This sequence comes from Cymbidium sinense, assembly GCA_021442155.1. Lineage (NCBI taxonomy): Eukaryota > Viridiplantae > Streptophyta > Magnoliopsida > Asparagales > Orchidaceae > Cymbidium > Cymbidium sinense. The sequence goes on from CM038216.1 coordinate 221,462,512, forward strand.
AAGAATCAAACTCAATTAAAATCAAAATAAAATTTCAATTAATCTAATCAATCAAACTACAAATAAATGAACCACATTCAAATAAGCATGAAATTATGTCACATAACCATAATCAAGGAAAAGAATTAAATATTAATTCAAAAGGATATTGAATTATCAAAATTTAACTAAACCAAAACATCTATTCTAAAATTAATCAATCAAAAGAACATGAACTTAAACAAACTTAAACTTCATAGATATTAAGGATATTGAATTATTAAGATTTAATTAAACCAAAACATCTAATCTAAAATTAATCAATCAAAAACAAATGAATTTAAACAAACTTAAACTTCATTAGATAGGATATTGAATTATCAAGATGTAATTAAACCAAAACATCTAAATCAAAATCAATCAATCAAATACTTAAACTATCTCAAATTCTAAGCTCTAAATCAAATCAAATAAACACAAATTCAAAAACTAATTAAGATACTTTGGACCTTAATTAGATTCTTTAGGAATTAAGATGTATAGGTGAGTTCCATCCACAAATGGAATTCATTCTACTCTTCATTCTTGAAAATCTAAACATTATTTTAACTAAATAAAAGTGAAATAAAAAATAAAAAATAAATCATTAAATCATTTAAATTAAAATCACCCAAAGGTAAAATTTAAACAAATTCAAACTCCAAATTGAAACTTAAACTAAAGAAGCTAGTGTCTCACCACAAAGCCTTAAGCACACATTAGAATACTAAGTCACCACTTCTAGTGATAACTTAGGTTGTATATATGATGATGTTTTATTTTGTGATGTAATATTTTAGACTGGATGATAGGCCTTTATTAGTCTAATCATATTTTATGTAAGGGGTTATGTTTAAGGGGTTGCCATAATAAAAATATAAATGTGTTTGCTATGTAGGTTGCTTAGCCCCTAAGCATAACTCACGTGGATAGGTGGGCTTGGTTACCCATGGGTGCTAAGTTTATTCATATAACGCTAGGTTGTATGGTGTGTTTAGCTACATTTATTTTGTGTAGCTAGATTTACTTTTCCTATTTTTGATATAATTTTGCATTAGGAATTAGGATTAGTGTTATGGGAGATTATGATGAGCAGTGGCTAGAAGGCTTAGTCCCTGGGGTGCCTTGTGATGCCTTTGGAGCAAATCAAATCAAATCAAAAGAAAGAGAAGGAAGAAATGAAGAAAAGAAGACCCCCATAGCATGTATTATTTTTTTGTAATCCGCTGTATAATGGTAGAGCTCATCCATCTTTTTTTTTCTTTTTCGTTTAACAACCAACCACTTGTACCCTTTTTATTCTTTTAATAATTGTTTGATGTTATGCTTAGATTGCATTAGAACAAAGATGCTTTTCATAGTTTCTTTATGATTGATGTTTGAATGTGGTGATGCGTAGGCTCTTAGGATGAAATTAATTTTTCTACCCCAATTAATAACTCATAATTAAAATTTAAAATAACTCATAACCTCATCATTAAGCCTTGGAATTAAATCAAGATAATAAAATTTTTAGCAACCCCTTAACTGGATGAATGAATGTATAATGTCATGCATATCATATTATTCTACTCTTGTTAAGAGGGGCTTCCATCTTGCCGAGAATGAAGGCTTAACCGTGAGAGCCTTTGATGGAAGAACACTCATTTCTCTTGATTTGGCCCATAATCAAATTCTCATGCATTTAGGCATACAAAATCTCATAGCCTGTGTCAAAATAAAGAGTCCAAAAGAATCGATAATTTTGATAAATTTTGCATTAGATTAAGTCATGGATTCATACCACTCATGCTCTAGCCTCTTAGAGAGTGAGTTTAAGGACTTAGTCTCCTTTCTAAATGAACAACATCGTAGCCATCTTGCAAAGCATAAGGCTTGCCTACATGGATTTAAAGCGTATGATGAGTTAGTTGGCTGTCACTCCAGGCGGTAATAAGTCCAGCAATCGGATGGTTTATTCTATCTTGTGTTGGTAAACTATAAACCCATTTTGACCTTAGATTTAGGTCATGTTTTGGCCCTCGCCAAAGCTCCCTAACTTAGGATCTGAGGTAGCTGTTTCCTTGGGGCTACAAGCATAAATCCTCACAACTTAGGCATTTTTACAATCTTATGTTGTGTAATTATAAGCCCTAGCAATCTAATAAAATGTCAACTCAAATAATTAACTTTCTTTAATTTCAAAAATATAAAACCTAATTATGTGATAGATTGGAATGCTCAAAGGCTTCCTATCATGAGCATTTCTACTTTCTCTCTTTGGATTCCAAAATAAGTCTTCTCCTTGATCTATCCCATTTGATTTTCTAAAATAGTCAATCCTTTGATAGTCTTAACCTTGAAATCTTTAGAAACCCTAATTGTCTACTTTAATAGAGAGTATTCTTAAGAAATTCCTATTCCTTACGATGTAATTAACTATGGGGGCTTGCCTTCATAGGAAACTTAACGAACCTGGCTTAAAATAAATCATACTTTACTTTTTCATGTAAAGTAGGAGAAAGATCTCTGGTATATTCAAGACCCATCATGCCTGGAGTCCTTATTAGGTGATTAGTCCATTATAGGGTGATGATTTCTATCTTGAGATAGTACATCATTCCTTAATATCGACGATCACATCAATAAGTACCCCTAAGATCTGAGGTATCCCACATCCTCAAAAAATAAAAACTACAGAATGCTAGCCAAAGAAACTAATGGATGTCAAGATTCCAATAAGCCACCCCAAGAACCCTTGGAAGATAAAGATTTTAAAGATCAAATGGAGACATCCTCATCTATCATTCCAAAGAAAGCTGCATTGAGAGTTGGTTATGACAAAGAGGCATAAATGGATTAGATGTCATATGGTTACAAATAATAAAGTGGCAAAAAAAAAAGATTTTTAGTTTCCATTTTATTTTGGATGAAATAAAAATGATTCAAAGAGATGAAATAAGTAGCAAAGCAAGACCTAAAGACATAAAATAAAAAATAAGGTGATGAGACTGGTATATTGTACACATAAATAAAATTAATGCTAAATTGACATAATAAAGACATTGTTGTGCATAAAAGAGATTATGTTATATTGTACACACAAATAAAATTAAAGAGTTGATGGACAAGTCAACGAGTTGAATGGTTGGATATGAGTTGCCTATTATTATTAGGTCAAACAATGGCTTTATAAGGTCAAAAGGCAACTGATGGGATATACTATAGCTAATAGGTTAGAAGACGGTGGATATGATGACAATGTAAGTGGATAACTTGACAAGGCAAGTGTATGTTGACATGTTATGAGTGCCTTTAAGTTGATTAGATATAGTTACAGGTTAGAGGCTATTTGTTGGATTGAATTGGTTAATAGATCACTAGTGTAGGATATTAGAGAATGAAGTGATGTGGGGTAGATATAATCTACCATGCAATAAATATAATTAAATGATTACATTGATAGTTTTAAAATTAAATATTAGTAAATAATAATAAGCATATAATTATTGTGAATCATATACATAATAACAAGAATGTAATGTGGGTAAGATTATTTAAGATTTTATTATGTTAACCTTGCCAAATATCTTCTTATATAAAAAGCAAAGAAGAAATAATAGGACATAAATGGATTTAAGATGATAAGCAGTGAAATTAGGATTAGTTAAAGTCAAACTCTATGAATTGTTTATTATTATTAAGATCTTGTTTTTTTCTTTAGGAGTCCTTCTTCAAGAGTTGTGAACTTGAACTCTTACACAAGTAGTCTTTCACTTAGAAGTAAGAGCACACAAGATGTAATACTCAAATGTACAATTATGTTTAAAAATTAATTACAATATACTCGAGTGATAAATTGTTTGAAATATTTATAAAATATTATATTAATAATTGAATCTTTAGAACATTTAATAAATGATTTGCTAGGAAAAAAAATTTTAAAAATACCTTTAAAATGAGAAAGCTAGAATTTTTGACCTAAAGTCTTTAAACAATGTGTAAATCATCTTCATCATATTTTAAAGCATTATGATCTATAATTTATAGTTTTTAAATTTTTATAAGCATTGTAGTTATAAAAATAAGAAATTGCTTATTTAACTAAAACCCATTAGAAAAATTAATAAATATCGGTACGAGAGTGAATTGTCTGGAACCATTTATATCTATTATATGAATCACTTTACTAAAACATTCTAGACATGATGTGCTATTTGTTTATTATCTTTCATAATTTTTGGAGCTCCATAATTTAAGATGTCAAAATATTTAGATGAATTTTGCATTTAAAATTATTGGCCTCCATGCGTGATACATCAGTCGAGTCGAGCTCAAAATCCAAATTCGACGGACTTTTGATGTATCAACTCGCAAATCGAAGCTGAGATGCACCAAACATCGCCAAAATCAGGTGAAAGGACCTCCGACCGACAAACAGACTTCGTCATTGCGTTTAGAACATCGAAATTGATCATAATATAAATATTACACAATCTAACGATCAACCGATCGAGCTGTCAATATACCGACGTGCATATCAGAGTCGGAAGACTACGATGATGCTCAAACAACCTTCATTCATAAAATTAATTGCGTCGTTAGCTTCAAAATATCAAAATCTATCAAATGAGATCGCACGATCGATTCGATCAGTACGAAATGTCGAAATGACCAAACGAAATACATATTTTTGAATTGAAATTGATCCGATTCGACGCCGACTTGAATCAAACTGCCTCCAATCGTGAAACAGATTATGTCGTTGAATTCGAAACATCGAATTTACTTAAAAATGATACCCATATTATATAGGTTTGATTTTCAAGATTCGATAAATCTCAATGCGATCGCATATAAAGATAAGAAAACTTGTGATAATTATTTTCAATATGATGAACATAATTTTTATAAATAATTTTATTTCAGAATTAATGTGAGACTAAATTGAGCCCTAAATAGTTTTAATTTGGCCTAAAAATTTGAAAACCCCGCCTAAACTCTTAAGGAAATAAACTAATTAGGCAATTAGGGTCTTAATCCCCTTTTCTTTCACCGATTCCCTCTCTTTCTCCCTCTAAACCGCTCGCCTCGCTCTCCCTAAAATTGACAAGAAAACTTCTCCCGCTCGCGATCCTCTAGAGGGAAAAAACCGCAAGCCCTCGTTTGATCGTTCACAACCGCACAGCCCCCTCTTCCCTCTCTCGTTCTCCTCTCTCAATTCGTCCTCAAGAAGCCAAAACTCCTCTCACCCGTTAAGAACACTAAGCAACAATTTCCGAGTCGCGATTGCAATTTTGAAGATTGCTAGTGGAGATAATACGAGGTTCAAATTTCTGAATCTATTACCAGTGGGACTGTGGTTTCAGATCCCCATTTAGAAGGTTGCTGGAGGTGTGGAAAATGGATTCGGATGAGGTTTTGTGCGAGCTTCAACCCGTGAGCTTCCCACGAAGTGTGCGATTTATGTTTGGGGATACAACCACTGCGGGCAAACAATGAGGAAAGGGAAGGAATGTCACTTGAGGATCCCCAAGCAGCTTTCTTCGATGTTATTTAATGTGCCGGAAGGGGTGGAGATATTGAAGAGCGTACCGTTTGAAGATGAGGCGCTTGGGAGGGTCAGTGTACTTCAAAGATGTAGCACCCGGAGAGCAAAATCCCAACTTGGATTAAAGCTTTTGCACCAGCAAAGTCCTTCACACTGCATGAGACATCCTGGACTGCCTATCCAAGAAGCAAAATAGTGATCAAGAGCCCATTATTTGAGCAGTTCCAGCTGAAAATTGAAACTATAAATAAGACAGACAATGGTTGCTCTGATAATGTGTATGAATTGAGTGATGAGCTTCTGGATGCAAGAAAAGTGGAGATTATTGATATAGCTTCAACTGGAAAAGATTAGTGGAGCAAAATATTCGGCAGGGCTTCATAAGATGATTTGTCAGATGGAATGAAGAAGGATGTCTTTGTGGGAAGTTCTTTGATAAAGATGTATGCCGAAAACGATATTGTATAAGAGGCAAAGAAGGTGTTTGATAAAATGCTTGAAAGAAAAAGATTGTATATGCATATGTATTTGTCTTTTGCAAGTTTCAAGATCTCACTAATGCCTAATAGGTATAGTGGGTGTAAAAGATGGTTGTGAGAAGATCTATCACTTCCTAAAGGCACTAAGTAATCCAAAACTGTTAGATATTGTACCCATATGTCGAAATAATGCCAAATTTTTGACTAAATCTGGGACTTAGAAAAAAAAATGGGGAAGAGGTTTGAATGTATAGAAATTACATATATATTTGCTTTTATGATTGAGGCCTTATGCTTCATTGGCATAACAAGATTGAAATTCGGTCTAAGCCAAAACACAACCGCCACGCTTATCAAGATGACTGATATGCCATAGTTGATCATGCGATGATGTAATATTAAAATATTGTCGAAATTTTGCCAAAATTTTAAGATAAAAAAATGATTTAACATTAAGTTAAATACAAAATATAATGTCCTAAAGAAATGAATTAGAAATTAAATATAAATAAACTTGAAATAAATTTGATAGAGACTTGACAACAAATAAAATTAAAAATCATATTTCAAATAATAAAACCTATAAAACTTGAAATAAACTTGAATTCCTTTGATATACATGAACAATCTCACAATATTTTGCTTAAAATAATCCAAATGGAGAATTCTAGTGAATCATTGAGGACTTATATAGTGGAATTAAAACATAACTTACAAGCATATATATGTGGTTCAAGTGAGACTTACAAAGGATTTATTATATTAAACAAAATAACTCACCATTGGATATAAACAAGTCATCTTAATGAATATTAAACTCTACCATGACTCATTTCAAATGATTCAGAGAAGAGGAAAACTTTTGTAGGAGGCTTGAAATGAATTTAAAGGGTTTATTAACAAGCATAAAATAGAATCATCATTAATCATTGTGATTATTTTATGATTCACTTTGAGATAAATAAAAGATTTTATATGAGTTCATAGCTTATCTATTTGAAATTTATAAGAAGCTTAAATGTGCATTCACAAATTAAGGAGGTTGATTAAATGGTTCATCAACGAGCACAAATCATAAGTATTGCTTCCTAATAAATGGTTGAACCATATCATGCATTGAGTGAATTAGAATAATCCTAGTTGAATCCATGACTGAATTATACAGATGCTTACAATAGCCTCAATGACTCATTATTGAGTGCAACAAATTCTCTAGTGAATAATAGACTTCCTCACAATTCGTTTCAATCTAGTTGAGAGAAGTCAAAGAATTCATTAGAAGTATGTCGATAAATTTGAAGGTTTATTAATAAGCATAAGAAATTAATATGAATCTCTCAAGCTCAACTACTAAAGAAGCAAATATGAATCATGATATGCTATTCCAAATTGCAATATGAGTCTAAACATCTTCGTCATGGATCCGCAATTCTTATACAAACGACGATGATGACACTAAATTAAATTACTTGCGAATGAAGGAGCTTCCTTCAATCCAAAAATTAAAATAAATTCTTATTCTAACTTTGATTTTCAAAATCAATGATTTTATTTATTAGATGAAATTATCTAACTAAAAAAATACCTGCTTGTGCTCGGACATAGAGATTTAGAGTGTAAATTTTAATAGCTGAAAAGGATGTGCAAGCTAAGTTAGAATTAAATAAAAATATAAAATTAATCTCATAATTTAGAAATAAAATAATCTGAATTACTAAATACCCACATGGGGCCCGACACAATGCTGAATATTTAGATTCAAGTTTTTGAGGATGTTGTGCAGGTTGTTTCCTGGTTAGGTCTTAGGACTGAGTCCGGGTTAACAAAACCTAAAATTCAATTATTATAAGGATTCCAACTAATTAAAATATCTGAGAAGCTAATTCTGTCATATGATAGTGTATGAGATCCTCATTATTAAATTAATATAATTGAGATTTGAAATAATAAATTAAATGGTCAAACAATACATCAACCTCTGATGATGGTTGTGTTGAATGGAGATTTCAACCGAGGGAATACTTAAAATCAAAATGTGCTTACAAGTTCAAATTAAATTAATCAAAATTGAGTATCAATACAAATATAAAATTAGATAAATTACTAAGTGTTAAATGCTTAAATAAAATTTAATTATTAAAACTTAAAGCAAAATATAACTAAATTCACTTTCCACAATAGTTTATCGAAAGTAACAAATTAAGAAAACTCTAGCTCACAAAGGAGCCAGTGTCAAATCAAGTGTTCTATTATATTCACTCTCAATCAATCTCATGCTAGTAAGTACGTGGCCTGTGTCCTCTAAGTGCATGGCTTGGCTAGTAGACTCTACATATGATACAATTACGACCAGAGTCCTCTGATCGGGTGGTTGCAGCCAAATGACACTATTATATTATTATCACGATTATAGCTTGTATGATCTCCAATGGCTCTACCCTTTGAGTTATGAATCATAGGGTATATTTGATATGGACAAAAGCCCTATATCAGCTAAGGTAGAGTTAAGTATGTCTCCTTAGACAAAACCACCTCAGTTCTGCAAAGATTTCTTGGACGATGTAACCCATGTATTGCTGATAAGGATCCATCTGTCAGGTTGGGTCGACAACCTCCTCTGACTAAGTAGACTAGGGATCACGACAGCCCGGGATGACGAAACCATGTGATCTAGATCGGGCACATCATCATTCCCCCAACCATATGCTTTAAGCTAATAATGATGAATTTCATAAATTCCAAATTTTAAATTCCAAAATTTCACTTGCTACTACTATACACTATGCATTTGGCGATTCTAACGACTAGCCTTAATCGAAAGTTCTCTCTCACTTATTGAGAGAGGTAATTAACTATAGGTGCTTGCACTTATAGGAAACACAGGAACTAGATAAAGTCCTCACAAAATGAGGATGAAATTTTCTCAGGTAGTGTCTTATCTACTATCTCATTTTCCTTTTGAAAATTTCATCGATGCATAAATCATAACTCTCTTTTTATGTGAGAGAGGTGTGTGTAGCCCACAAAACTAAATAATTTAGAAATTATTAAAATTATAAAATCATTGTTTTTCTATAAAGCCTCCCATCCTTGTCTAAATCACTTAGTCCTTATCTAAACTCTCTACACATGTCCACTTTTATTCATTCGCTTAGAAAAAAAAACACCCAAACTCTCATTTAGCTAAGATTTTGAAGTTCATTCTTTATGAGTTAGATTAAATTTCATTTAACCAAATTTTCTCTAACATTTATATTAGAATTTATTTAGATATAGGATTTTAACTTTCAAGGTGCACAAATCCTTAGAGTTAACTACCCCTCTCACTTATGAGAGAGCACTCTCAATTAAGAATGAATACATTGATAAATTTTCAAGCTCATGCTTAATATTCTAATTATTTTGTAGTTAGATATTTGAAGAAGAAATTGAAGATAATATCTCATGATTTTGTCATCCTGTGCATACTAGTGGTCCCATCCTACCAATATTAAAGGACCATGAGTCATAATACCTATGGAACCAAATTAGTATCCATAGGTTGCCTAGCTCCTTTCAAGGATCTCAAGTAGACCAAGGTATAAGGATATAAATTTAGCTTAATGTATTTTCTAAATTTAGAATTTAACTTACTCAATGATCTTGTTAACATGACTACTTGCTTGATTAATATTTAAGTTTGAGCTTATATCAATTGGAAGGCTCAAATTTAGTTAGATGGGACTTATGGCTGACTTCATAAATTTGTCTGAATTCTAAGAATGAGGCTTACGAGAATATACAAATGTCTTTTAGAATTATATGTATATTTATATTTACAGAAGCTCGAGGCTCGATGAATAAACTTACTAGCCTCATCAACCTTTTTTCCTTTGTTTTTAAGGAGGAACACTTCAAGAACAAAATTTGTTCTATATTTTTTTAATCACAGGTTAATGATTTGCTACTTAACTACATTATTTGCACTATTCTCTTCACTTTATTGATACTTTAGTATGCTTTGAAGATTCCAATAGATATACAATTATGTTGAAGAACTCTTGTTTGGAGACAACTTTTGATCTTTACCAATTGCCATCAAATCAAATTTACCAATGCTTGAGAGAATATACACATAAGTTAGAAATGAACAAAGGATATAAGTGTCAACATAATCCTCACACACTATCTCTCATTTGGTTATTATACTTAAGGAAGAGTGCTCTTATGTTTTGTCTTTTATTGCCCATGTAAATAATTCTAATAATTATTTAGATAATTTTAGAAGGATGGAATTTTATTTTATTTTTGGATCAGCTTGTGATAAAAGATAAGGCCATGTTTTCAAATACTCAAAAGAAGGAAAGCTTTACTTAAAAAAAGGAAAAGGCTTTACTTAAGTCTTCAATGATAACTCTTTTATCTTAGAAGATACATAACAATGTGCATTAAATATTTATACAATTTTCTATATTTGTTTCTTTTTATTTTTATGAAGAGGATGGCCCATTACTTTTCTTCTTCTTTTTTATATCTTAAATTAATTTATATGTTAAAGAGTTATCTTTCTTGCTTCCTTATTATTATTATTATTATTATTATTATTATTATTATTATTATTATTATTATTATTATTATTATTATATATAAACAACTCATATATATTTACCAATTGCCATCAAATTAAATTTACCTAAAACCTTCAAAAGTAACTCTTTATCTTAGAAGATACATGGACTAGGTAAAAATAAATATAATATATTTCTTGATAGCATGCCTTTAATATTTATATAAACTCCTATTTTTGTAGCTTTTTTATCAAGAGGAATGACCCATCATTTTTATTCATATATTTTTATATCTTAAAATTAATTTATATTTTAAATATTCACCTTTCTTGTTTCTTGATAATGTATATATATTAAAAGATTTGTAAATATAATAATGCTAAAAATTCATAATTTAATTCTATTTTCTAACAATGAGTCTTTTGACGACATCGACAGACACGAAAGTTCTCTAGTGATGTGCTATAGAGGTCATGAGCAAGTGCTCGTATTAGTGTATAATAGAAGGAATGTTCTCCCCAAATTTGGATCACAAACTCCAATCTTTGTATGGATAAGTTGCTTAAGAAAATAAATATTAAATTTGAACAATAGTAGGCAATAAGTGTGACAAGTAATTATGACATCAATGTATCACTATCATGAAGTTTATTGTTTAGGATGATCAATGTATCACTATAAAACCATGCAATGATTGCTAAAATGAATCTATTATATATAAACTACTATTTTATTTGGATTATTTATATTCAACAAGATATATAAGAGAATTGTAATAGCTAGGGGGCATATCTCCTTAGGACTTTTTGTAGCTCTTTGAGCATTAGCTTAAAGATTTGCCCCCTCTAAGGACTTTGTACCTTTTCTTTGTAGCAATAAAATTTCCCTAATTTCCCAAAAAAAAACTAACTAAAACTTGAACCGTAGACCTAAAACCTAAACCATCAACCCTAAACCCTAAACCGTAAAATCCCTAAACCCAAAACCCAAAACCCTAAAACCCAAAACCCTAAACTCTAAATCTTAAACACTTAAACCTAAACCCTAAAACTAGACACTAAACCCCCCCAACCCTAACCCTAAACCATAAATAAAATAAACCAAAAATAAAATAAATTAAAATTTAAATAAAACCTAAACCTAAACAATAAACCTAAAATAGACCTAAAAATAAATAAAAATCTTAAATTATAAACTAAAGCTAAACCTAAAATAAAATAAAATAAACCAAAACCTAAACTAAAATAAACTAAACTAAAATAAATAAAACCTAAACCTAAACCCAAAACTAAATAAAATAAAATAAAATAAACTAAAATAAACTTAACCTAAATTAAAAAAATAAAACCCAAAATGGACCTAAAATAAAACCTAAAACCTAAACCTAGAAATAAAATAAAACTAAAACTAAAAAAAAAACTAAACCTTAACCAAAAAATAAACTAAAATAAAACCTAAACTAAAATAAATAAACCTAAAATAAATAAACTAAACTAAATAAAAATAAAAAATAAACCTGAATAAAAATTTAAAATAAAATAAAATAAAATAAATAAAAAATAAACTAAATAAACCTAAACCTACGGGTTTACTTAATTTAAAATAAAACCCTAAACCTAAATTTACCGGTTTACTTAATTAAAAAAAAAACCCTAAACCCTAAAACAAACCCTAAGCCTAAACCTACAATCCTAAACCCTAAACTCAAAACAAACCCTATCTCTTATACCCAAAACAAACCCAAAACTAAACTAAACTTAAACCCTGGACACAACCTAAACCTCAACCATAAACCCTAAACCCTAACCCTAAACCCTAAACTCTAAACCCACCCCAAACATAAACCTTAAACCCTAAACCATCCTAAACTAACCCTAACCTAAAGAAATTAAAATAAAATAATAAAATAAATTAAAACTAAATAAAACCTAAACTTATATAATAAACCTAAAAATAAAATAAAAACATAAAACTTAAACCCTAAACAAAAAAAAACTAAACTTTAAATAAATAAAAAACCTAAACCTAAACTAAAATAAACAAAACTAAAATAAGTAAAACCTAAACCTAAAATAAAAAAAACTTAAACCCTAAACTAAATAAAATAAAATAAACTAAAATTAAAAATTAAACCTAAAATAAAAACCTAAAACCTAAACCTAAAAAAATAAAATAAAACCTAAACCTAAACCTAAAATAAAAAAATAAACCTAGACCAAAAATAAAATAAATATAAAACTAAACTAAAAAATAAACATAAACCTAAAGCTAAAACTAAAAAATAAACTAAAATAAAAACTTAAACTAATATTAATAAACTAAACTAAATAAAAATAAGAATAAACCTAAATCAAAATAAAAAATAAAATAAACAAAAATAAATAAAAAATAAACTAAATAAACCTAAGCCTACTAGTTTACTTAATTTTAAAAATTAAAAAAAATAAAAAAAATAAATAGATAAAAAAACCCTAACCCTAAACCCTAAACACAAAACCCTAAAACCCTAAACCCTTAAAACCCTAAACCCTAAACCATAAACCCGGACCTTAAAAATCTGAAAACCTACACCTAAAAATAAAATAAATAAAAAAACCTAAACCTAAATAAAATAAAGAAATAAAAAAGGTGAGGAACATCACCATCAACCAGCGTCTAGATCTAGCGGTGGAGGAAAAGGTGAGGGTGACAGTTATTGTAGTGGTGGTGGGGATCCGAGGTCTTGGTGGATCTGAGGTGGTGGTGGAGGCAGGGTGGTTATGGAGACGGGAAGAACGATAGAGGATACAGTCGTAGTGGTGGCGGAGGGAGAGATCGGGATATGATGATGGATCCTGCTACTCGAGAGGCCAGGGTGGTTCTGATGGGAACTGGAGAAATTAAAGAATGGCTTATCCAATATGCTGCTTATGGAACTATGTCTTTATAGTAAAGATGGTTCTAGTTATCTAAGTTTTCTAATCTGGCTTAAAATAAAAACCTAAATCCTAATCCTGAAAAAATACAAAAAACCTAAATGTAAACCTAATAAAATAAAATAAAAATAAAAGTAAACTAAAAAATAAACCTAAACCTAAATCTAAACCTAAAAAAATAATAAATAAAAAACCTAAACTAAAATAAATAAGCTAAACTAAATAAAAATAAAAATGAACCTAATTAGAAATAGAAAAATAAAATAAATAAACTAAATAAACCTAAACCTACAGGTTTATGTAATTTAAAAAATTAAAAAAAATTAAAAAATAAAAAAAAAACAAAAAAACCCTAACCCTAACCCTAAACCTAAACCTTAAACCTCCACACTAAACTCTCTACCACACCCTAAACCCTCCCTAAACCTAAACCCTAAACCTGGTAACCCTGACCCCAGATCCTAAACACTAAACCCTAAACCCTGAGCTAAGCTACAAACCCATAAGACCTACAACCCTAAACCCACTACCCCACATAAATAAAAAAATTAAATTAATTTAAATTAAAAAGCTAAACTAAAACCTAAACCTAAACTCAAACCTCAAAATAAAATAAATTAAAAAATAAAACTAAAATAAATTAAAATAAATAAAACCTAAAAAATTGAAAATTTAAATAAACCTAAAACAAAATAAATATAAAATAAAATAAAATAAAAGCTAAATAAAAACCTAAACCAAAAAATAAACCTAAAAATAAAACCTAAAAAAAAAATAAAAGACAACCTAAACCCTAAACTAAAACATAAAACCTAAACCTAACTAAAATAAACTAAACTAATATAAATAAAACATAAAATAAACTAAACATAAAACCTAAACTAATTAAAATATAATAAACTAAAAATAAACCTAAACTAAAATAATAAATAAAACCTAAAAATAAACCTAAAATAAAAATCTAAAATAAAAACCTAAAATCTAAACATAAAAAAATTAAATAAAACCTAAACCAAAACCTAAAAAATAACCTAAACCTAAATAAAAAATAAAATTAAACTAAACTAAAAGTAAACATAAACCTAAACCTTAAAATAAACTAAAATAAAAACCAAAACTAAAATAAATAAACTTAAAATAAATAAAATAAGCTAAATACAAATAAATAATAAACCTAAATAAAATAAATAATAAAATTAATTAAAATTAATTAAAATTAATTAAAATTAATTAAATAAACCTAAACATATTAGTTTACTTAATTTAAAAAAACCAAAACCCTAAACCCTAAATGCAGAATAAAACCTAAAAATAAAATGAATAAATAAACCTAAACCTAAATAAAATAAAAACTATAATAAAATAAAATCTAAACTAAAACTTAGACCTAAATCAAACCTAAACCTAAATGTTATAAAATAAAATAAAATAAAAATAAAAAATTAAATTAAAATAAAATGAATGAGAACCTAAACTTAACTAAAAAAGTAAAATAAACCTAAAATATGAAGCATAAATAAAATAAAATAAAATAAACCAAAAAAAATAAAAAAAAACTAGATTAAAACTTAAACCTAAACCTAAACTAAAAAAACCTAAACCTAAAATAAACAAAATAAAATAAACCTAAACCAAAACTAAAATAAATAAAACCTAAACTTAATCACAAAATAAACTAAAAACCCTAAACTAAAATGATAAAATAAAATAATAAACCTAAACCAAAACAAAAATAAAACTTAAAATAAACCTAAAATAAAACCTAAAACCCTAAAATATAATAAAACCAAAACTTAAACCTAAAATAAAAGAAAATTTAAATCTAAAAATAAAATAAAGAAAACTAAACTAAAAATAAACATAAATGTAAACTAAACCTAAAATAATCCAAAATAAAAAAAAAGTAAAATAAATTAACCTAAAATAAAAAAAAACTAAACTAAATAAAAATAAAAAATTAACCTAAATAAAAATAAAAGATAAAATAAACTAGATAAACGTAAACCTAGTTGTTTAATTAATTTTTTTTTAAAATCCTAAACCCTCCAAAAACACAGCCTAAATCTTAAACCTTAAACCCTAAATCTAAACCACAAACTAACCCTAAACTAAACCCTAAACCTACTGACCCTAAATCACGGACCCTACCACTAAACTAAAACCACTAAACCAAACTAACCCTAAAAAACAGACTCTCGCTAAACTCTAAAAACAAAACCTAAAACCAAAACTAAATAAAACCTTAAAAATAAAATAAATAAAGTTAAACTAAATAAAATAAAATAAATAAAATAAAATAAAAATTTAAATTAAACCTTAACCTAAATCAACCTTAAACCTAAAAATAAAATAAAATAAAATGAAATAAAACTAAAATAAAATAAATAAAACCTAAACTTAACTAAAAATAAAATAAGCCTTAGAATAAAAAACCTAAATAAAATAGAAACTAAACATAAAATAAAACAAAATAAAAAAATTAACATAAACCTAAACCTAAACCTAAAAAGTAAACTAAAATAAGAGCTAAACAAAATAAATAAATAAAATATAAACCAAACTAAATAAAATAAATAATAAACTAAATAAAATAAAAATTAAATAAATAAAAATAAACTAAATAAAATAAATACACTAAACATATTGGTTTTTAAAAATTTTTCCATAAAGAACCCTAAACCTTAAACCCTAAACCAAAATTCTAAACCTTAAACCTTAAACCCCAAACCCTAAACCTAAAACCCTAACTCTACCCCAAATATAAACCAAAAATAAAATAAATTAAAAAACTAAATAAAACCTAAACCAAAATAAACCTAAAATAAAATAGTAAATAAAACCTAAACCCAAACTTAAAAAAAACTAAACCTAAAATAAACAAAATAAAAAACCTAAACCTAAATAAATATAACTAAACTAAAATAAATAAAACCTAAACTTATGCTTAAAATAAACTAAACCATAATCTAAATAAAATAAAATAAACTAAAATAAAACACCTACAAAAAAAAAATTAAACCTAAAATAAACCTCAAATAAAACCAAAACCTAAACTTAGAAAATTAAAATGAAAACTTGAACCTAAACATAAATATAAAATAAAACCTAAACCTAAAATAAAATAAAATAAAACTAAACTAAAATAAACATGTGCATAAACCTAAAATAAACTAAAATAAAACTTAACTAAAATAATTAAACTAAAATAAATAAATTAATCTAAATAAAAATAAAAAAATAAAATAAACTTAAAGAAATAAAAAAATAAACTACATGAACTAAATAAACCTAAACCTACTTGGGTTTTGATTTGCTTTGTTTAAAGAAAAACCTAAAAACAAATCCTAAACCCTAGCCTACCATAAACCACAGACCACAGGCCTGCAACTGAGCCACAATCCTAACCCCAATCCTGACCATGACCCTAGGCCCTAAATCATGAGCCACACAAACCCTAGGCCCTAAACTTTCAAAGACCCTAAACCCAAAGCTGAGCACTTGCCCCCTCATGAACCTGAGCCTAAACTCTAAACCTACCTCAACAAAGAACTAAACCCAAACCCTAAACCCTAACCCTAGGCCACCCCGCGCCACAAACTCAAACCCCCAACTCTAAATCTTAGGCCCCCTAAACCCTAACCACATGCCTAAATCCTAAAAAACCTAAAGCTAAAATAAGATAAAACCTAAAAATAACAAATAAATAAACCTAAACCTGGTAAAATAAATAAAATAAAATAAAATAAAACTTAAACTAAAACTTAAACCTAAACCTAAAAATAAAATAAAATAAAACAAAAAAAACTAAACTAAAATAAATAAATAAAAAAACTAATAAAAGATAAAATAAACCTATAAATAAAAACCTAAATAAAATAAAAAAATAAAATAAAATAAAATAAAATAAAATAAAAAAACTAAAAAATCCCAAAATAAAAAACCTAAAATAAAACTAAAAAAAAAATAAATAATAAAATAAATATAAAAATAAATATAAACTAAAAAATATATAAAAATAAACTTAAACTTAAACTATACATAAACCCTAAAATAAATAAAATAAACTAAACTAAAATTAACTCAAACCTACTAAAAGTAAAAACACAAAATAAACCAAATAAACCTAAACCTAAACCAAAAATAAAAATAAAACCTAAACCTAAAAATAAAATAAAAATAAAACTAAACTAAGAAATAAACATAAACCTAAAATAAAAATAAACTAAAATAAAAAAACTAAAATAAATAAACATAAAATAAATAAAATAAAATAAACCTAAATAAATAAATATAAACTAAAATAAAATAAATAATATACTTAAAATATAAACATAAACACTAAACTAAATAAAATAAATAAACTTAAAATAAACACTACAAAAAATTAAACCTAAAATAAACCTCAGTTAAAGAAACAAAACCTAAACCTAGAAAATTAAAATGAAACTTGAACCTAAACATAAAACAAAATAAGACTAAACCTAAAATAAAATAAAATAAAACTAAACTAAAAAAATAAACCTATGCTAACCTAAAAAAAATAAACTCAAATAAAAAACCTAAACTAAAATAAATAAACCTAAATGAAATAATCTAAATAAAAATAAAAAATAAATAAACAAGATAAAATAAACTACATAAACTAAAATACTAGGGTTTGAGCTGGGTGCTAAAAAACTAGGCCTAAACCCTAAATCTGGGCCCTAAACTGACCTGGGCCACTAAAACCTGCTCCAGGCCCTGATCCCTAATGACTGACCAGGCCCATAAACTATCTCAAGACCCTAAACTGAGCCTGACCTGGGACTAGGCCACTGAGGCCTAAACACTTGCCTGGGCCAACCCTGACCCCTCTAGGCCACACTGACATATAAACCTAAACTCACTACCACCCCACACCCTAAACCCTGGGCCAAAATAAGATCTTAAACTCCACAGGCCTAAAAGATAAAAAAAAAACATTGAACCAACTAAGATCTGGGCTTAAAATAAGATAAAATAAATAAACCTAAAATATTATTGAAATGTAACTGACCTTAAAATACTGGGCCAATATAAGATAAATAATTAAACCTACTAAAAATAACCCATATAAACCAAAAAAGGCATAAAAAATATTAAAAAAATAAATACCTAAACTTACCTAAGATAAATAATAAAACCTACATCCCTACCCTAAAACCTTAAACCCTATAAAACTCTAAACTAAAACCCAATCTTCCACACTCAAAACCCAAGGCCCATCCACACTAATCCTGGGCCCTATAACTAAACTCCTAAACCCACAAATACTAAACCCAAAATCCATAATCCTAAACCATGGCTAAAACCAAAAAACCACAAAATAAAAGCTAAAAAACCTAAACTAAAAAAAAAAAAAAAAAAATAGATAAAAAACCTAAAATAAAATAAAATAAAATAAAATAAATTAAAACTAAAAACATAAACCTAAACTAAACCTAAAGAAAATAAATAAAATAAAATAAAACTAAAATAAAATAAAATAAATAAAAACCAAACTAAACAAAATAAAATGAAATAAAATAAAATAAACCTAAAATCAAAATAAAATAAACCTCAAATAAAATTAAATAAAATTAAATAAAACTTAACCAAAATAATAAACTAAAATAAATCCTAAAATAAATAAATGAGAAAACTAAGCCTTAAATAAAAAAACTAAAAAAAAATAAAATAAACCTAATTCTGCTAAAATAAAACTATAATAAATAAATAAAACTTAAACCTAAAATAAAACTAAACTAAACTTAAACCTAAACTAAATAAAATAAGAGAAATAAATAAACCTAAAGCTAAACTAAAAATAAAACCTAAAATATACCTAAATAAAAAAAACCTAAACCTAAAAATATAAAAAACCTAAACCTAAAAAATTAAAATATTAATATAACTAAACTAAAAACTTAAACTAAACCTAAACTTAAAATCAATTATATTAAAAAAAACTAAATTAAAATAAATAAACCATAATAAATAAGTTAAACTAAATAAAATAAAATTAATAATAAACCTAAATCAAAATAAAAAAATAAAATAAACTAGATAAATAAAAGTAAACTAATTTAATTTAAACTGTGGGTTTACTTAATTTTAAAATTAAAATAAAAGGAGAAACCCCACCTAAACCTTAAACCCTAAACTCCCAAACCTAACTGACCTACCAAACCCTAAAACTCTGAGCCATATACTAACCATACCCTAAATGACCCTAAACCTAAACCACTAAAACCAACCCAGACCCAAAACCAACCACAAAAACTGATCCACTGACCACTGATAAAGATCTCACAGGCCACTGAGGCTGAGAGCAACACCCAAAAGGCCCTGGGCCCCAGGCTAAACCCCAGACTAACTGATGACCCAAGGCCACTGGGCTAAACTAGAGGTAAATGACCTAAACACAGGGCCAGACCTGGGCCACTACCTAAACCACTGAGTGTGAAACTCCAAACCATACTGGGCCCTGACCCCAGATACTGCTCACCCTGACCCAGGCTGACTGGGCTAGGCCCAAGACCACTGGGCCTAGCCACTGGTGACTGGATAGACTGAACAAAGCCTGGCTCATGACCCCAGACCTGAACCTGGGCCCAGACTACTAGGCCCACTGGGCCACAGGCTGGGCCAGGCCCCAGACCTGAACCTAGGCCCTGGGCTTACTGGGCCCTGGGCCCTGGGCCACCAGCCCAGATCAAACCCAGAGACTGGGCCAACCCTGAGCTGGGCCCCACTGGCCTACCACCATAATGAGCCAACACCCTAGACCTGGGCTTGGGCCACAGGCTGATCCATAAATCCACCCAGACCACAAGGGCCACAGGCCACTGAGGCTGAGTCATGGGCGTTGGGCCACCCTAGACCTAGGCACTGAATGACACTGAAACCTAAACAGGCTGAACTTAAACTGAGCTAAGATGACCAAACAGGCCACAAAACTAGAACTGAGCAGAAACCTAAAGCTAAAATAAACTAAAATAAACATAAAAGATAAATTAAAAACTAAATCTAAAATAAAATAAAACAAAATATAAACCTAAATCTAATAAAAATAAAATAAACTAATAAAATAAATCTAAATAAAATAAACAAAAAACCTAAACCTAAAAAAAATAAAATAAAATAAAATAATCTAATAAAATAAATAAATGAAAACCTAAAATAAATAAAAATAAACTGAATAAAAAAAAATAAAATAAAAACTAAGCATAAAATAAAATAAAATAAACCTAAAATAAAACTAAATAAAACTTAAACTTAAAATAAACCTAAAATATAAAAAACAAAACAACCTAAACTAAAGAAAAACTAAATCTAAAATAAAATAAATAAAATAAAATAAAATAAACATAAACTAAAATTAACTAAACTAAAATAAATAAAACCTAAACATAATACTAAAATTAATAAACCTAAACCTAAAATAAAATAAACTAAAATAAACCTAAATCATAACTAAAAGTAAATAAGCCTAAAATAAACTTAAAATCTAAACTAAAATTAAAATAAAATAACTAAACCTAAAAGATAAATAAAATAAACTAAACTAAATTTGGACATAACTGATCTAATACTAAGATAAAAATATAAACCCTGGGCCAGCCATGAGACCATAAAGGCTTGGACCTAAAAGATGTGACTGGGCCACAAACCTAAATAAACTCTGAGGCCCTAAACCTAAAACCCTACAAGACCCCACCCCACCAAGACCCACACCACTGGGCCCTGGGCAGCCCAGCCCTGAGCCCACAAAACTTAAAAAGGCCCAACTAAACTATCTAAACTAAAAACTGAAAGCCAAAACCTACTGAGCTAAAATAAAGCTTAAAATAAAGATAAAACTTAAGCCAAAGATAAAATAAAACTAAAATACATGGAACATAAAACAAAAACCTTCTAAACCTAAACCTAAATGCAATAAAATAAAATAAACTAAAATAAAATAAATAAATAAAGTAAATTAAAGAAAAACTTAAATAAAACTAAAATAAGATTAAATAAACATAAATAAAATATAAACTAAATAAAACCTAAACCTAAATAATAAAACTAAAAATAAAACCTAAAATAAAATAAAAAAACTAAAATACCTTAACTTAAAATAAAAATAAATATAACAAAACTAAAAAATAAATAAAACCTAAACCTAAACAATAAAATAAAACCTAAAATAAACCTAAAATAAAACCTAAACCCTACAAAAATAAAATAAAACTAAACCTAAACCTAAAATAAAAATAAAACCTAAACTTAAACTAAACTAAAATAAATGAAAATAAAACCTAAACTAAAATAAGTAAACCTAAAATAATTAAATTAAAATAAATAAAATAAAAGTTAAATCAAAATAGAAAATAAATTAAACTAAAATAAGTAAGATAAACTAAATAAACTAAACTTATTTTAATTAAAATTAAAATAGATACCATGACCCTAACCCACTAAACCACTGACCCTCCCTACCACAAACCCTGGCCAAAACTCACACCACACCACCTAAACCACTGACTGATCCACTGACCTCACGGACCACTGGAGTCTCGACCCTGAGCCCTTGCTGAGCCCTCCTGGCCCTGACCACCAGGCCATCACTGAGTAGGCCACTGATCTAGGCCCTAGCCATCCACCCGGACCTGAGGCCAAACCCAGACCAGCCAAATCTGACTGACACTGACCACCAACTGGTTGAGGTCACAGGCCTAAACCTGGCCCATGACCCAGATCCACTGACTGACCTGGAGTCCTCTACTGGGCCTAGTCATGGGCTTGGGCCACAGTGCTGACCCTGATCTGACAGGCCACTGGGCCACTGCCAGGCATGACCCTGGGCCCAATACAGACTGACCACTGTAAAAGGCTTGGGAAACTGACTGATCTGACCTACACAAAAACTGGGCCTAGGCCAAACCAAACCTCTGATGCTAAACAGGCTACCTGACCCTAAATCCACTAAGATCTTGGGCACTGACCAAACTACCTAAAACCTACTAAACTAAATAAAACTTAAACTAAATATAATAAGTTGAAATAAAATAAAAATATAAACTAAAACTTAAAACCTAAACCCTAAAAGTAAATATAATAAACTAATAAAATAAACTAAAATAAAATAAATAAAACCTAGACTAAACTAAAAATAAAATAAACTTAAGAATATAAAAAAATGTAATTAAAAAAAAAAATAAAAAAAAAATAAAATAAAATAATAAAATATAATAAAATAAAATAAATATAAAATAATAAATAAAACATAAACCCTAAATTTTGAAGAAAACTATAACCTAAAATAAAATAAATAAAACTAAACCTAAATAAATAAACTAAACTAAATAAATAAAATGTAAACCTAAACATAAAATAAAACATATAAAATAAACCTAAACTAAAAAAAATAAACCTAAAAATAAACCTAAAATAAAACCTAAAAATAAAATAATAACTTAAACATAATCTACAAAATACCTAAAACATAAAATAAAAATAAAATTAAACTAAAAATAAACATAAATAAACTAAACCAAAATAAACCAAAATAAAAGCTAAACTAAAACAAATAAACTAAACTAGATAAAAATAAAAAACAAAACAAAATAAAATAAATAATAAATAAACAAAATAAACCTAAAACTATTGGTTTGCTTAATTTATTAAAAAAAATCAAAACCAAAACCTAAACCCTAAATCAAAAAAAACTAAGCTAAAATAAACAAACCTAAATCTAAACCTAAAAATAGATAAAATAAAACTCAACTAAAAAATAAACCTAAACTGGCTAAACATAAAAAAAAACTAAAAAAAAACTTAAACTAAAATAAATAAACCTAAAATAACTAAACTAACTAAATAAAAATAAAAAATAAACATAAAGAAAATAAATAATAATATAAATGGAAATAAATAATAAATAAACTAAATAAACAAAGAAGAAATGTTGAATATGGTTCTTCTCTATTAAAAAAAACTAAAATCCTAAAACCTTAAATTAAACCCCACAAACCCTAAAAACCTAAAACTAAAACCACAAAAAACCCCCCTCTCTAAACCTAAAACCTAAACCCTAAACCACTAAAACCTAAACCCCCAAACCTAAAATCAAAACCTTAAATAAAACCTAAAAAATAAAATAAATATAATTTAAATAATAATAAAAAAATAAAATAAAATAATAAAACATAAATAAACTTAAACCTAAACTTAAAATAAAATAAAATAAAAACTAAAATAAAATAAAACCTAAACTAAACAAATATAAAACCTAAATAAAATAAAAAACTTAAAATATAAAAATAAAAAAATAACTAAACAAACAATAAACCTAAAATAAAACACAAAATAAATAAAATCTAAACTCAAACCTAAAACTAAAAAAATAAAATTAAATCTAAAATAAATAAAACTAAACTAAAACCTAAATCTAAACAAACCAAAAAATAAAATAAAATAAAATAAAAACTAAACTAAAATAAAATAAATCATAAACTAAAATAAAATAAAATAATCTTAAAATAAAACCTAAATAAAATAAAATTGAACATAAAATAAAATAAAATAAACCAAAATAAATAAAATAAAACCTAAATAAAACCTAAACCTAAAAGATAAAAAAAACTTAAAATAAAACTAAACCCTAAACTAAAAAAAAAACCTAATCCTAAAAGAAACAAAATAAAATAAACCTAAACTAAAAACATAAACTAAACTAAAATAAATAAAACCTAAACCTAAACCCTAATCTAAATAAAATAAAATAAAATGAATAAAATAAACCTAAACATAAGATAAAATAAAATGAAAACCTAAAAATAAAATAAAATAAAATTAAAAAAAATAAACATAAACCTAAACCTAAACCAAAAGAAACTAAAATAAAAGCTAAACTAAAATAAATAAACTAAACTAAATAAAAAGAAAAAATAAATAAACTAAAATGAAAAATAAACTAAATAAACCTAAACCAACCCGTTTACTTAATTTTAAAAAAATTATAAATCTAAACCCTAAACTCTAAATCCTAATCCCAAAACCCTAAACCAAAGAATAAAAAAATACTTAAACCTAAAAATAAAATAAAATAAACTAATAAGAAAAAACTAAAATAAAATAAATGGAAACTAAACTAATAAAGATAAAATAAAACCTATAAATAAAATAAAATTAAAATAATATAATAAATATATAATAAAATAAAATAAAACTAAATTAAAACCAAATAACAAATAAAATATAAAATAAAACCTAAACCCTAAAAAGAAAAAAATCTAAACCTAAAAAAATTAAAATAAAACAAAATAAAATAAACCTAAACTAAAATAAACTCTAAAATAAAACCACACTGTAAATAATAAACCTAAACCTAAACTAAACTAAATAAAATAAAATATAAATAAACCTAATCCTAAACTAAAAAATAAAACCTAAAAATAAACCTATAATAAAACTAAACTAAAAATAAAATCCTAAACTAAAATAAAAAATAAAAAAAAATAAAAAATAAAATAAAATAAATAAATCTAAAAAAATAAACCTAAACCTAAAGCTAAACCTAAAAATAAACTAAAATAAAATAAACTAAAATAAATAAACCAAATAAAATAAACTAAAATAATAAAATTAAAATAAACCTAAATCAAGATAAAATTAAAATAAACTAAATAAATAAAATAAACTAAATAAACTAAACCTGGTTTAAATTTAAAATAATAATAATAATAATAATGGTAATAAATAAACCTAAAATTAAACCCTAAACTCTAAAGGCTAAAAAACCTAAACCTAAACCCTACCAAACCTAAAACCCAACCTAGCTGAGTACCACAGACCCTAAACCTAAAAAAAACTAAACCTAAACTAAACCTTACCCTAAACCACACCTAAACCACAAACCACAAAAACATAAACCTAAAATAAAACCTAATAAATTAAATAAAAAATACCTAAACCTAAATAAAATAATAAAATAAAATCAAAATAAAACCTAAACTTAAACTTAAAATAAAATAAAATAAAAAAAATACACAAAATAAAATAATTAAAAAACACTAAACTAAAAAAAAAGTAAACCTAGATAAAAAACCTAAATAAAATAAAAATAAAATAAAGTTAAGAATAAAAAATCTAAATAAAGTAAAAAACAAAACGTAAAATAAAAATAAAATAAACCTAAAATAAAATAAAATAAAATAAAATAAAATAAAACCTAAAAATAAACCTACAATAAAATCTAAAAAAAATAATTAAAAAATAAAACCTAAAAAACTAAAATACAAACTTAAAACTAAAATAAAAAAAACAAATAAAATAAAATAAACTAAACTAAAATAAATAAAAAAAATAAAACCTAAAATAAACTAAACCTAACCTAAACATAAATGAAATAAAACATAATAAACTAAAATAAAAACCTAAACTAAAAATATAAATTAAAATAAACCTAAATTAAAACCTAAAACCTATACCTAAAAAAATAAAATAAAACCTAAACCTAAAATAAAAGATAAAACCTAAACCTAAAAATTCTAATGCATCTACCTCTACCTTTCTTTCTTATAAAAATCTAATCCCTCTAACAGTCATGGATGGAGATGCTTTATGTGGCCAAACCATTGAAGGTGACTCTCACTAATCTTATCTTCCACAGAGCTACTCCAAATTTTTCCCATACTCATTTGCATTTTAACTCTAGAGTAAAGCCACTCATCCACTTGAGAATCTCATCTCTATAACTTAACTTAAGTCTTATGCTTCTCTTTTTTGGACATTCGCACCATAAGTCATTAGGTCTTACCACCATCTTATAAAATTTTCCCTTAAGTTCAAGTGGAACTTTTCATCATAATAGGCCAGATGCATTCCTCCACTTCAACCATCTAACTTAAATTCTACTAATAACATCTCCATCTATTTCATCATCATTTTGAACAATATAGCCTAAATATCTGAATCACTCACTCTTATTAAGGACTTGTTCACCTAATGTCACAACACTACCACTAGAACTTCTACAACTAAAATTACACTCCATATATTTAGTTTTAGATCTACTTAAACAAAAACCTTTAGACTCTAAAGTTGACCTCCATAATTCAAGTTTCTCTTCAACTCCCTCTCTAGTCTTATCAACAAGAAGAATGTCATCAACAAAAAGCATACACCAAGGTACATCTTCTTATAAATGCCTAGTAAGAACATTCATAACTAAAGTAAAAAGATAAGGGCTTAAAGTTGATCCTTGATGTAATCCAAATAGGAAAATATTTTATCAATCCTCCTTGTGTTTGGACACAAGTAATAGCTCTAGTATACATATCCTTAATGACTTGAATATAACCAATATTAACTCCTTTCTATTCTAGAACTCTCTAGAGAACATCTCTTGAAACTTTATCATAAGCTTTCTCTAAATCAGTAAATATCATTGGTAGATCCTCCTTACTTTCTCTATACTTCTCCATTAAACCTCTTAACAAATGTATAGAATTTATAGTAGATCTACTTGACATGAAACTAAACTGATTGTAAGAAACTTTTGTATCACATCATAACCTATGCTCAATTACTCTCTCCCATAATTTTAATGTATGACACATTAACTTAATTCCTCAATAATTTGCACACTCTTGTGCATCACCTTTATTCTTAAATATAGGAACCAACACACCCTTTCTCCACTCATCTGAAATCTTTTTAGTCTTTAAAATAACATTAAAAAGATTTATGAGCCAAGAAATTTTGTGATGTCCTAAACATTTCCACACTTCTATTAGAATATCATTAGGTCTTACTATTTTTCCACATTCCATTTTCTTTAAAGCTTCTCTAACTTCAAATTTACTAATATGAAGATAAAAATAAAATTCTCTATTTTTTATTTAGGGTATTAAGGTTGCTAAAATCAATCATACTTTTAGATCCTTCATTGAAAAGTTTTCAAAATACCTCATCCATTATTTTTAATATCCTTTTCTAAGAAAAGCACTTTATTATTTTCATCCTTAATACATCTCACTTGAACTAAGTCTTTACTTCTCCAATCTCTTTAGTTGGCTAACTTATACATACATCTTTTACCTTCATTGGTATCTAATCTATTGTATAAATCACTAGCTAAATTTTTTGCATCATATATTGCTTTCTTAGAATCTCTCTGGGCCACTTTATATCTTTCCCAATTCTCTAAGTTTTACATCTACCAAAGTTTTATAATGCTTCTTATTTCTAATATTTTCTTGCACACTCGACTCCACCAACTATTTTTATTAAAGGAGCTTTTACTTTTGATTATCCCAACACATTTTATCAACTTGCTTAATTTCACTTGATTCTTTTCCCACATAACATTAGCTTCCTTATGAACATCACAAATTCTTATAGCTTGCTTTAATTTTTTTTATTTGTGTTCTTTAAGTGTCCCCATCTAATCTTAGGACAATAATTTGATTTATTTTTCCTCTTAAAATTTTTAATCTTAAAATCTAAAACTAACAATCGATGTTGGGTACTTAAACTTTCACTTGGAATTACCTTACAATCTTTACAATCTGAATGATCTATTTTTCTTATCAAAAAATAATCAATATATGTTTTACTATATCAATTTTTGTAAGTAATAATATGTTAATCTCTTTTCTTAAATAAAGTATTAGTAACTACAAAATCATAAGCTAAGGAAAAATTTAATATAATCCTACCTTCTTCATTAGTCACTCCGAATCCATAACCACCATGAATAATTTTAAAATCTTCTACCACTCTACCAACATGTCCATTGAAATCTCCTCCAATAAGTACTTTTTCTTCAAGAGGTATCTTTTGTATTAATCACTCTAATTCATTCCAAAATTTTTCTTTTGAGCTTACATCCAAACCTACTTGAGGAGCATAAACACTTATAACATTGATAATCTTAGTATCAACAATAATATTTAAAGCTATAATTCTATCTCCACATCTATTAATATTTATAAAATTATCCTTCAAACTTTTATCTATAATCTCACCTACGCCATTTCTAGTTTGACTTCTACCTAAATACCAAAGTTTAAAATCTAAACTATCAATCTCCTTGGCCTTCTCCCCAATGATCTCACTCATCATCAAGTCAAGTGTTATGTCGATAATCTCGTGGTCAAAAGTAGAGAAAAGGAAGACCATATCTTTGATTTGAAAGTAGTTTTGGAATAGTTAAGACAATTTAACCTCAAAATGAACCCCTTGAAGTGTGCATTCAGAGTAGCTTCAAAGAAATTCCTTGGGTTTGTTGTCCGACACCATGGAATTGAAATCGATCTGAAGAAGATTAAGGTGATATTAGCAATGCCACCCCCTAAAAGTTTAACTCAACTCAAATCATTCCATGGGAGGTTGACATATCTAAGATGCTTTATATCCAACCTATCAAGAAGATATCAACCATTCTCAGCACTTGTCAGAAAGGATGTCAAGTTCAAGTGGGATGATAAGTGTGAGCAGGACTTTGAAGACATCAAACATTACGATGACATGATCGGTTCTATATCGGGCAAAGCTTATACTTTACACTTCTTCATTAGAAGACTCCTTTAGTGCTTTGTTGGCCCAAGCCAATGACGAAGGGAAGGAAAATGCACTCTACCTCGACCATCATCTAATCCCTGGCTAATTATCCACTTATTGAGAAGCATTGCCTAGCTTTAATCTTTGCATCCCAAAAAATGTACATGCTTCCTCATAAGGTGAACTTAATCTTTAGGATCAATCCACTACAATGTCTCATGACATGGCCAATGCTATCCAGATAGTTAGAATGATGGTCCATGATCCTCTCACAGTTTGACATTACCTTCATACCCTACTGGTGAAAGGTGGGGTTAGCGATTTCTTAGCAACACACCCACTTTTTGACTCTCGCTGACGTTCTCCCGATGAAAAATCATGAACTTAGGGGATACTAGCATTCATTCACCGGAGATGTACTTTGATGGTGCAACTTCTTCTAAAATAGGAGAAGAATCACAATCTAGTTCTAGGAAAGCGGGGGAATAGATCTCTTAACTTTGGACCGCAATGTGATGAGATTCTCATATCATCTATCCAATCCTTGCACCAACAACAAGCCAAATATGAGGCTCGATTATCAATCAGGTTAGTTACTCTAAGCATCCATAGCATGAACATCTTGATGATTCTCGGTTATCAACTAAATTGGTCCTATGGTTATAAAGCCCAAGCTCCATCACTACCATAAGTACACCATGGGTTGTTGACCCAAATCCCACAGTTACCATTTAAAGATTGCTCGAGGAGAGAATGGCGTGGTATGCTTTAGCCATGCTTGCCAAGTTGGCATGTCAGAGGATGAGTCCATATCAATAAAGGTCTAAAATAGACAAGTATATATTGATATTGAACTCATAAAAGTACTCTTTTGAAAGGGAGGTTGCCATTGCCAAGAAGGTTGAGATGTTAGATTGGTGGCAACCATTCATGTATTACTAAAATAAAGGAAAACTATCATAAGAGAAGTCCCAAGCCCATCAGATGAAGCATAAAACACTTTCCTATGCTCTTGTGGATGGTGTCTTGTAACTCTTTCGATCATATGTGGTTACGTTATTTTGACAAGCAAGCCCATAAGATCATGGTACACTTAAGATTATGTGGAGCAACCAATTCGGTCAAAGATGAAAACCATGATCGAGACTAGGATGCTACGCCATCGATGATCAAAGATTGCATGGATATGGTTAGGTGATGCCACCAATATCAAATACACAGTGTGGTCCTACACCGACCACCCAACATTCTACATCCTACATTGGCCCCATGGCCATTTGAGTGTTGGGGTACTGACATAGTGGGTCTAATTAATCCTACTTCTTCCAATAGTCATCGGTTCATCTTAGCTGCTACTGAGTACTTTTCCAAATGGGCAAAGACAATTTTGCTCAGAGAGGTCACAACTCAGCATGTGCTCTAATTTTTTAGGAACCATATCATATATAGGTTTAGAGTGGCTCAATGAATCATATCTGATAATGGTACTACATTCAAGAGCATTCAGATCAAAAACTTTGCAGATATAACAACTTTTCGAACAACAACTTTGCTTAGATAAATTATATTCTACCATCAACTACCCAAGGGCAAATAACAGTAGAAGCCTTCAACAAAACTCTGATCCAAATACTGAAGAAGACACTTGACAACAATAAACAATAATGGTATGAGCAGTTAGTTGAAGACTTATGGGCCTACTCCACCACATATAGAACTCTAACTCATTCTACTCCTTTTTACTTAGTGTATAGGTCCGAAGCTATTCTACCATTAGAAGTCCAACTCCCATCACTAACGATAGTTGTGTGTAGCAAGATCATAATAGAGCAGAACACAAAGTTTTTGTTATAAGAACTTAAAGGTTTGGAGGAGAGATGGCTGCAGGCATGTCAAAACCTTGAGTTGTATAAAGCTAAAATGATTCAAGCTATCAAGACGTTGCTCTGTCCTAGAGATTTTCAAGTAGGAAGCTTATTTTAGTTCTAAGGAGATAGATTGTTGCCCATCGTAAGATGGGAGGCAAGTTTGAACCCACTTGGGAAGGTCCTTTTCCCATTGAGAATGCCTACTAAAGAGAATCTTATCAGCTTATTAATCATAAGGGAGAGTGCCCAATGCTTCCAATCAATGGGCTCTACTTAAAGAAATATTATAAATCATGTTTGAAAATAATTATCATCAATGAAAATTCCATTTTGAATTCAATCTCTTACATGTTGAAAGTATTCTTGGGAATCCTCCATGATGTGTTTAGGGTATGTAAGGAACCCGAGCAGCATCCTATCCTTCATCGACACAACACAAACACAAACTATAAATAAACATATAAAATAAACACATATCTGTTATCTCGGGCTACTCTGAGTTGAGATAACATGCCCAATGACACTCACTCAATAATTGCTTTAGGTCAGGCTAATGTGCTACCTTGCTAGTATGTCACCCTAGTGGTCTTCTTGCTTTTTTGTAAAGTGCTATGCTTTCCTTCCTTACATGGCCACTACACATTGGCAGTGCATTGTTGGTTTGGTAGGCCTTGCATGGCGAGCTACCTAATATTAACTTAAGAGGATGTGAGTGTTATGCTTTCTTCTTGGATTAGCCTTCATGACTTGAAAGGTCGAGTATATTTGAGGTTTAGGATAAGTTCCCTAGCGCTCCTTCCTTATTTGCTTCAAGTGTCTAGTCCTTTTCGGGGCTCCCGCTTAGTAGTCTCTTTAGTTAGGTTGTAAGCCTACATGCTTTCTTTCTAGATTGATCATTGACATGGTCACCTTAGGTTGGTTGGTTCTCACTATGCTAACAAATACACCACTCATGCTAATAGATACAATTTTAGGTTGGGTGGTTCTCGCACCTTAGGATACACCACTCATGGTTGATGTTAGTCTACTATACTTTCTCCTTGAGGCCATCGTACACCTATAAACTTTCTTTTTCAGGGTTAAGGATAATGCCCCAAGCAGAACCTCCCCTGTGGGCATTATATTTGGATCACATCCTTTGCGACCCCATTTAGACACTACCTGGGTTACTATCGAATTAGATAGTTCCCCTTTCCTATGAACCACCCCTATGGTTGGAGAATCCATCCTGTGGATGTGCAGATTTTTCTTTGGTCTAGTAAATCTGAGATAGGTCAAGGCTGATATAGCCCCTTCTCGTGTGGTCCCACACACTAGTCTACACAAACATATAAAGAAAATATAAATTCACTTGTGGATTAGGAGGACACCCTAGCGATGCTTTCCCAAGCATGCATATTATCTTTAGGGAAGTGTCAACAAAACTCCCTATAAGAATTATGTGACTACTCTTGAGTTGATATAAGTCTCTAGTGGAATTCACTCAGTAGTCTCCCTAAGTCGGGTTCGATTTATTATGATACCAACAGGTCACCCCAAAAGTCATTCCCTGCTTTAGAAGATGTAAGTATGCTATGCCTTCTTCCTAGCACAATCATTACACACCAAAAGGAAAACCCTTAGGTTGGCTAGCTCTACCTCACGTCATAGACTATCCATTTGGATTTGTAAATGCGAGATAGGATAAGTCGATATAGCCCTTCTCGTGGGTCCATCGCACCAACATGGTCCATAAATTAAATATATCAAAATTTACCAAGCTCACATCCCTGGCAGACATGCCCTCAATTCGAAAGCAAGCTAAACCAAACAAACCATATCAAATCACATGAAACTAAAATTAAATTAACCCTTACTACTTTTTAGTTAACCTAAGTCCCTAGCGGCATTCACTAAGTAGTTTCCCTATGTCAAGTTTGATTTGTAGTGCATCCAATAGGTCACCCTAAAGGTTGTTCCTAGCTTTGGATGATTTAAGTCTGCTACGTCTTTTTCCTTGCGTAGCCATTATACACCGAACCCCTTAGGTTGGCTAGCTCTACTGTGTAGCCGGTAGACTATCCCTTTGGATTTGTAAACTTTAGGTAGGTTAAGGCTGATATAGCCCTTTCTCAGTGGGTCCATCACACACCTATAAGATCCATACATTAACTCAGATTAAATTAAACCCAATCTAATTTTCCCTAGTGGATTTAAGTCACAGCCCTCCCTAGTGGAGCCCCAAATCATATATAAATAAGTCAAGCAAATAAATAAAATGTAAAACCAACCTCCCTAATGGAGCCAAATTAAACCAATTCCCCTAGTTGTGTCTAAATCAAAGAAATCCAACCAAACTTTATTCACGGAGATACATCCCCAAACAAATTTATGAAATCAAACTCAAATACTAATCCCCAGCAGATAACCCAAACTTGCTTCCCTAGTGGAAGGTTCATATACCCGATCCCTAGTGGACTCGAGCCATATCTCTAGTAGATATGCCTCCACATCAATTAAAATAAAACAAATTAAAGCCGATTTGATCTTAATCCCCGTTGGATTATAAATTTTTATACCCATTGAATCTTTTTTTTCCAAAAAATCATATAATCAAATCAAATTCAAACCTTATCCCTAGCATATTTTCTTCTTCTATGCCCTCGACATAGACCCTTCAAATGTCATGACCAATGCATGTGTGGTCCCCTAGCAGGTCTCCCTCCATGTCCTTGATAAGGAATTCTCATCAAATCTTATTTCTTCTCTTATGCACACCTTTAATACTACAACCAAAAACTAATTTATTCATTCAAATTACATCATCTTAACATTGTACTCAATTTATGATTTATGATGCTATAGCTCAAACTAACTATACAATATCATGGTAAACATATTATAGTGTGAATTAACACACTATATTATATTATAATATATGATGTTATATTATAATTTGCTATAATATAATATATTATCTAACATTACACCTCATTAGAATCACTTAAAAGGAACATATAACAAAATTTTCTCAAAAATATGAATAATGTTCATTTTGGATGTAAAATTGTTATTTTTCTATTAGAAATGGTACAACATAGCACAAAATTGGTGTTTCTTCTTGGTGTATGCCATGAATTTGGCAAAATGCTTCCATCTCAACCTTCAAATTAACATTTTGTGAGTTTTGACCCAATGTATTATAACAAAAGTAAAACATACTAAAATGTACAATAACATTTAGTAACACACCACCACATTCATTTATATGTGAAGTTATATTGTTATGTACATTATATTTTAATACACTTTCATATAATATATTATCTTACATTACACCTTAAAATGAATCACTTTAAGCAAAAAATTTATAAAATTTTGTTGAAAAATGAACATTAATTTTGGATGCAAAATTCCATTCTTTTGATGAAATGACACACTATAGCACACCCCCAATGATGTTCCCTAAAGCTTACCTTAAATTTGGCCAAATCCCATCATCTCAGCCTATAAATCAGTATTTTTATGAATTATACTAGTACAAAATCTACTACATCATACAATAACAAACTAAAATATGCTAAACAATAAGTAGTAATACATAATAGTATGCTATAATGCTCGAGCTACACTACATTATGAGATCCTATATTATAATACACTATAACATATTATATTTTATTATATTGCATATCACTTAACAAGGGTTTCTTAAGATAAAAAAATCATAAAATTAGTCCAAACAATAAAAACTATATATTTTAGTTATCACTTAAATATTTTAAATTGAAATAATACATTATGATGTCATGCCCTACCTATTATGAATTTGGCCAAATTCCACCATTTTAAAGTATAAATCAACATTTTTATAAATAATGCTAGTGTAGACTTAACTGGATGATTGTAAAATACTAAAAGAATTTAAAATGCATAGAATAATATATTAATATATATGATGCTATACTATGCTACAACATATAATATTTATTTTGAACATAAAATCTTACCTTTTAGGCTATAAGTGGCATAGCACACCTTTGGTACTACAACCTAATTCCCACTTCAAATTTAATAAATTTCATCACGATTTAGTAAATCAATATTTTTATAATTTATATTAATATAGACTAAAGACAATACCATAATATACTAAAACATTTAAAACATCTTATAACATCTAAAAACACATCACTACATGCTTAAATATATGATGCTACATTATACTATAATATATGGTAGTATTATATGATTTAGGGTTAGGTTTTAGGGTATTCAAGTCTCTAATAGTCAAGGGAAAGTCTCTTAAAGACATTTTCTTTAGCTACCATAACTATGTTAGGATTATGTCATTCTTTAGATCTACTCTTAATGATATCTTTATTCAATGTTTAGGGTTTTAGTGTTTAAGGTTAGGGTTAGTTTAGAGTTTAGGGTTTATTTAGGATTTAGGGTTTAGGGTTTTTAGTTTAGGGCTTAGGGTTTAAGGTTGTAGGATTTAGGGTTTAGAGTTTAGGGTTGTAGGTTTTAGGGTTTAGGGTTTATAGTTTTTAGGGTTTAGGGTTTAGGCTTTAGGGATTAGGGTTTATGATTTATGTTTTAGGTTTAGGATTTAATGTTTTTTTAACAGAGAATAAATTTAAATTCAACATTTCTACTTTTCAATTTTATCAACCAAGTAACACACCAAGTTTTCTAAGACACAAGCAATGATATAGATAAAAAATGAGCATGCATTGAGTAAATCAAAGACCCTAGATAACTAGAACTGTCTCTACTATAAAGACACAGTTCTATAAGTAGCAGTCGGTCGATCATTCTTGGTTTCTAGTTCTCATCAGAACCTCTCCGGCATCTTGAGTAGCGGGATCCACCATCATATCCCTGATCTATCCCTCTGCCACCACCATGGTTGTAACCTCCATCACTCCTCCCCACCTCCGTAACTATGAATACTCTGACCACCACCTCCATATCCACCAGTACCTCTAGATCCCCCACCACCACTATGATAAATGCCACCTCCACCTTCTCCTCCACCGCCAAATTTAAACTGAGCCTAGCTGATGGTGATGTTCCCATTGTCAAGGTTCTGCACATTTTTAAGGTTTAGGGTTAGTTTAGGATTAGGTTTAAGGGTTTAGGGTTTAGGGTTTAGGGTTGTAGGTTTTTGGGTTTAGGGTTTATGATTTAGGATTTTAGGGTTTTAGGGTTTAGGGTTTAGAGTTTAGGGTTTCGGGTTTTAAGGTTTATGGTTTAGGGCTTAGGGTTTAGGGTTTAGGGTTTAGGGTTTAGGGTTTAGTGTTTATGATTTAGGATTTAGAGTTTAGTGTTTTTTTAATTAAGTAAACCGGTAGGTTTAGGTTTATTTAGTTTATTTTTTATTTATTTGGGTTTTATTTTTTATTTAGTTCAGTTTATTTATTTTAGTTTATTTTTTTAATTTAAGTTTATTTTTCGTTGAGTTTTATTTTTATTTTATTTATTAGGTTTAGGTTTTATTTTTTATTTTAGGTTTAGGTTTAGGTTTTATTTTACTTTTTTTAGGTTTAGGTTTTAGGTTTTAATTTTTGGTTTATTTTAGGTTTTATTATTTATTTTATGTTTAGGATTATTTTTAGTTTATTTTATTTATTTAGTTTAGGTTTAGGTTTAGGTTTAGTTTATTTTATTATTATGTTTATTTATTTATTTTAGTTTAGTTTAGTTTAGGTTTTGGTTTAGGTTTATTTTATTTTGTTTATTTTATTTTTATTTTAAGTTTAGGTTTTTTGTTAGTTTAGGGTTTAGGTTTTAACCCTAAACCCTAAACCCTAAACCCTAAACTCTAAACCCTAAACCCTAAACCCTAAACCTAAACCCTAAAACTCTAAACCATAAACCCTAAAACTAAACCTAAAACCAATCCATAAACCACTCTATAGATAAATCTCAACCTAAACCTAATCTTTACCACTAAAACTAACCCACAAACCCCAACCTAATCCTAAACCTAAACTAAAATCTAAACCCTAAAACCTTGAACTCTGAACCCTAAGCCCAAAACCAAAACCAACTTAAACTAGGCTAAACCACACAAAACCA
Source organism: Cymbidium sinense (assembly GCA_021442155.1). NCBI lineage: Eukaryota > Viridiplantae > Streptophyta > Magnoliopsida > Asparagales > Orchidaceae > Cymbidium > Cymbidium sinense. The sequence continues at coordinate 221,499,481 of CM038216.1, forward strand.
CAAAACCCAAAGTCTTAAATAAACCATAAACCCAGGCCTTATAGATCTGGGCTCTACCCTGAGCCTATCATCAAGGCCCTAAATCTTGCCCTGACCTACCCCAACCTGGTTTATCACCAAAAGAGGGAACCCAGGCCCCATACCCCACACTGTAAAACCATACCCCACCTTACCCAGGATCTCCCACCCACCCACCCAACCATATCCACCCTATCTTACCCTGTAAAACCTAAACTTAAACTAAACTAAATCTTACTAAATGTGATAAAGTTGAAATAAAATAAAACATATACTAAAACCTAAACCTAACCTTAAGTAAAATAAAATAAACTAATAAAATAAACTAAAATAAAATAAATAAAAACTGGATTAAACTAAAAAAATAAAATAAACCTAAGAATATAAAAATTAATTAAAAATAAAGCTAAAATAAAATAAAATAAACCTAAAATATAATAAAATAAAAAAAATAAACCTATAAATAAATAATAAATAAAACCTAAACCCTAAATTTAGAAAGAAAACCAAAACTTAAAATAAAAATAAAACAAATCTAAACCTAAACTGAAATAAATAAAATGTAAACCTAAACATAAAATAAACTAAACATTATCCCTAAACAAAATAAAATAAAATAAACCTAAACCTAAACTAAAAAATTAAAAAATAAACCTCAAATAAAAACCTAAAATATAAAATAATAAACACAATCCTACAAAAATACCTAAACTTTACATAAAATAAAATAAAATTAACTAAACATAAACATAAACATAAAACAAAAAAAAAACTAAAATAAAAAGCTAAACTAAAATAAATAAAGTAAACTAGATAAAAAAAAAATAAACTAAAATAAATAATAAAATAAACTATAAACCTAAAACTATCGATTTACTTAATTTATTAAATTGAAAACCCAAAACCCTAAAACCCTAAATCTAAACCCTAAACCCAACTATAAATAAACCTAAATCTAAAAAAAATAGATAAAAAATAAACTCATAAAAATAAACCTAAACTAAACCTAAAAAATAAACTAAAAAAAATAAATATAACTAAGTTAAATAAAAAATAATAAACATAAATAAAATAAATAATAATATAAACGAAAATAAATAATAAATAAACTAAATAAACAAAAGAAGAAATATTAAATGTGGATTTCTTCTCTATTAAAAAAAACCAAAAATCTTAAACCTTAAAAACCTAAAACTACCCCACCCTATCAGAGCTACCCTACTAAACCCTAAACTAACTACCCTAAACCCTACTAACTAAAAACACAAAACCTCTACCAAACCCACCCTAAACCTCAATCTAACATATAAACTTAAAATAAAATAAATAAATATAATTTAAATATAATAAATAAAAATAAAATAAAATAAAACATGAACAAAACTTAAACCTAAAATAAAATAAAATCAAAACTAAATTAAAAAAAATAAAAACCTAAACTAAACAAAAATATAAAAAACCTAAATAAACAAAACTTAAAATAAAAATAAAATAAAAACTAAATAATAACCTAAACCTAAACAATAAACCTAAAAATAAAACCTAAAAATAAATAAAAAATAAAATCTAAACCCTAACCTAAAAAACCCTAAACCTAAAATAAAAATAAATTAAACCTAAAATAAATAAAAATGTAAACTAAAACCTAAACCTAAACCAAAACCAAAAAAAAAAAAAAATAAAAAGAAAAAGAAAAACTAAACTAAAATAAAATAAATAAAACCCTAAACTAAAATTAAAAATAAAATAACCTTAAAAATCAAAAACCTAAATAAATTAAAATTGAATGTAAAATAAAATAAAATAAACCAAAATAAATAAAATAAAACCTAAATAAAACCTAAACCTAAAGATAAACCTAAAAAAAACTAAAAAAAAACTAAATCTAAAAAAAAAACCTAATCCTAAAGAAACAAAATAAAATAAACCTAAACTACTAACATAAACTAAACTAAAATAAATAAAACCTAAACTAAACCCTAATCTAAATAAAATAAAATAAATAAAAAATAAAACTGCATAAAACTAAAAAATAAAAAACCAAAACCTAAAAAATAAAATAAAATAAAATTAAACTAAAAATAAACATAAACCTAAACTAAACCAAAAGAAACTAAAATAAAAAAAAAACTAAATACAAACTAAACTAAATAAAAGAAAAAATTAAATAAACTAAAATGAAAAAATAAACTAAATAGACCTAAACCAACCCGGTTTACTTAATTTTAAAAAACTATAAATCCTAAACCCTAAATAAATCCTGGACCTAAACTAACCCTAAACTGAACCCCAGCCTATGAGCAAACCTATACTTAAACCTAAAAATAAAATAAAATAAACTAATAAGAAAAAACTAAAATAAAATAAATGGAAACCTAAACTAAACTAATTGATAAAACCTAGAAATAAAATAAAAATTAAACCTAAAATAAAATAAAATAAACCTATAATAAAATAAAATAAAAAAACTAAATTAACCAAAATACTTTAAAACTAAAATAAAACCTAAACCCTAAACTAAGAAAAAAAATCTAAACCTAACAAAAAATTAAAATAAAACAAAATAAAATAAACCTAAACCTAAACTAAAATAAACTCAACTAAAATAAATCCTACCTAAGTATAACTTAAACTAAACCTAAACTAAACTAAATAAAATAAAATATACTAAAATGAACCTAATACTAAACTAAAATAAAACCTAAAAAAATAAAAATAAAACGAACCTAAACCTAAAAAAAATAAAATCCATCATTAAAATTTAAAATGAAAAATAAATCTTAATCCTAAAAATAAAATAAAATAAATCTAAACTAAAATAAACCTAAAATTTAAACTAATCTAAAAAATAAACTAAAAAAAAAATGTAAATAAATAAACCTAAAATAAAATAAACTAAAATAATAAAATTAAAATAAACCTAAATCAAGATAAAATTAAAATAAACTAAAATAAATAAAATAAATTAAATAAACCTACCTGGTCTAATTTAAATAATATAATAATAAATAAAATCCCTAATTAAATTTAAACCTAAACTCTGAGGGTAGACCCTAGCCACCTACTAAACCCTAGGCCTGAACAAACCTAGCTAATTGACCTCACCACTCTAACCACAGGCCTGAGCCTACTGGGCCACCAACCAAACCTGGCCCTGGGCTGACCAAACCCAAAATCCCCTCCAAGATCTAAATCTACATGGGCCACTTCCTGACTTAACTCTAAACACTTAAACCACAGGCTGAGGCTGAGGTTAGATCCAGGCCCTGGGCCTATACCACCCCAACAAACCCTAAACTAGTTAACACTGACTCATAAATGACAGATCATAAACTAAGACTAAACCCCAAACCATACCATGACCATACCATATCCTAAATAAACCCTAAACACTCCTAACTAAACCCTAAACCTAAAACCTAAAAGCATAAACTAAATAAAACCTAAAATAAATTAAATAAAATACCTAAACCTAAAAATAATAAAATAAAACAAAATAAAACCTAAACTTAAACTTAAAATAAAATAAAATAAAATACACAAAATAAAATAATTAAAACCTATACTAAATTAAAAATGAGTAAACCTAAGAATAATATAAACATAAATAAAATAAAATAAAATAAAGTTAAGAATAAAATCTAAATAAAGTAAAACTAAACTTAAAATAAAAAATAAAATAAACCTAAAATAAAATAAAATAAAAAATAAAAAACCGAAACTAAAAATAAACCTAAAATAAAATCTAAAATAAATAAAAAAAACTAAACTAAAAAATTTAACAAAACTAAAAATAAAAAATAAAAAAAACATAAACCTAAACTAAAATAAACTAAACTAAAATAAATAAAACCAAAACCTAAAATAAACTAAACCTAAACCTAAACATAAATGAAATAAAACATAATAAACTAAAAAAAATATAAATTAAAAATAAAACTAAATTAAAACCTAAAACACATTTTAAAAATAAAATAAAAACTAAACCTAAACCTAAAATAAAGATAAAACCTAAACCTATTCCAATGCATCTACCTTATAAGGAAAATCTAATGCATCTACTATCCTAACCGGTCATGGACTAGATGATTTATGTGGACCATCGAAGGAGACTCTCTAATCTTATCCTGAGCTACTCCAAATTTTTCCAAACATACTCATTTTAGCATTTTAATTCTAAGAGTAAAGCCACTCATCCACTTGAGAATCCTCATCTCTATAACACTGAACTTAGTCTTATGCTTCTCTTTTATTGGCCAGCATTCTGCACCATAAGTCATTATAGGTCTTGCCACCATCTTATAAAATTTTCCCTTAAGTTCAAGTCGAACTTTTCTATCACATAATAGGCTAGATGCATTCCTCCACTTCAACCATCTAACTTGAATTCTACTAATAACATCTCCATCTATTTCACCATCATTTTGAACAATATAGCCTAAATATCAAACTCTTATTAAAGACTTGTTCACCTTTTCACAACACTACCACTAGAACTTCTACAAATAAAATTACACTCCATATATTCAGTTTTAGATCTACTTAAACAAAACCTTTAGACTCTAAAGTTGACCTCCATAATTCAAGTTTCTCTTGACTCCCTCTCTAGTCTTATCAACAAGAAGAATGTCATCAACAAAAGCATACACCAAGGTACATCTTTATAAATGCCTAGTAAGAACATTCATAACTAAAGTAAAAGATAATGGCTTAAAGGCGATCCTTGATGTAATCCAAGAAATAGGAAAATATTTTATCAATCCTCCTTGTGTTTGGACACAAGTAATAGCTCTAGTAAACATATCCTTAATGACTTGAATATAACCAATATTAACTCCTTTCTATTCTAGAATTCTCCGTGATGTCTTGAAACTTTATCATAAGCTTTCTAAACCAGAAATATCATGTAGATCCTCCTTTCTCTATACTTCTCCATCAAACCTCTTAACAAATGTATAGAATTTATAGTAGATCTACTTGACATGAAACCAAAGCGATTGTGAGATACTTTTGTATCACATCAAACCATGCTCAATTACTCTCCCATAATTTTAATGTATGACATATTAACTTAATTCCTCTATAATTTGCACACTTATGCATCACCTTTATTCTTAAATATAAGAACCAACACACCCTTTCTCCACTCTCAAATCTTTTTTGTCTCTAAAATAACATTAAAAGATTTGTGAGCCAAGAAATTTTGTGATCTCTAAACATTTCCACTATTAGAATATCATTAGGTCTTACTATTTTTCCACATTCATTTTCTATAAAGCTTCTCTAACTTTTTACTAATATGAAGATAATAAAATTCTCTATTTTTTGGGTATTAAGGTTGCTAAAATCAATCATACTTTTAGATCCTTCATTAAAAAGTTTATCAAAACACCTCATCCACCTATTTTTAATATCCTTTTCTAAGAAAATCACTTTATTATTTTCATCCTTAATACATCTCACTTGAACTAAGTCTTTACTTCTCCAATCTCTTTGGTTAACTTTAACTTATCTTTCATCTTTCATTGGTATCTAATCTATTGTATAAATCACTACAGGCAAAATTTTTTGCATCATATCTTGCTTTCTCAGAATCTCTACAGGCCACTTTATATCTTTCCCAATTCTCTAAGTTTTTTACATCTAACCAAAGTTTTATAATAATGCTTCTTATTTCTTATCTTTTCTTCCACACTCTGACTCCATCACCAACTATTTTTATTAAAAGGAGCTTTTACTTTTGATTATCCCAACACATTTTTAGCAACTTGCTTAATTTCACTTGAATCTTTTCCTACATAACATTAGCTTCCTTATGAACATCCCAAATTCTAAGCTCTTATAGCTTGCTTTAAAAATTTTTTTATTTGTGTTCTTTAAGTGTCCCCATCTAATCTTAGGACAATAATTTGATTTATTTTTCCTCTTAGAATCTTCCATCTTAAAATCTAAAACTAACAATCGATGTTGGGTACTTAAACTTTCACTTGGAATTACCTTACAATCTTTACAATCACGAGCGATCTATTTTTCTTATCAAAAGTAATCAATCTATGTTTTTTACTATATCTTTTTTAAGTAATAATATGTTCATCTCTTTTCTTAAATAAACTATTAGTAACTACAAAATCATAAGCTAAGGCAAAATCTAATATAGTCCTACCTTCTTCATTAGTCACTCCAAATCCATAACCACCATGATTACCTTTTAAATCTTCTACCACTCTACCAACATGTCCATTTAAATCTCCTCCAAATAAATACTTTTTCTTCAAGAGGTATCTTTTGTATTAATTTCTCTAATTCATTCCAAAATTTTTCTTTTGAGCTTACATCCAAACCTACTTGAAGAGCATAAATAATCTTTAAAGCTATAATTCTATCACCACATCTATTAATATTTATAAAATTATCCTTCAAATTTTTATCTATAATCTCACCTACACCATTTCTAGTTCTACTGAATACCAAAGTTTAAAATCTAAACTATCAATCTCCTTGGCCTTCTCCCTAATGAACTCACTCATCATCGTCAAATTATGTCGATAATCTCATGGTCAAAAGTAGAGAAAAGGAAGACCATCTCTTTGATTTGGAAGTAGTTTTGGAATAGTTAAGACAATTTAACCTCAAAATGAACCCCTTGAAGTGTGCATTCAGAGTAGCTTCAAAGAAATTCCTTGGGTTTGTTGTCCGACACCATGGAATTGAAATCTATCTGAAGAAGATTAAGGTGATATTAGAAAGGCCACCCCCTAAAAGTTTAACTCAACTCAAATCATTCCATGGGAGGTTGGCATATCTAAGATGCTTTATATCCAACCTATCAAGAAGATATCAACCATTCTCAGCACTTGTTAGAAAGGATGTCAAGTCTAAGTGGGATGATAAGTGTGAGCAGGACTTTGAAGGCATCAAGCATTCCCTGATGACATCGTCAGTTCTACCAGCCCCTATCAAGGGCAAGCCGCTTATACTTTACACTTCTTCATTAGAAGACTCCTCTAGTGCTTTGTTGGCCCAAGCCAATGACGAAGGGAAAGAAAATGCACTCTATTACCTCAGCCATCATCTAATCCCTACTGAGGCTAATTATCCACTTATTGAGAAGCATTGCCTAGCTTTAATCTTTGCATCCCAAAAAATGCAGCACTACATGCTTCCTCATAAGGTGAACTTAATCTTTAAGATCAATGCACTACAATATCTCATGACACGGCCAATGCTATCCAGATAGTTAGAATGATGGTCCATGATCCTCTCATAGTTTGACATTACCTTCATACCCCTCTGTGCAGTGAAAGGGCAAGGGTTAGCAGATTTCTTAGCAACACACCCACTTTTTACTGACTCTCCACTTAGTGACATTCTCCCCGATGAAAAAATCATGAACTTAGGGGATACTAGCATTCACCGCTGGGAGATGTACTTTGATGGTGCAACTTCTTCTAAAATAGGAGAAGAATCATAATCTACTATTCTAGGAAAGGTAGGGGTAGGAATAGATCTCTTAACTTTGGACCGCAATGTGATGAGATTCTCATATCATCTATCCAATCCTTGCACCAACATTGAAGCCAAATATGAGACTCTGATTGTCAATCTGGAGTTAGCCGTTACTCTAAGCATCCATAGCATGAACATCTTCGATGATTCTCAGCAAGTTATCAACCAAATTGCTGAGTCCTATAAGGTTATAAAGCCTAAGCTTCATCACTACCATAAGTACACCATGGAGTTGTTGACCTAATTCCCACAGGTTACCATTTAAAATATTGCTTGAGGAGAGAATGATGTAGTGTATGCTTTAGCCATGCTTGCCAAGGAGTTGGCATATCTAGAGGATGAGTCCATATCAATAAAGGTCTAAAATAGACAAGTATTATCCCTTATTGATATTGAACTCATAAAAAAGTACTCTTTTGAAGGGGAGGTTGCCATTGCCAAGAAGGTGAGATGTTAGATTGGTGGCAACCATTCATGTATTACTTAAATAAAGGAAAACTATCAGAGAAGTCCCAAATCGATGAAGCATAAAGCACTTTCCTATGCTCTTGTAGATGGTGTCTTATACCAATGATCTTTCGATCATATGTGGTTATGTTATTTCAACAAGTACGAACCCCATAATTTCATGATCGAGGTACACTTAGGATTATGTGGAGCCAACCAATTCGATCTAAAGATGAAAACCATGATCAAGAGATTAGGATGCTACTGCCATCGATGATCAAAGATTGCATGGATATGGCTAGGAGATGCCACCAATATCAAATACACGATGTGGTCCTACACTGACTACCCAACATTCTACATTCTACATTGGCCTCATGGCCATTTGAGTGTTGGGCTACCGACATAGTGGGTCTAATTAATCCTACTTCTTCCAATAGTCATCGATTCATCTTAGCTACTATTGAGTACTTTTCCAAATGGGCAAAGGCAATTTTGCTCAGAGAGATCACAGCTCAGCATGTGCTCTAATTTTTTAGGAACCATATCATATATAGGTTTGGAGTGGCTCAGCAATTATATCGATAATGATCCATTCAAGAGCATTGAGATCAAAAACTTTTCACGAAGACATAACAACTTTCGACAACAACTTTGCTTAGATAAATTATATTCTACCATCTACCCAAGGGCAAATAGCGGCGAAGCTTCCAAAACTCATCCAAATCAAGAAGACACTCGACAATAATAAATGACAATGGTATGAGCAGTTAGTTGAAGACTTGTGGGCCTACTTCACCACATATACAACTCTAACTCATTCTACTCCTTTTTACTTAGTGTATAGGTCTGAAGCTGTTCTACCATTAGAAGTCCAACTCCCATCACTAATGATAGTTGTGGGTAGCAAGATCATAATAGCGAGAACACTAAGTTTTTTGTTATAAGAACTTAAAGGTTTGGAGGAGAGAGATGGCTGAGCATGTCAAAACCTTGAGTTGTATAAAGCTAAAATGATTCAAGCTCACAAGTTGCTCGTCTAGAGCTTTTCAAGTAGGAAGCTTATTTTAGTTCTAAGGAGATAGATTGTTGCCCATCGTAAGATGGGAGGCAAGTTTGAACCCACTTGGGAAGGTCCTTTCTCATAGAGAGGCCTACTAAAGAGGATCTTATCGACTTATTAATCATAAGGAGAGTGCCCAATGCTTCCAATCAATGGGCTCTACTTAAAAAATATTATAAATCATGTTTAAAAATAATTATCATCAATGAAAATTCCATTTTGAATTCAATCTCTTACATGTTGAAAGTATTCTTGCTTGGGAATCCTCCATGATGTGTTTAGGGTATGTGTAAGGAACCCATGTAGTATCCTATCCTTCATCGACACAACACAAACACAAACTACACATAAACATATAAAATAAAACATATATGTTGTCTCGGGCTACTCTGAGTTGAGATAATGAGCCCAACGACACTCACTCAATAACTGCTTTAGGTCAGGCTAATGTGCTACCCTGATAGTATGTCACCCTATGGTCTTCTTGCTTTCGAGGATGTAAGTCTGCTATGCTTTCCTTCCTTACATCCCACGCACACCAGTGTCTTGTTAGTTTGGTAGGCCTTAATGCATGGCCAGTAAGCTACCTAATATTAGCTTCATTTAAGAGGATGTGAGTCTGTTATGCTTTCTTCTTGGATTAGAAGGTCGAGTATATTTGAGGCTTAGGATAAGTTCCCTAGCGGCTTCTTCCCTACTGACTGCTTCACATAAGTGTCTAGTCCTTTCGCGGGGCTCCCCGATTAGTTGTCTCTGTAGGTCAGTTGTAAGCCTACATGCCTTCTTTCTAGATTGATCATTAGACACTGATGGTCACCTTAGGTTAGTTGGTTCTCACTATGCTAACAGATACACCACTCATGCTAATAGATACATTTTAGGTTGGTTGGTTCTTGCACCTTAGGATACACCACTCATGGTAGATGTAAGTCTACTACACTTTCTCCTTGAGTTGGCCACATCTATAAGCTTTCTTTTTTTGGGGTTAGATAATGCCCCAGCACCTCCCATGGGCATTATATTTAGATCACATCATTTGTGACCCCATTTAGATACTACCTGGGTTACTATGGAATTAGACTGTTCCCCTTTTGTAGTAACCACCCTTGTGGTTGGAGAATCCATCATGTGGATGTGTAGATTTTTCTTTGGTCCAGTAAATCTGAGATAGGTCAAGGCTGATATAGCCCCTTCTTAGTGTGGTCCCACACACACCAATAGGGTCTACACAAACATATAAAGAAAATATTTATTCACTTGTGGATTAGGAGGACACCTCTAGCGGTACCATTTCCCAAGCATGCATCCTATCTTTAGGGAAGTGTCAACAAAACTCCCTATAAGAATTATGTGACTACTCTTGAGTTGATATAAGTCTCCAGTGGCATTCACTCAGTAGGCTCCCTAAGTCGGGTTTGATTTATTGTGATACCAACAGGTCTCCCCAAAAGTTGTTCTCTGCTTTAGAAGATGTAAGTCTGCTATTCCTTCTTCCTTGCACAATCATTACACACCGAAAGGAAACCCCTTAGGTTGGTTAGCTCTACCCCACGTCCAGTAGACTATCCATTTGGATTTGTAAATCTGAGATAAGACAAGTCTGATATAGCCCCTTCTCAGTGGGTCCATCGCACACCAACATGGTCCATAAATTTAATTTATCAAATTTTACCAAGCTCACATTCTTGGCAGACATGCCCTCAATTTGAAAAGAAAATAAACCAAATAGACCATATCAAATCACATGAAACTAAAATAAAATTAACCCTTACTACTTTTGAGTTAACCTAAGTCCCTAGCGGCATTCACTCAGTAGTTGCCCTAGGTCAGGTTCAATTTGTAGTGCATCCAACAGGTCACCCTAGAGGTTGTTCTTAGCTTTGGATGATTTAAGTTTACTATATTTTTCTTGCACACCTTTGAATCCTTAGGTTGGCTAGCTCTCTGATGCGGTAGACTATCCCTTTGGATTTGTAAACTTTAGGTAGGTTAAGTGATATAGCCCTTTCTTTGTCCATCATATACAAGGTCCATACATTAAGTTAAATTAAACCCAATCTAATTTTTCCTAGTGGAGATAAATCACAGCCCTCCCTAGTGGAGCCCCAAATCATATATAAATAAGTTAAGAAAATAAATAAATTCAAAACTAACCTACCCAATGGAGCCAAATTAAACCAACTCCCCTAGTTGAGTCTAAATCAAAGAAATCCAACCAAACTTTATTCACAGTAGATACATGCCCAAACAAATCGATGAAATCAAACTCAAATACTAATCTCCATCAGATAACCCAAACCTGCTTTCCTAGTGGAAGGTTCATATACCCGATCCCTTGTGGACTCGAGCCATATCTCTAGTAGATATGCCTCCACATCAATTAAAATAAAACAAATTAAAGTCAATTTGATCTTAATCCCTGCTGGATTATAAATTTTTATACCCATTGAATCTTTTTTCCACAAATCATATAATCAAATCAAATTCAAACCTTATCCCCAACAGATTTTCTTCTTCTATGCCCTTGACATAGACCCTTCACATGTCATGACCAATGCATGTGTGGTCCCCTAGCGGGTCTCCCTCCATGTCCTTGACAAGGAATTCTCATCAAATCTTATTTCTTCTCTTATGCACACCTTTAATACTACAACTGAAAGCCTAACAATCTATTCATTCAAATTACATCATCTTACCATTGTACTCAACATTTTATGATTTATGATGCTATAAGCTCAAACCAACTATACAATATCATGCTAAACATATTATAGTGTGAATTAACACACTATATTATATTATAATATATGATGTTATATTATAATTTGCTATAATATAATATATTGTCTAACATTACACCTCATTAGAATCACTTAAAAGGAACATATAACAAAATTTTTCTCAAAATATGAATAATGTTCATTTTGGATGTAAATTGTTATTTTTCTATTAGTTATGGTACAAAATAGCACAAAATTGGTGTTTCTTCTTGCTGTGTACCATGAATTTGGCAAAATTCTTCCATCTCAACCTTCAAATTAACATTTTTGTGAGTTTTGACCCAATGTATTATAACAAAAGTAAAACATACTAAAATGTACAATAATATTTAGTAACACACCACCGCATTCATTTATATCTGAAGTTATATTGTTATGTATATTATATTTTAATACACTTTCATATAATATATTATCTTACATTACACCTTAAAATGAATCACTTTAAGCAAAAAATTTATAAAATTTTGTTGAAAAATGAACATTTATTTTGGATGCGAAATTCCATTTTTTGATTAAATGATACACTATAGCACACCCCTAATGATGTTCCCTAAAGTTTACCTTAAATTTGTCCAAATCCCATCATCTCAGCCTATAAATTAATATTTTTATGAATTATACCAGTACAAAATCTACTACATCATACTATAACAAACTAAAATATGCTAAACAATTAGTAATACACAATAGTATGCTATAATGCATGAGCTACACTACGTTATGACATCCTATATTATAATACACTATAACATATTATATTTTATTATATTGCATATCACTTAACAAGGGATTGCCTAAGATAAAAAAATCATAAAATTAGTCCAAACAATAAAAACTATATATTTTAGTTATTATCACTTAAATATTTTAAATTGAAATAATACATTATGATGTCATGCTCTACCTATTATGAATCGCCAAATTCCACCATTTTAAAGTCTAAATCAACATTTTTATAATTAATGCTAGTGTAGACTTAATTGCATGATTGTAAAATACTAAAAGAATTTAAAATGTACAGAACAATATATTAAGATATATGATGCTATACTATGCTACATTATATAATATTTATTTTGAACATAAAATCTTACCTTTTAGGCTATAAGTGGCATAACACACCTTTGGTACTACAACCTAATTCCCACTTCAAATTTAATAAATTTCATCACCAGATTTATTAAATTAATATTTTTATAATTTGTATTAATATAGATTAAAGGGCATAATACCATAATATACTAAAACATTTCAAAACATCTGATAACATCCAAAAACACATCACTACATGCTTAAATATATGATGCTACATTATAATATAATATATGGTACTATTATATGATATAGGGTTAGGTTTTAGGGTATTCAAGTCTCTAATAGTCAAGGGAAAGTCTCTTAAAGATATTTTCTTTAGCTACCATAACTATGTTAGGATTATGTCATTCTTTAGATCTACTCCTAATGACATCTTTATTCAATGTTTAGGGTTTTAGTGTTTAAGGTTAGGGTTTAGGGTTAGTTTAGAGTTTAGGGTTTAGGGTTTAGGGTTTATTTAGGGTTTAGGGTTTAGGGTTTGTGGTTTAGGGCTTAGGGTTTAAGGTTGTAGGGTTTAGGGTTTAGAGTTTAATTTTGTAGGTTTAGGGTTTAGGGTTTTATAATTTAGGGTTTAGGGTTTAGGGTTTATAATTTTTAGGGTTTAGGGTTTAGGCATTAGGGTTTAGGGTTTATGATTTATGTTTTAGGTTTAGGGTTTAAGTTTTAGTTTAGGGTTTAATGTTTTTTTTAACAGAGAATAAATTTAAATTCAACATTTCTACTTTTTGATTTCATCAACCAAGTAACACACCAAGTTTTCTAAGACACAAGCGATGACATAGATAAAAAATGAGCATGCATTGAGTAAATCAAAAACCCTAGATAACTAGAACTGTCTCTACTATAAAGACACAGTTCTATAAGTAGTAGATCAGATCGATCATTCTTCAATTTCTTTAGTTCTCATCAGAACCTCCCCGGCCTCTCGAGTAGCGAGATCCACCATCATATCCCCGATCTATCCCTCTGCCACCACCATGGTTGTAACCTCCATCACTCCTCCCCACCTCCGTATCCATGAATACTCTGACCACCACCTCCATATCCACCAGTACCTCTAGATCCCCACCACCTTGTGATAAATGCCACCTCCACCTTCTCCCTTTGAATCTAAGCGGAGCCTGATGGTGATGTTCCTGTTGTCAAGGTTCTGCACATTCTTAGGGTTTAGGGTTAGTTTAGGATTAGGTTTAAGGGTTTAGGGTTTAGGGTTGTAGGTTTTAGGGTTTAGGGTTTATGATTTAGGATTTTAGGGTTTTAGGGTTTAGGGTTTAGAGTTTAGGGTTTTAGGGTTTAGGGTTTAGAGTTTAGGGTTTCGGGTTTTAAGGTTTATGGTTTAGGGCTTAGGGTTTAGGGTTTAGGGCTTGGGTTTAGGGTTTAGGGTTTAGGGTTTAGGGTTTAGGATTTAGACTTTAGTGTTTTTTTTAATTAAGTAAACTGGTAGGTTTAGGTTTATTTAGTATATTTTTTATTTATTTGGGTTTTTTTTATTTAGTTCAGTTTATTTATTTTAAGTTTATTTATTTTAGTTTAGGTTATTTATTTTAGTTTATTTTTTATTTTAGGTTTATTTTTTTGTTGAGTTTTATTTTTATTTTATTTATTAGGTTTAGGTTTAGGTTTAGGTTTTCATTTTACTTTTTTAGGTTTTGGTTTTCATTTTACTTTTTTAGGTTTAGGTTTTAGTTTTTTAATTTAGGTTTATTTTTAGGTTTTATTTTTTAATTTATGTTTAGAATTATTTTTAGTTTATTTTATTTTATTTAGTTTAGGTTTAGGTTTAGGTTTAGGTTTAGTTTATTTTACGTCTATGTTTAGGTTTTATTTATTTTAGTTTAGTTTATTTTAGTTTAGGTTTTGGTTTAGGTTTATTTTATTTTGTTTATTTTATTTTTATTTTAAATTTAGGTTATTTGTTAGTTTAGGATTTATGTTTTATTTATTATTTATTTTAGGTTATTTTTTAGGTTTAATTTTTTATTTAGTTTTATTTTATTTTATTTTAGGTTTATATTATTCTTATTTTAGTTAAAGTTTTTATTTTATTTAGGTTTTTTATTTTTTTAATTTAGTTTAGGTTTTTATTTATTTTATTTTAGTTTAGTTTATAGTCTTTATTTTATTTTCATTTTTGGTTTAGGTTTAGGTTTAGGTTTAGGTTTAGGTTTTAGTTTATGTTTTTATTTTATTTAATTTTTTTTATTTTATTTTGGTTTAGGTTTTTTATTTATTTTATTTTGGTTTAGGTTTTTTTATTTATTTTATTTTTAGGTTTTATTTTATTTAGGTTTAGGTTTTTAGCTTTTTAGGGTTTAGGGTTTAGGGTTAGTTTAGGGTTTTGGGTTTGGGGTTTAGGTTTAGGGTTTAAGTTTTTGGTTTAGGTTTAAGTTTTAGTTTAAGGTTTATGGTTTAAGATTTTTTGTTATACAGAGAACAAATTCAGATTCAACATTTCTTATTTTTGATTTCATCAACCAAGTACCACCCTAAGTTTTATAAGACATAAGTGACAACATAGAGCAAAACTGAGCACCCATAGAGCAAATCAAAAACCCTAGATAAGTAGAGCCCTCTCTAGTGTAAAGACAGTTCCATGGCGTAGATGGATCGGTCATTCTTAAGTTTCTCTAGTTCGATCAACCACGCCTCTCAAGTTGCGGGATTCACCATGTCCCGATCTCTCCCTCCACCACCCAGTATAACCTTCATCACTCACTCTCCTCCACCACCCTGCTTCACCACCACCACCATATCCTCACCTCGGATCCCCACCATCTTTATGATAACTGCCCCTTAGCCTCCTTTGGATCTAGAGCCTTGTTGATGGTGATGTTCAGTCAAGGTTCATCTGATTCTTAGGGTTCAAGGTTATTTTAGGGTTTAAGGTTTAGGGTTAATTTAGGGTTAAGGGTTTGGGGTTTAGGGTTTAGGGTTATAGGTTTTAGTGTTTAGGGTTTAGGGTTTAGAGTTTAAGGTTTAGAGTTTAGGGTTGTAGGTTTAGGGTTTAGGGTTGTAGGTTTAGGGTTTAGTGTTTAGGGTTTAGGGTTTAGGGTTTTTTTAAAAAAAATAAGTAAACTGATAGGTTTAGGTTTATTTAGTTTATTATTTATTTATTTGAGTTTATTTTATTTTTTATTTTTATTTAGGTTTATTTTTTAAATTTATTTAATTAGTTTATTTATTTTAAGTTTATTTTCTTTTTATTTTAGGTTTAGGGTTTTGGTTTTATTTTTTATTTATTTTTAGGATTTATTTTTGGGTTTATTTTTTAGATTTAGGTTTTTATTTAGTTTTTATTTTACTTTATTTTAGGTTTATTTTATTTTTATTTTTGGTTTAGTTTTTTTTTTATTTAGGTTTTTTATTTTTTAGTTTAGTTTAGGTTTTATTTTTTTATTTTAGTTTTTTTTATTTTTTATTTTATTTTCTTTTTAGGTTTAAGTTTAGGTTTTAGTTTAGATTTTTATTTTATTTTATTTTATTTTATTTTGGTTTAGGCTTTTTTTAAGGTTTTATTTAGTTTAGGTTTAAGTTTTTAGCTTTTTAGTGTTTAGGGTTAAGGGTTTAGGGTTAGTTGAGGGTTAGGGTATAGGGTTTAGGGTTAGTTGAGGGTTTAGGGTTTAGGGTTTAAGGTTTGGGGTTTAAGTTTTATGGTTTAAGATTTATGGTTTAGGGTTTAGGTTTTAGGGTTTAGGGTTTAGGGTTTAGGGTTTATGGATTTTAGAGTTTAGGGTTTAGGGTTTAGGGTTTATTGTTTAGGATTTAGAGTTTAGGTTTTCGGTCTAGGGTTCAAGTTTTAGTTTAAGGTTTGGGGTTTTGGTTTTTTTTATAACATAGATCAAATTAAGATTCAACATTTCTTCTTTTCGATTTCATCAACCAAGTAATACACCAAGTTTTCTAAGACACACTGATGACATAGATAAAAAATTAGCATACATAGAGTAAATCAAAAAAACGGATAATTAGAATCATCTCTAAAGAGATAGAGATTCATAAGCATCGGTCGGATCGGTCATTCTTGGTTTCTTTAGTTCCCATTACCACCGACCACTCGGTGGTAGATCGCCAACATATCCCCATCATGCCTCGCCACCACCACTAACCTCCATCTACTCCACCTCCATAACCACCCTCGATCACCACCAATATCCACCGGCCTGCAGATCCCCACCACCACTGATAACGCCACCTCGCCTTCACCTTCAGTTAGATCTAGATTGAGCGATTGGTTGATGTTCACTCATCAAGGTTATGCTTATTCTTAGGGTTTATGTTTATTAAGTTTTAGGGTTTATGTTTATTTTTAAATATATTTTATTACTTTAGGTTTAGCTTTAGGGTTTGGGGTTTAGTGTTTATGGTTTAGGTTTTAGGGTTTGGGTTTAGGGTTTGGGTTTAGGGATTAGGGCTTAGAGTTTTAGGGTTTCTGCTTTTAAGGTTTAGGGTTTAGGATTAGGGTTTAGGGTTTAGGTATTTTTAGGGTTTAGGGTTTAGGGTTGTAGGTTTAGGGTTTAAGATTAGTTTTTGGGTTTATGGTTTAGGGTTTAGTTTTTTTTTTTAAATTAAGTAAACCATTAAGTTTAGGTTTATTTAGTCTCTTTAGTTTATGTTTTAAATATTTTAGTTTATTTTATTTTAAATTTATATTTAAGTTTATTTTTTATTTTTACTTAATTTAGTTTATATATTTTAGGTTTATTTATTTTAGTTTAGGTTTTTATTTTAATTAATTTTTTAGGTTTGAGTTTAATTTTTAGTTGAGTTTTATTTTTCTTTTATTTCTAAGGTTTAGGTTTTATTTTTTATTTTTAGGTTTAGGTTTAGGTTTAAGTTTTATTTATTTTGGTTTAGTTTTTTTTTTAATTTAGGTTTATTTTTTTAATTTTAATTATTTTATTTATATTTTAGGTTTAGGTTTTTTTTAGTTTTGAGTTTAGGATTTATTTTTTTATTTATTTTTCAGTTTTATTTTTAGGTTA
This sequence comes from Cymbidium sinense, assembly GCA_021442155.1. Classification (NCBI taxonomy): domain Eukaryota; kingdom Viridiplantae; phylum Streptophyta; class Magnoliopsida; order Asparagales; family Orchidaceae; genus Cymbidium; species Cymbidium sinense. The sequence goes on from CM038216.1 coordinate 221,517,375, forward strand.
GCTTTTTACTATATTTTATTTTTTATTTATTTTATTTTTATTTTATGTTTAGTTTTTATTTTTTTAAGGTTTTTCATTCTTAGGTTTATTTTATTTTTAGTTTAGTTTAAGTTTTTCTTTATTTTAGTTTAATTTATTTTTATTTTCATTTAATTTGTTTTTAAGTTTAGGTTTTTATTTCATTTTATTTTTTAATTATATTTAGGTTTTGGTTTTTTTATTTATTTTACTTTCATGTTTTATTTACTTTAGGTTTAGGTTTTTAGGTTTGTAAGGTTTAGGGTTTAGGGTTTAGGGTTTTAGGGTTTAGGCTTTTAGGGTTTAGGGTTTAGGGTTAGGGATTAGGGTTTAGGGTTTAGTGTTTATTGTTTAGGCTTTATGGTTTAGGGCTTTAGGGTTAGGGTTTAGTCTTTAGGTTTAGGGTTTTTAGGGTCTAGGGTTTAGGCTTTAGGGTTTAGGGTTTTAGGGTTTATGGATTAGGGTTTAGGTATTAGGGTTAGGGTTAGTTTAGGGTTTATAATTTTTTAGGGTTTAGGGTTGTAGGTTTAGGATTTAGGGTTTAGGGTAAGTTTTAGGGTTGAGGTTTTAGGGTTTAGGGTTTAGGATTTAGGGTTAATGGTTTAAGGTTTAAGGTTTACCATTTTTTTTAAAAAAAATAAGTAAACTAGTAAGTTTAGGTTTTTTAATTTATTTCTTATTTATTTTATTTTTATTTTTATATAGATTTATTTTTAATTTTTAATTAGTTCTATTCATTTATTTTATTTAAATTTTTTATTTTAATTTATTATTTAGGTTTAGGCTTAGGTTTATGTTTATTTTTGTGTTTAGTTTAGTTTTATTTTATTTAATAAGTTTAGGTTTTATTTTTAATTTTGACGTTTAGGTATTTAGTTTATTTTATTTTTTTAGGTTTAGGTTTTAGGTTTTTATTTTTGGTTTAGTTTTAGGTTTTATTTTTTAGTTTAGGTTTAGGTTTATTTTTAGTTTACCTTATTTTATTTAGTTTAGGGTTTAGGTTTAGGTTTAGGTTTTATTTATTTTATTTTAGTTTATTTTAGTTTAGGTTTACATTTATTTTATTTTGTTTATTTAATTTTTATTTTAGGTTTAGTTTTTATTTTTAGTTTAGGATTTGGGTTTTATTTATTATTTATTTTTTAGGTTTAGGTATTTTTAGTTTTTATTTTATTTTATTTTATTTTTATTTTACATTAATTTTTATTTAATTTTGGGCTTTTTTTAGGTTTATTTTATTTTATAGTTTAGTTTAGGTTTTAATTTAATTTATTTTGCTTTAGTTTTAATTATTTTATTTTATTTTATTTTTATGTTTTGATTTTAGTTTAAGTTTCTATTTTATTTTATTTAGGTTTATGTTTTTTGTTTATTTATTTTTAGGTTTTATTTTATTTAGGTTTAGATTTTATGGTTTTTAGGGTTTAGGGTTTAGGGTTTAAGGTTTAGCGTTTAGGGTTTAGGGTTGTAGATTTTAGGGTTTAGGGTTTAGGGTTTAGGGTTCAGGATTTAGGGTTTAGGGTTTAGGGTTCAGGATTTAGGGTTTATGGTTTTTTATTTGTTTTATTTTTTTAAATTATTTTATTTTTTTAAAATTAAGTAGACACGTAGGTTTAAGTTTATTTAGTTTATTTATTATTTATTTTAGTTTATTTTTTATTTAGGTTTATTTCTATTTTTATTTAGTTTAGTTTGTTTATTTTAGGTTTATTAATTTTATTTTATTTTTTAACTTTAGGTTTACTTTTTAGTTTAGTTTTATTTTCATTTTATTTTTTTGGTTTGGTCTTATTTCATAATTTTAGGTTTAGGTTTAGGTTTTTATTTTATTTTTTTAGGTTTAGGTTTTAGATTTTTATTTTAGTTTTATTTTTATGTATTATTTTTTAGTTCAGGTTTAGGTTTATTTTTAGTTTATTTTATTTTATTTAGTTTAGGTTTAGGTTTAAGTTCAATTTATGTTAGGTTTAGGCTTAGGTTTTATTTATTTTAGTTTAGTTTATCTTAGTTTAGAATTAGGTTTATATTATTATTACTTTAGGTTTAGGTTTTTTTTTTAGTTTTGGGTTTAGTTTTTATTTTTTATTTATTTATAAGTTTTATTTTTAGGTTTATTATATAGATTTATGTTTTCATTTAGTGTTTATTTTATTTTATTTTATGTGTATATTTTATATTTTACGTTTAGTATTTATTTTATTTAGGTATTATATTTTTTTTAGTTTAGTTTAGTTTTTAGTTTTTATTTTATTTTCTTTGGAGGTTTAGGTTTAGGTTTAGGTTTTAGTTTATGTTTTTATTTTAATTTATTTTTTCATTTTATTTTGGATTAGGTTTTTCTATTTATTTTATTTTTAGATTTTATTTAGTTTAGGTTTAGGTTTATAGCTTTTTAGGGTTTGTGGTTTAGGGCTTAGGTTTTAGGTTTTTTTAGGTTTATTTCTAGGTTTTATTTCTTAGTTTAGGTTTAGGTTTACTTTTAGTTTATTTTATTTTATTTAGTTTAGAAATTAGGTTTAGTTTAGTTTTGGTCTAGGTTTAGGTTTTAAGTGTTTAAGTTTAGTTAACTTTAATTTAGGTTTAGGTTTATTTTATTTTGTTTATTTTATTTTTATTTTAAGTTTAGTTTATATTTTTAGTTTAGGGTTTGGGTTTTATTTTTATTTATTTCTAGGTTTTATTTATAGGTTTATTTTTTAGGTTTAAGTTTTTATTTTATTTTATTTTAGGTTTATTTTATTTTTATTTTACGTTTAGTTTTTATTTTATTTAAGTTTTCTATTATTAGGTTTCTTTTATATTTTTAGTTTAGTTTAGGTTTCTATTTAATTTTTTATGTTTATTTTATTTTTTTATTATATTTTATTTTTAGGTTTAGGTTAGGTTTTTATTTTATTTTATTATTTTATTTTATTTAGATTTTGGTTTTTTGTTTATTTTATTTTTAGGTTTTATTTACTTTAGGTTTAGGTTTTTAGATTTTTAGACTTTATGGTTTAGTGTTTAGGGATTTAGAGTTTAGGGTTTTTTTTTGGTTTAGGGTTTAGGTTTAGGGTTTAGAGTTTAGGGTTTATAGTTTAGGTTTTAAGGGTTTAGGGTTTATGGTTTAGGGTTAATTTAGGGCTTCGGGTTTTATAGTTTAGGATTGGGGTTTAAGGTTTAAGATTTTTTAGGGTTTAGGGTCTAGGGTTTAGGGTTGTAGCTTTAGGGTTCAAATTTTAGGGTTAGTTTTAGGGTTTAGGGTTAGGGTTTAGGGTTATGGATTTAGCATTTAGGGTTTAAGGTTTAAGGTTTAAGGGTTTTTTTTAAATAAGTAAATCAGTAGTTTAGTTTTTTTAGTTTATTATTTATTTATTTTAGTTTAATTCATTTTTTATTTTTATTTAGGTTTATTTTTTATATTTATTTATTTTAGTTTAGGGTTTTTATTTTAGTTTAGTTTTTAGGTTTAGGTTTTGGTTTATGTTTATTTTTTAGTTTATTTTTATTTTTATTTTATTTTTTTGGTTTAGGTTTTTATTTGATTTTTTTTCGGTTTAGGTTTTAGGATTATTTTTAAGTTTTATTTTTTCATTTAGGTTTAGGTTTATTTTTTAGTTTATTTTATTTTATTTACTTTAGGGTTTAGGTTTAGTTTATTTTAGGTTTAGGTTTAGGTTTTATTTATTTTAGTTTAGGTTTAAATTTATCTTATTTTGTTTATTTTATTTTTATTTTAGGTTTAGTTATTTTTTAATTTAGGATTTGGGTTATATTTATTATTTATTTTTAGGTTTAGGTTTTTATTTAGTTTTTATTTTATTTTATGTTAGTTTATTTTATTTTTATTTTACATTTAATTTTATTTTATTTAGGTTTTTATTTTTAGGTTTATTTTATTTTATAATTTAGTTTAGGTTTTTATTTATTTTATTTTAGTTTAGGTTTTATTTTTTTTTAGGTTTAAGTTTTAGTTTAGGTTTTTATTTTATTTTATTTTTTTATTTTACTTAAGTTTATGTTTTTATTTTATTTTCATTTTAGGTTTTATCTAGTTTAGGTTTAGGTTTTTAGGTTTTTAGGGTTTAGGGTTTAGGGTTTGGATTTAGGTTTTAGGGTTTAGGGTAATAGATTTTAGGGTTTAAGGTTTATGGTTTATGGTTTAGGGTTTAGGGTTTATGATTTGGGCTTTAGGTTTTAGGGTTTCATGTTTTAGATCTTAGGGTTTTGGGTTTAGATTTTTGGGTTTAGGGTTTAGGGTTTAGGATTTTAGGGATTAGTATTTAGGGTTTAGAATTTATGGTTTTTTTAATTCTTTTTATTTTTTAAAAATTTATTTACTTATTTTAAATAAAATAAACTTGTAAGTTTAGGTTTATTTAGTTTATTTTATATTTATTTTAGTTTAGTTTATTTTTTATTTTAATTTAGTTTAGTTTATTTATTTTAGGTTTATTTATTTAAGCTTATTTTTTAAGATTAGGTTTATTTTTTAGTTCAATTTTATTTTTATTTAATTTTTTATGTTTAGGTTTAAATTTTTTTTTAGGTTTAAGTTTAGGTTTTTATTTTATTTTTTAGGTTTATGTTTTAGGTTTTTATTTTAGTTTTAATTTTGGGTATTATTTTTTAGTTTAGGTTTAAGTCTATTTCTAGTTTATTTTATTTTATTTAGTTTAGGTTTAGGTTTAGGTTTAGTTTATTTTAGGTTTAGATTTAGGTTTTATTTATTTTAGTTTAGTTTATCTTAGTTTAGGTTTAGGTTTATATTATTATTATTTTAGTTTTAGTTTTTTTTTTTTAGTTTAGGGTTTAGGTTTTATTTTTTATTTATTTTTAGGTTTTATTTATAGGATTATTTTTAAGGTTTAGGTTTTTATTTAGCTTTTCTTTTATTTTATTTTAGGTTTAGTTTTTATTTTATTTAGGTTTTTTATTTATTTTTGGTTTAGTTTAGGTTTTTATTTATTTTATTTTCTTTAGTTTTTATTTTTTATTTTATTTTCTTTTTATGTTTAGGTTTATGTTTTTAGCTTTTTAGGGTTTTGGGTTTAGGGTTTATATTTTAGGTTTAATTTTTTTACTTTATGTTTTGGTTTACTTTTAGTTTATTTCATTTTATTTAGTTTAGGATTTAGGTTTAGGTTTACTTTTAGTTTATTTTAGTTTTATTTATTTTAGTTTAGTTTATGTTAGTTTAGGTTTAAGTTTATATTATTGTTATTTTAGGTTTAGGTTTTTTTTAGTTTAGTGTTTAGGTTTTATTTTTCATTTATTTTTTAGGTTTTATTTTTCAATTTATTTTTTAGGTTTAGGTATTTATTCAGTTTTTATTTTATGTTATTTTAAGTTTATTTTTTTATTTTAGGTTTAGTTCTTATTTTATTTAGGTTTTTTAGTTTTTTTAGTTTAGTTTAGATTTTTATTTCTTTTATTTTAGTTTAGTTTTTGTTTTTTATTTTATATTTTTTTAAGTTTGGGTTTTAGTTTATGTTTTTATTTTATTTTATTTTTATCCTTTTATTTTGGTTTAGGTTTTTATTTATTTTAATTATAGGTTTTTATTTAGTTTCAGTTTAGGCTTTCAACTTTTAGGTTTAGGGTTTAGGTCTTTGGTTTTTATTTTAGGTTTATTTTAGGTTTTATTATTTAGTTTATGTTTAGGTGTACTTTTAGTTTATTTTATTTTATTTAGTTTCAGATTTTGGTTTAGTTTATTTTTGGTTTAGGTTTAGGTTTAAGTTATTTTAGTTTAGTTTATTTTAGTTTAGGTTTAAGTTTGTTTTATATTTATTTTAGGTTTAGTTTATATTTTTAGTTTAGGGTTTGCGTTTTATTTTTTCTTTTTATTTTTAGTTTTTTTTAAGTTTAGGTTTTTGTTTAGTTTTTATTTTAGGTTTATTTTTTTTCATTCTTAGGTTAATTTTATTTTTTATTTTAGTTTAGGCTTTTATTTATTTAGTTTTAATTTATTTTGATTTTTTTATTTTTCTTTTAGATTTAAGTTTAGGTTTTAGTTTATGCTTTAATTTAATTTAATTTAATTTATTTTATTTAGGTTTTTATTTTTCTATTTATTTTATTTATAGGCTTTATTTACTTTAAGTTTAGGATTTAGGTTTTTATGATTTAGGATTTAGGGTTTAGGATTTTAGAGTTTAAGGTTTTAGGGTTTAGGACTTAGGTTAGTTTTTTAGGTTTAGGGTTAGTGTTTAAACTTTAGGGTAGGTTTAAGGTTTAGGTTATTTATTTAAACTTTAAGTTTAGGGTTTATAGTTTGGTTAATTTAAGATTTAGGTTTAGGTTTTAGGTTAACATTAGGTTTAGGGTTTAGGGTTTAGGTTTAGGTTTAGTTGCTTTTAGGGTTTATTAGTTAGGGTTTAGTTGAGTTTTATGGTTTTGGTTAGAATTTTAAATTTATTTATAGTTAATTAGTATTTAATTAATTATTTATTTTATTTTTTAATTATTTTATATTTTTATTTAGTTTAGGTTTATTTTTTATTTTTTTAGGTTTATAGTTTATATATATTTTAGGTTTAGGTTTATTTTATTTTAGGTTTATTTTTTTTATTTTTTTTTTAGGTTTAGGTTATTTTTTATTTTATTTATTTTTTTAGGTTTATATATTATTTTTTTAGGTTTAGGTTTAGGTTTTATTTATTTTAGTTTAGTTTATTTTTTATTTAGGTTTAGGTTTATTTTATTTATTTATTTTAGGTTTGGTTTTTTTTTTAGTTTAGGTTTAGGTTTAATTTTTATTTATTTTATGTTTTATTTTTTTAGGTTTATTTTTAGGTTTATGTTTTTTTATTTAGTTTTATTTTATTTTATTTAGGTTTATTTTTTTAGTATTTATTTTGTTTAGGTTTTTTTTTTTATTTTTTTAGGTTTTTTTATTTTAGTTTGTTTAGGTTTTTTTATTTATTTTATTTTAGGTTAGTTTTTTATTTTTTATTTTATTTAATTTTAGGTGAGTTTAGGTTTATGTAGATTTAAGTTTTAGATTATGTTTTATTTTATTTTATTTTCTTATTTTATTTAGGTTTAGATTTTTTTATTTTTTTATTTTTAAGTTTTCATTTAGTTTAGGTTTAGGTTTTTAGATTTTTAGGGTTTAGAGTTTAGGGTTGAGGGTTTGGGGAGGGTTTTAGGGTTTGGGGTTTTAGGTTAGGGTTTAATGTTTAGGCTTTAAGGTTTAAAGTTTTTAGGGTTTAGGGTTTAGGGTTTAGGGTTTAGGGTTTAGTGTTTTAGGGTTTAGTGTTTAGGGTTTAAGGTTTAGGGTTATAGGTTTAGGGTTTAGGGTTTAGTGTTAGTTTTAGCATTTAAGGTTTAGGGTTAGGGTTTTTTTAGGGATTAGGTTTAGGGTTTAAGGTTTATGGTTTATGTTTTAGGTTTAGGGTTCAGGTTTTAATTTAGGGTTTAGTGTTTTTGGCTTTTTTTAATAGAGGACAAATTCATATTCAACATTTCTTCTTTTTGATTTCATCAATCAAGTAACCCACCAAGTTCTTTAAGACACAAGCGACGACATAGATAAAAAATGAGCACATAGATAACTAGAATCGTCTCTACTATAAAGACACAGTTCCATATGTAGTAGATGGATCGACCATTCTTATTTCTATAGTTCCCATCGAACCACCTGCAGGATCCACCATCATATCTAAAATAAAATAAAATAAAATAATCAAAATAAAATAAAATAAACTAAAAATAAACCTAAACCTAAACTAAAAAGTAAAACCTAAAAGTAAACTTAAAATGAAAACCTAAAACCTAAGCATAAAAAATAAAATAAAAATCTAAACCTAAACCTAAAAATAAAAAATAAAACTTAAACCTAAAAAATAAAATGAAAATAAAACTAAACTATAAAATAAATCTAAACCTAAAACTATAAAATAAACTAAAATAAAAAACCTATGCTAAAATAAATAAATCTAAAATAAGTAAACTAAATTAAATAAAAATAAAAATAATAAATAAATAAATAAAAAATAAACTAAATGAACATAAACCTGGTTTGATTCAAAAAAATAAAAATAATAAAAACCCTAACCCTAAACTAGTGCTTCGTTCGGTTACGTATTGCTAAAACCTAAATATAAACTAGGAATAAACAAAACTAAAATAAAATAAAATAAAAATAAAATAACTAAAAAAATAAAAATGAAGCCACAAATAATTAAATAAATAAACTAAAAAATGAAACCTAAAAACTAAACAAAAATAAAACTTAAAAAAAACCTAAACCTAAATAAAATAAAATTAAATAAAATAAACCAAAACTAAAATTACTAAACACGAACTAAACCTAAACCTAAATTAAAATAAAAAAAATAAAAACTAAAATAAAATAAAATAATTAGAAACTTAAACTAAACTAAAAAAATAAAATAAACTTAAAATAAAATAAAATAAAAATTAAATAAAAACCTAAACCTATGTTGGCTTAATGAACCTCATGTTCAACCCGATCAATTTTGATGATAACAAATGAATGTTTGGATGTTCTAATGAATGTTTTTATGTGTTTCAGATATATCAATTGCTAATTACATATCCAATACATCTTACAAAATGTTTGAGGAAATTGCAAGAGTAGAAGAATGAAAGATAGATCAAAATGGATAATGTGAAGCTCAAGATACAATATTTTAGGTTATATATATCTTAGAAATTCATATGAGTTCATTGGCATGAATCAATTTGCTCACAACTTAACATATCATTTTAATGAGGTTAATTTTTATAAATCTCTATCTAATTAACATTCAATTATATGTTTCATACATAGCATTTGAATTGTCAAAATAATAAATGATAATAAATTATGACTATTAAGTGTAATTATTTTATTTACTTAATATAATTAAATATTTTAATTTAATTTGAAGGTTATATGATAACTAACATATGTATGATTATATATAAATTATATTATAATATTTAAATATCATATTTCAAAATTAACAAAAATATGAGAAATTTTATATTTTTGCCAAAGTCATTTTATAATAAAGGAATTTATATCTGATTCATCTCCAATGGATTCCTTGGATTTTTTTCCTTTAATTTGATAGGTTACATGACCCACGTTTGATTAAAATTGAATTTATTATGTGTCTTCAAACATTAGATAAATTTAATAATGACTGCATGCTACATGCTTTGAATATATTAAGAGCCATATTTGATTATTTTTGACTTGCCCATGTGAATAGCCGAATTTTGGCTGCCTAAATTTAATATTTATTTAATATAAATTATATTTTTATTGAATATTAAATTATTAGATGATAACATGATGTTAGAATAATATATTTTTTTGAAATAATTCAAAATGACCTTCTTGCCTATAAATAGCCCTCATTCCCTTCATGAAAGCATTCCTCATTCAAAATTCAAAATCCCTCCAACAAATCTAAGAGAAAATTTCTTAGATTTTCCTTCCGTTCTCTAAATATTACAAGATCAAATCCTTGGTTTGGAAGCTTCAACATCTTCAACTAAGCAAGCTTTCTCAAATTACTTGAGTTTGTTTTCTTGATCTTAATCCTTTTTAGTTGTTCATGCTATTTTCACCATCTATTTATTCTAACCAATTTATACTTTTTTGGTAGATTATTCTTTGGACATTGTATTTCACATCAAAGTTTCTCAATCATTTTTTTGTGAAAATCTCTTGTGATAGTTTGTAGGATCTATTTCAACTTGTTGAAATTTTTTAACTTCCTACAAATTTATTTTAATTTCTTAAAATATTTCTTCATTAATCTTATTTTGAAAGATCATTTATTCTTAGATCTATTTTAGAAGTATATTTTAAGCATTTTAAATTAAATTATTATGCCAAAATTATTTTCATATTTGCTAGATCTCTTTTTAATTAAAAGCTTACTAGCCTACTTAGATCTATCATATACTCATTTTATTTAAGTATTTTGTGATCATTAGCTTTAATTGAAAGAATCTTTTGGTTAAAATAAAACAAATTATTGCTTGCTGAAATTTATTTAATTGCGTAAAAGAATATTGTGAATTTATTTTGAAATAATTTTATCAATATTAAGTGAGCATTTTATCTTGGCGAATTTTTAAGTTGTAAAGTGATCATTTGTAAGTTGTGAGATCATTTTTTGAATTGGATAGCTTGGTATATTTGTGAGAGATTTATTTTATCAAATTTATTATTTTGTATTTTTTTTTCTTTTGTGCTATAAATTTATATTGGGTTGTACTGCCCCAGAGAGTACATAATTAGGTGTTGTACTAGTCCCGTAATAGGAGGTACTATTTGTAAGCTATTTTTGCATTTAGTGGATTCTAGCGGGGTGGCTAGGTGTGGGCGTAGGGCGTTTTGGGGTTTGGCCAACCACATAAAAATTGTGACTATTGTCTCTCTTTACTTTCTTGTACTTTTATTTTTTGCATTAAGAATTGTATCTTGTCATTATAAAATCAAAATTAATTTTCTACTAAAACTTAAAATTTAAGGTTTAACTTTTAAAATTTTAATATGTAATTCACATCTTGGTGTTATAGTGAACAAATAAACCTAAAAGTAGAACCTAAAAATAAATAAATAATAAAACCTAAACCCAAAACTAAAAATATCTAAACCTAAATTAAACAAAATAAAATAAATTTAAACCTAAACTAAAATAAAAAACCTAAACTAAACTTTAAATAAACTAAACCTAAACCTAAACTAAATAAAATAAAATAAGCTAAAATAAATAACCTAAACTAAATAAAACATAAAAAATAAACCTAAAATAAAACTTAAAATAAAACCTAAAAAAAAAACCTACAAACATAAAATAAAATAAAACCTAAACCTAAAAAATAAAATAAAAATAAAACTAAAGTAAAAAAATAAACATAAACCTAAACCTAAACATCAAAAATAAACTAAAATAAAAAATTAAACTAAAATAAATAAACATTAAAAAAATAAATTAAACTAATAAATAAATAAATAAAGAAATAAAATAAACTAAATAACTAAACCTCTGGTTTACTTGGCTTTAAAAAAAACCCTAAAACAAATGCTAAAACTAAATCCTAAACCCTAGCTCTAAAACCCTAAACCCTAACGCTTAAACCTACAATCCTAAATCTAAACCTAAACCCTAAAACTGACATTCCTAAACCATAAAGCCAAAACCCAAAACCCTAAATTAACCCTTATCCTTAAACCCTAAACCCTAAACCTAAACTAAAGCCTAAAGCAAAGCTAAAACCCTAATTAAACTAAAAGTCTGAAAACCCTAAACATAAACCATGAGCCATAAACCTTAAAACCACTGAGCCACAGCTAAACACTAAATCCTAAACCTCAGACCCTACCCTAAACCAAAATCCTAAGACTAACCCTAAAACCTAAAGTTAAACTAAACTAAATAAACCTCAAAATAAAATAAATAAAGAAATAACCTAAACTAAACCTAAACCTAAAAAAATAAAATAAAATAAAAAAATAAATTAAAATAAAATAAATAAAAACCTAAACTAAATTAAAAATAAAACAAACCTGAAATAAAAACTAAATAAAATAAAAATAAAATAAACCTAAAATAAAATAAAATAAAAATAAAACCTAAACCAAACAAACCTAAACATAAAACCTAGAAATAAATAAAAATAAAACCCAAACCCTAAAATAAAAAATAAACTAAATAAAATAAAATAAATAAAATAAAATAAACTGACTTAAACTAAAATAAACTAAACTAAAGGAAATAAAACCTAAACCTAAACCTAAAATAAACTAATCCTAAATCCAAACTAAATAAAATAAATTAAAAGTAAACCTAAACCTAAACTAAAAAATAAATCTAAAATACAAAATAAAACCTAAAACCTAAACCTAAAAAATAAAAAAACCTAAAGCTAAACCAAAATAATAAAATAAAACCTAAACCTAAAATAAAATAAATATAAAACTAAACTAAAACTAAACATAAACCAAACCTAAACCTAAACTTAATACTAAAATAAAACCTAAACTAAATTGAATATACAAATTAAATAAAAAAATAAAAATAAAAATAAAAAAAATAAAAATAAACTAAACCTAATGGTTTGTTTATTTTTAAACTAATCATGACCTAAACCCTAAATACTTAACCCTGTTACCCTAAATCACTAAACAAACACTCTACTGATCACCTACCCTAAACCACACCCTAAACTGATTAAACCCTAAATTCCTAAACCCTCCTACCCATACCCGCAAACCTAAACCCTAAACCTTAAATCATAAACCACAAATACAAACCTACCACAAATAAAACCTAAACCTAAACCCTAAATGTAAACCCAAAGCCAACCTAAACCATAAACCAAAAAAACCATAAACCAAACCTAAAGTAACTAAATAATTATGAAATAAACTAAACCCTAAAACCTAAAACCTAATAAACTAAACCTAAACCTAAGAATGCAGAACCTTGATGGTAGAACATGAGCCAATAACTCACTCTAGATTTGGAGGAGCTGGTGGATATGGAGGTGGTGGTCAAAGTAGTGGTGGTTATGGAGGCGAGAGGAACGATGGAGGTTACAATCATGGTGGTGTAAGGAGAGATCGGATATGATGGTGGATCCATGTCGAGCCGTGGTTGATGGGAACTATAGAAATAGAAGAATGGTCGATACGATCTCTGCGCATGGAACTGTGTCTTTATAGTAGAGACATTTTTAGTTATCTTTACGTGCTCATTTTTTATCTATGTCATTGCTTGTGTCTTAAAGAACTTGGTGGGTTACTTGATTGATGAAATCAAAAAGAAGGAATGTTGAATATGAATTTGTTCTCTATTAAAAAAAGCCAAAAACACTAAACCCTATTAAAACTTGAACCCTAAACCTAAAATATAAACCATAAACCTTAAACCCTAAACCTAAACCTAACCTAACCTAAATGCTAAACCACACTAAACCCTAAACCTAAACCAAAACCTGTAAACCCAACTTAAACCCACAAACACTAAACCCTAAAAACATAAACCCCAAACCTAAACCCTAAACCTAAAGCCACAAACACTGACCCACCCCAAACCTAAACCCTCCCCAAACCCTCAACCCTAAACTCTAAACCCTAAAATCTAAAACTAAACCTAAAATCAAAACCTAAAAATAAAATAAATAAAAAAAATCTAAACTTAAATAAAATAAGAAAAAAATAAAATAAAACAAAATCTAAAACTTAAATCTAAACATAAACATAAACCTAAATCTAAACCTAAAAATTAAATAAAATAAAAAATAAAAGCTAACCTAAAATAAAATAAATAAAAACCTAAACTAAACTAAAAAAATAAAATAAACCTATAAATAAAAATCCTAAACAAAATAAATACTAACAAAAATAAAATATAAACCTAAAATAAAATAAAATAAAAAACTAAATAAACATAAACTAAATAAAAAATAAAACATAAATAAATAAAATTAAACCTAAACCTAAACTAAATAAACACCAAAACCTAAAATAAAACAAAATAAAATAAACCTAAACCTAAACAAAAATAAACTAAACTAAAATATAAAACCTAAACCTAAACCTAAAAAAACTAAACTTAAACTAAAGTAAATAAAATAAAATAAACTAAAATAAATCTAAACCTAAACTAAAAATAAAAATAAAAATAAACCTAAAATAATAACCTAAAACCTAAACCTAAAAATAATATATAAACCTTCACTAAACCTAAAATAAAAAAATAAAAAAAAAAAAAAAATAAAATAAAAATAAAGCTAAACTAAAATATAAACATAATCCTAAACCTAAATATAAATATTAAACTAAAATAAAGAACCTAAACTAAAATAAATAAATTTAAAAAATAAACCTAAAGAAAAATAAAAAAATAAAATAAACTTAAATAAATAAAAATAAACTAAATAAACAAAAAATACCTAAAATCTTTAAAACCCTAAACCCCAGATCCTATCTAACCCAACTCTAACTACCCATACCCCAAATCAACCTGACTAGCCTTGCACCCTACCTATCCTAAACCCTAATCTTTGAGCCCAACCCTAAACCCTTCTTAAAACCACCATCTTACCTAAACCCTGGACCACTAGGCTGACCTATGACACTAGCCACCATTAACCCTACTAACCTGAGCCCACACCCTAAAACTGACCTGGGTCCTGAGCCTAAACCTAAACCCTCTGACCCTAAATCCTGAGCCACAAAACCTAAAATCCTAAACTTAAGTAGTAAGCATATAAATAAATAAAAACCTAAATAAAATAAATAAATTAAATTAAACCTGATCTTAAATCTAAAGAAAATAAAATCAAAATAAATTAAAATTAAATAAATAGCCTAAACTAAATATAATAAAATAAACCTAATAATGAAAATAAAAAATAAAATAAACCTAAAATAAAAAAATAAACAAAACCTAAACCTAAAAATACCAAAAATAAAAAAAGAAAAATAAAACCCAAACCCTAAACTAAAATAAAAAACTAAACCTAAATAAAATATAAAATAAACCTAAACTTAAAACTAAAATAAACTAAACTAAAATAACTTAAACCTAAACCAAAAAATAAACTAAAAATTTGAAACTAAATAAAATAAAATAAACTAAAAGTACACCTAAACATAAACTAAATAATAAAACCTATAAATAAACCTAAAAGAAAAACCTAAGACTTAAACCCTAAACCCTAAAAAGCAAAAAGCCTAAACTGAAACTAAATAAAACCTATAATTAAATTAAATAAAAAACCTAAACCAAAATAAAATGATAAAAATAAAATAAAATGAAAACATAAATAAAACTTAAATTAAAAGAAAATAAAAAAACTAAAATAAAATAAAAAGAAATAAAACCTAAACTAAATAAAAACTAAAACCTAAATAAAATAAGAACTAAACCTAAAATAAAATAAACTTAAAATAAAATAAAATAAAAAACTAAATAAAACTAAACATAAAAAAAATTAAAAAATAAACTTAAAATAAATAAAAAATAAACAAACCTAAACTAAAAAACCTAAACTAAAATAACAATAATATAAACCTAAACTAAACCAACATAAACTAAACTAAAATAAATAAAACCAAAATAAACTAAAAGTAAACCTAAACCAATAAAACTAAAATCCTAAACTAAATAAAATAAAATTAAAGTAAACCTAAACATAAAGTAAAAAAATTAATAAAATATAAAACTAAACCCTAAAACCTAAAAAATAAACAAACCTAAAAGATATAAAAAATAAAATAAATAAAAAATAAAATTAAAATAAAATAAATAAAACCTAAACTAAACCAAAAATAAATATAAACCTAAATAAAATAAAACTAAACCAAAAATATAAAATAAAGAAAAGAAATAAATAAAACCTAAACCTTAAAAATAAACCTATAAATAAAACCTAAAAATAAATAAAAAATAAAACCTACCCTAAACTAAAAAAAAACTAAAACTAAAAAAACAATAATATAAACCTAAACCTAAACTAAGATAAACTAAACTAAAATAAATAAAACCTAAATATAAACCTAAATAAACCAAAACCTAAACCTAAACTAAAAATAATAAAACTAGAAATAGACTTAAGCTAAACTAAAAATAATAAAATAACTAAAATAAAACCTAAAACATAAACCTAAAAAAATAAAATAAAAACCTAAACCTAATCCTAAACATAAAAAATTAAATAAAAATAAAATTGAACTAAAAAATAAACCTAATCTTAAAAAACAAGCTTAAATAAATAAACCTAAAATAAATAAAATAAAATAAATAAAAATAAAAAAACCTAAATTAAAATAAAAAATAAAATAAACTAAAATAAATAAAAAATAAACTAAATAAACCTAAACTTACAAGTTTATTTTATTTAAAATAATAAATTTTTTAAAAATAAAAATAAATTAAAAAAACCATAAACTCTAAACCTCAAATCCCTAAAATCCTAAACCTAAACCCTAAACCCAAAACTCTAAACCAAAAAAACAAGATCTAAAACAAAAACCCTAACAAAACCCCAAACCCTAAAACCATAAACCTAAACACAAAATCTATAACCTAAACCCAAAACCTAAAATCCAAACCCTAAACCCTACCCAAAACCTAAACCAAACTAAATAAAATGAAATAAATTAAAAAACATACCTAAGTAAAATAAAATAAAATAAAACCTAAACTAAACCTAAACCTAAAATAAAATAAACTAAAATAAAATAAATAAAACCTAAACTATAAAATAAAATAACTAAAAAATAAACCTAAATAAAATAAAATAAATAAAATAAAAATGAAATAAAAAAATAAAATAAAATAAAACTAAATAAAAAACTAAACCTAAAATAAATAACAAATAAATCTAAATTAAATAAATAAAAAATAAAAAAAATAAAACAAATAAAAAGATAAATTTAAACTAAACTAAAATAAACTAAACTAAAATAAATAAACCTAAACTAAACCTAAAATAAACTAAACCTAAAAGTAAATAAAATAAAATAAAGAAAAATAAACTAAACTATAAAAATAAAACTTAAAATAATCCTAAAACCTAAACCTAAAAAAAAATAAAATAAAACTTAAACTAAACCTAAAATAAAAATACTAAACCAAAAATAAATAAAATAAAACTAAACTAAAAACATAAAATACCTAAAAACTAATAATAAAATCCTAAAATAAAAATGATTAAATATAAATAAACCTAAAGAAAAATAAAATAAAATAAACTAAAATAAATATAAAATAAAAAAAAAAACTAAATTGCTTGATTAAAAATAAACCACTGACCCCAAATGCTATCAAAACTCTAAACTGACCTAAACCAGAAACTAACACTAAATAAAAAAACCCTAGGCCAACCTAACTACAAAAACTGGACCACCACCTAAAACCCTAAACTTAACCATAAACCATAAAACCCAGGCCACTAATTAACTGAGCCATAAACCCAATAAAAATAAAAACTAAATGCTAACCACTGAAACTGAGCCCTGGCTAAAGCTAAAGAAGCCCTAAACCCTAGGCCCTAAACCTAAAAAACCAAACCTAAACATTAAAACCCACAAAACTAGCTATAAGCCATAAATCTAAAACCTAAACTAGTAAATAAAACCTAAAATAAAATAAACAAAAAACCAAAATCTAAATAAAATAAAATAATAAAATAAAATAAAAACTACTAAAAAATAAAATATAAATAAAAAATTAAAATAAACTAAATAAAACCTAAACTAAACTAAAATATAAAGAAACCTAAGAATAAAAAAACCTAAATAAAATAAAAAACTAAATAAAAAAATAAAATAAACCTAAAATAAAACAAAATAAAACTTAAATAAATAAACCTATAAATAAAACCTAGAAAGATAAAATAAAACCCAAACCCTAAACTAAAAATATAAACTAAACCTAAATTAAAATTAACTAAACTTAAACACTTAAAATCTAAACCTAGACCTAAAATAAACTAAACCTAAATCCTAAACTAAATAAAATAAAATAAACTAAAAGTAAACCTAAACCTAAATTAAAATAAAACCTAAATAAACCTAAAATAAAACACAAAACTCCCACAAACCCTAACCACAAAAGCTATAAACCTAAACTAAATAAAATCTAAAATGAAATAAATTGAAAAAACCTAATCCAAAATAAAATGAAAAAATAAATTAAAATAAAAAACATAAACTAAAACCTAAACCTAAAATCTCAAAGAAAATAAAATAAAAATAAAAACTAAACTAAACTAAAAATATAATACCTTTATAAAATAAATACTAAACATAATAAAAAAAAATACACTAAAATAAAATAAAATAAAACTAAATAAAACATAAAATCAACAAAATAAACCTAAAAAAAATAAAACTTAAAATAAATAAAAATAAAAACTAAACCCTAAACTAAAAAAAAAAACTAAACTAAAGTAAATAATATAAAACCAAATTCTAAACTAAGATAAACTAAACTAAAATAAATAAAACCTACCTAAACCTAAAATAAACTAAACTAAACCTAAACCTAAACTAAATAAAATAAAATAAACTAAAAATAAACCTAAACCTAAACTAAAAAATAATACCTAAAAATAAAAATAAAATAAAAACCTAAAACCTAAACCTAAAAAAATAAAATAAAAACCTAAACCTAAACTTCAAAATAAAAAATAAAACCAAACCAAAAAAATAAAATGAAAATAAAACTAAACTAAAGTAAACCTAAAGTTAAAAAATAAAATAAAATTAAACCTAAAATAAACAAACTAAACTAAATAAAAATAGAAATAAACCTAAATAAAAAAGAAACTAAAATAAATAATAAATAAACTAAATAAACATAAACCTATGTGTTTACTTAATTTAAAAAAAAAAAATAAAATAAAAAAATAAAATAAAACCTACAAACTCTAAAATTTACACCCAACCATTAAACCTGACCACAAATCCACGGACCACCACTAAACCCACAAAATCTACAAACCCTAAACCATAAACCTTAAATCCTAAACCCTAAACCCTAAACACTAAACCTTAAACCCTAAACCCTAAACCCTAATCCCTAAACCCTAAAAACCTAAAAATCTAAACCTAAATAAAATAAAACTTAAAAATAAAATAAACAAAAAACATAAACCTAAATAAAATCAAAAAATAAAATAAAATAGAAACTTAAACTAAAATTAAAACCTAAAAATAAAATAAAACAAAAAAAATTAAAACTAAACTAAAATAAAATAAATTAAAGCCTAAACTAAATTATAAAATAAAATAAACCTAAAAATAAAACCTAAATAAAATAAAAATTAAGCATAAAATAAAATAAAATAAAATAAAATAAAACTAAAAAAACCTAAACCCAAAATAAATAATAAATAAACCCAAATCCTAAACTAAAAAATAAAAATAAAACTAAAATAAAAAAATTAAATAAACAAAATAAAATAAATGAAACTAAACTAAAATGAAATAAAATAAAATAAATAAAACCTAAACTAAACCAATAATCTAAACTAAACCCTAAACTAAAAAATAAAAGTAAAACTAAAAAATAAACCTAAACCTAAACTAAAATAAAACCTAAAAAAACCAAAAAATGAAACCTAAAACCTAAACCTAAGAAAATAAAATAAACTAAATACAAACCTCAAAATTAAAAAATAAAACCTAAACTAAAAATAAAATAAAAATAAAAGTAAACACAAAAATAAACATAAACCTAAGCCTAACCTAAATAAAAAACCTAAACTAAAGTAAATAAACCAAAAATAAATGAATATAACTAATTAAAAATTTAAAATAAATCTAGATAAAAATAAAAAATAAAATAAATAAGAAATAAACTAAATAAACCTAAAACCTGGGTTTGCTTAATTTTTTTTTTTAAAATGGTAAATAAACCTTATACCTTAACCTAAATCCTAAACCTAAACCCTCCCTACTTGCCTTCCCTAAATCCTCCTGACCCACAAAATTATAAACCTAAATTACACTACATACCACTCCAAACTCTACCAACCCTGACCCTAAAGGCTGGACTCCCTAAACCTCCTATCCTCCACCTCCTAGGGAAACCTCAAACCCAGGCCACTAAACCTGAGCCACACCCAGGCCACCACCTAACCCTGGGCCCTAAAGCTACCCTAAACCTGGGCCCTCTACCCAACCTAAACCTCCTAAATGATAAACATAATAATAAAAATACCATCTGTAATTAAAATAAAATAAAAAAACTAAACCTAAACCTAAAAAAATTAAATGAAATAAAATAAATTAAACTAAAATAAAAGAAAAACCTAAACCTAAACTAAAAAATAAAATAACCTAAGAATGAAAAACCTTAAAAAAAAAATAAAAACTAAACATAAAATAAAAATAAAATAAACCTAAAATAAAATATAGTAAAAACCTAACCTAAAAATAAAACCTAAAAATAAATAAAAAATTAATCCTAAACTCTAAGAAAACCTAAATTTAAAATATAAATAAAATAATTAAAATTAAAAAACATAAACCTAAACTAAAATAAACTAAACCAAAATAAATAAAACCTAAACCTAAACCTAAACCTAAACCTAAAAATAAAAAATAAAACCTAAACCTTAGAAATAAAAAAAAAACTCAACCAAAAATTAAACTTAAACCTAAAAAATTAACTAAAATTAAAAACCTAAACTAAAATAAATAAACTTAAAATATATAAACTACACGAAATAAAAATAAAAAGTAAACAAAATAGAAATTTAAAATAAAATAAATAAAAAATAAATTAAAGAAACTAAATTAACCTAAACTTGCTGGTCTACTTAATTTAAAAAAAAACCTAAACCCTAAACCATAAACCTAAAAACTAATCTTAAACCTAAACAACCCAAACCTAAACCCAAACCCTTCTAAACCCTAAACCTTAAAAGCATAAACCCTAAAACCCTAATCCCTAAACCCTAAACCCTACACCCTAAACCCAAACCCTAAACACAATCCCTAAAACCTAAACCATAAACACTAAACCTCAAACCATAAAGCTAAACCTAAAGTAACAAAATATATTTAAAATTAAACATAAACCCTAAAACTTAATAAACCTAAACCTAAACATAAACCCTAAGAATAAGCATAACCTTGATGGCAGGAACATCACGGTCAACTAGGCTCAATCTAGATCTGATGGTGAAGGTGAAGGCGGAGGTGGCGGTTATCACAGTGGTGGTGGGGGATCTGCAGGTGGTGGATATTGAGGTGGTGATCGGAGCAGTGGTGGTTATGGAGGTTGTAGCGATGGAGGTTACATGTGGTGGTGGCGAGGCATATATGGGGATATGATGGCGGATCTACTCGGTAGTCGGGGTGGTTTATGAACTAGAGAAACTAAATGGCGATCCGATCTGGCTTATGGAACTCTATCTTTATAGTAGAGATGATTCTAATTATCAGGTTTTGATTTACTCTATGTATGCTAATTTTTCATCTATGTCATCATGTCTTAGAAAACTTGTGTATTACTTGGTTGATGAAATCAAAAGAGAAATGTTGAATCTTAATTTGATCTATGTTATAAAAAAAACCAAAACCCTAAACCTTAAACTAAAACTTGAACCCTAGACCTAAAACCTAAACTCTAAATCCTAAACCCTAAACCCTAAACCCTAAACTCTGAAATCCCTAAACCCTAAACCCTAAAACCTAAACCATAAACCCTAAATCTTAAACCCTAAACCCTAAACCCCAAACTTTAAACCCTAAAATATAAACCTCAACTAACCACAAACCTAAACTCTAAACACTAA
This sequence comes from Cymbidium sinense, assembly GCA_021442155.1. NCBI lineage: Eukaryota > Viridiplantae > Streptophyta > Magnoliopsida > Asparagales > Orchidaceae > Cymbidium > Cymbidium sinense. Next base: position 221,538,663 of record CM038216.1, read on the forward strand.
AAAAGCTAATAACCTAAACTAAACTAAAATAAAACCTTAAAAAAAAACCAAAATAAAAATAAAATAAAATAAAATAAAATAAAATAAAAAATAAAAAAAAAATAATAAAATAAAATAAAACTTAAACTAAACTAAAAATAAAACCTAAATAAAAAAACTAAACCAAAAATAAAATAAAATAAACCTAAAATAAAGTAAAATAAAAACAAAATAAAAACCTAAATCTAAAAAATAAAAAATAAATCATAAAAATAAATAAAAAAATAAAACCTAAACCTAAACTAAAAAAATAAACCTAAAAATAAAAAAAAATAAACCTAAATAAATAAACTAACTAAATAAATTTAAAAATAAACTTAAATAAAAATAAAAAATCAAATAGACTCAAATAAATAAATAATAAACTAAATAAACTAAACCTATCGGTTTACTTATTTTTTTTTTAAAAAATCCCTAGACCCTAAACCCTAAACACTAAACCTTAAACCTACAACCCTAAACCCTAAACCTACAACCATAAACTCTAAACCTTAAAATCTAAACCCTAAAGCCTAAAGCCTAAAGCCTAAACCCTAAACACTAAAACCTACAACCCTAAACCCTAAACCCCAAACCCTTAACCCTAAACTAACCCTAAACCATAAACCCTAAACTAACCCTAAAATCTAAGAATGAGATGAACCTTGATGGCGAACATCATCATAAACAAGTCTAGATCGGTGGAGGCTAAGGTGGAGGCGGAGTTATCAAAATGATGGTGGGGATATGGAGGTCTTTGGTGGATATGGAGGTGGTGGTTAGAGCAGTGGTGGTTATGGAGGAGAGAGGCGTGATGGAGGTTATAGCCGTGGTGGTGGCAGAGGGAGAGATCGGGATGGATCACGCTACTTGAGAGGCGTGGGTGGTTGATCAACTAGAATGATCGATATGATCTACTGCTTATGGAACTGTGTCTTTTCACTAGAGAGGGCTCTACTTATCTAAGGTTTTTGATTTTCTCTATGGGTGCTCATTTTTGCTCTATATTGTCACTTGTGTCTTAGAAAACTTAGGGTGCTACTTGGATGATGAAATCGAAAAGAAGAAATGTTGAATCTAAATTTGTTCTCTGTATAACAAAAAATCTTAAACCCTAAACCCTAAACTAAAACTTAAACCTAAACCTAAAACCTAAACCCTAAACTAATAAACCCTAAACCCTAAACTAAAAAAAACCCTAAATAAAACAAACCTAAATAAAATAAAACCTAAAAATAAAATAAAATAAAACTAAACAAAATAAAATAAAATAAAACATAAACTAAAACCTAAACCTAAACCTAAACCTACTAAAATGAAAATAAAATAAAGACTATAAACTAAACTAAAATAAAATAAATAAACTAAATAAAAAAATAAAAAGCCTAAATAAAAAAAACTAAAACTAAAATAAAATAATATAAACCTAAAATAAAATAAAATAAAATAATAAAAATTAAACCTAAAAACCTAAAATAAATAAAATAAAACCTAAAACCTAAACTAACAAAACCAAACTTAAAATAAAATAAAATAAATAAAATAAAATAAATAACCAAACCTAAAAAAATAAACTAGATAAATAAAACCTAAACATAGACATAAAATAAACTAAACTACCTAAACTAAATAAAATAAAATAAACTAAAATAATCCTAAACATAAACTAAAAAAAATAAAACCTAAAAATAAACTTAAATTAAAACCTAAACTAAAAATAAAATAAAATAAAATTAAAATAAACCTAAATAAATAAAAAAAATAAAACTCAACTAAAAAATAAACCTAAACCTAAAAATAAACTAAAATAAATAACCTAAACTAAAATAAATAAACCTAAAATAAATAAATAAATATATAAAACCCAAATAAATAAAATAAACTAAATAAACCTAAACCTGCGGGTTTTCTTAATTAAAAACACTAAACTCTAAATCCTAAATCCTACACTAAACCCTAAACCCTCTCCCTAAACCTAAACCACCTCACCCTAAACCATAAACTTAAACCAAACCACTCTAAACCACTAAACCACAAACATAAACCTAAACCTTAAACCCTAAAACCCTAAATCCTAAATCATAAACCTAAACCCTAAAACCCTACCCTTAAACTAATCCTAAACCACCTAAGAATGTGCAGAACCATGATAATAAGAACATCACCATCAGCTAGACTCAGTTTAAGTTTGGCGGTGGAGGAGAAAGTGGAGGTGGCATTTATCATAGTGGTGGTGGGGGATCTAGAGGTACTGGTGGATATGGAGGTGGTGGTGAGTATTCATGGATCTGAGGTGGAGGAGGAGTGATGGAGGTTACAACCATGGTGGTGGCGAGAGAGAGGGGATATGATGGTGGATCCATTCTCGAGAGGTTGGGGAGGTTACGACTAGAGAAATTGAAGAATGATGATCGATGCTACTTATAGGCTGTCTTTATAGTAGAGTTATCTAGGTTTTGATTTACTCAATGCATGCTCATCTATGTCATCGTGTCTTAGAAAACTTGGTGTGTTACTTGGTTGATGAAATCAAAAGTAGAAATGTTGAATTTAAATTTGTTCTCTGTTAAACCCTAAACTAAAACTTAAACCCTAAACCTAAAACTTAAATTATAAACCCTAAACCCTAAAGCCTAAACCACAAACCCACAAACTAAAACCCTACTATAAAAACCCTAAAACTAAACCTCCACAAACCCTCCACAACTCTAAACCCTAAACCACAACTAAACCTAAGCTACCACAAATCCTAAATAAATACTAAACCTAAACCCTAAACTCAAACCCCACCTAAACCCTAACCTAAACACTAAAACCTAAACATTGAATAAAGATGTCATTAGGTAGATCTAAAGAATGACCTAATCTAACATAGTTATGGTTGCTAAAGAAAATGTCTTTAAGAGACTTTCCCTATTAGAGACTTGAATACCTAAAACCTAACCCTAAATCATATAATAATACCATATATTATATATATAATGTACCATCATATATTTAAGCATGTAGTGATGTGTTTTGGATGTTATAAGATGTTTTGAAATTGTTTTAGTATATTATGGTATTGTGCCCTATAGTCTATATTAATATAAATCATAAAAATATTGATTTAATAAATTAGGTGATGAAATTTATTAAATTTGAAGTGGGAATTAGGTTGTACTACCAAAGGTGTGCTATGCCACTTATAGCCTAAAAGGTAAGATTTTATGTTCAAAATAAATATTATATGTTGTAGCATAGTATAACATCATATATCTTAATATATTGTTATGCATTTTAAATTCTTTTAGTATTTTACAATCATGTTAAGTCTACACTAGCATTATTTATAAAATGTTGATTTAGACTTTAAAATGGTGGAATTTGGCCAAATTCATAATAGGTTGAGCATGACATCATAATGTATTATTTCAATTTAAAATATTTAAGTCATGACTAAAATATATAGTTTTTTATTGTTTGGACTAATTTTATGATTTTTTTCTTAAGCAATCCCTTGTTAAGTGATATGCAATATAATATAATATAATATGTTATAGTGTATTAAAATATAGGATGCCATAACGTAGTGTAGCTTATGCATTATAGCATATTATTGTGTATTACTACTTATTGTTTAGCATATTTTAGTTTGTTATAGTATGATGTAGTAGATTTTGTACTAGTATAATTCATAAAAATATTGATTTATAGGCTGAGATGATGGGATTTGGCCAAATTTAAGGTAAGCTTTAGGGAACATCATTGGGGGTGTGCTATAGTGTCATTTAATCAAAAGAATGGAATTTCACATCAAAATAAATGTTCATTTTTCAACAAAATTATATAAATTTTTTGCTTAAAAGTGATTCATTTTAAGGTGTAATGTAAGATAATATATTATATGAAAGTGTATTAAAATATAATGTACATAACAATATAACTTCACATATATATGTATGTGGTGGTGTGTTACTAAATGTTATTGTACATTTTAGTATGTTTTACTTTTGTTATAATACATTGGGTCAAAACTCACAAAAATGTTAATTTGAAGGTTGAGATGGAAGAATTTTGCCAAATTCATGGCACACACCAAGAAGAAACACCAATTTTGTGCTATTTTGTACCATTTCTAATAGAAAAATAACAATTTTACATCCAAAATGAACATTATTCATATTTTGAGAAAATTTTGTTATTTGTTCCTTTTAAGTGATTCTAATGAGGTGTAATGTTAGACAATATATTATATTATAGCAAATTATAATATAACATCATATATTATAATATAATATAATGTGTTAATTCACACTATAATATGTTTAGCATGATATTGTATAGTTAGTTTGAGCTTATAGCATCATAAATCATAAAATGTTGAGTACAATGTTAAGATGATGTAATTTGAATGAATAAATTGTAGGCTTTTGGTTATAGTAAAGGTGTGCATAAGAGAAGAAATAAGATTTGATGAGAATTCCTTGTCAAGGACATGGAGGGGCTAGGGACCACATATGCATTGGTCATGACATGTGAAGGGTCTATGTCGAGGGCATAGAAGAAGAAAATCTACTGGGGATAAGGTTTGAATTTGATTTGATTATATGATTTGTTCAAAAAAGATTCATTGGGTATAAAAATTTATAATCCAGCAGGGATTAAGATCGAATCGACTTTAATTTCTTTTATTTTAATTAATGTGGAGGCATATCTGCTAGAGATATGGCTCAAGTCCACTAGGGATCGGGTATATGAACCTTCCACTAGGGAAGCAGGTTTGGGTTATCTGGGGAGTAGTATTTGAGTTTGATTTCATCAATTTGTTTGGGGATGTATCGGCTGTGAATAAGAGTTTGGTTGGATTTCTTTGATTTAGACTCAACTAGGGAGTTGGTTTAATTTGGCTCCATTGGGGAGGTTGGTTTTGAATTTTATTTATTAGCTTGATTTATTTATATATGATTTGGGGCTCCACTAGGGAGGGCTGTGATTTAACTCCACTAGGAAAATTAGATTGGGTTTAATTTAATCTGAGTTAATGTATGGACCTTATAGGTGTGTGATGGACCCACTGAGAAAGGGCTATATCAGCCTTAACCTACCTAAAGTTTACAAATCCAAAGGGATAATCTACCGGCTGTAGGGTAGAGCTAGCCAACAAAAGGGGTTCAGTGTACAATGGTTGTGCTAGGAAAAGACGTAGCAGACTTAAATCATCCAAAGCTAGGAACAACCTCTAGGGTGACCTGTTGGATGCACTACAAATCAAACCTGACCTAGAGAAACTACTAAGTGAATGCCGCTAGGGAATTAGGTTAACTCAAAAGTAGTAAGGGTTAATTTTATTTTAGTTTCATGTGATTTGATATGGTTTGTTTGGTTTAGTTTGCTTTGAATTGAGGGCATGTATGCCAGGGATGTGAGCTTGGTAAAATTTGATAAATTTAATTTATGGACCATGTCAGTGTGCGATGGACCCGAGAAGGGGCTATATCAGACTTGTCCTATCTCAGATTTACAAATCCAAATGGATAGTCTACTGGATGTGGGGTAGAGCTAGCCAACCTAAGGGGTTTCCTTTTGCTGTGTAATGACTATACTAGGAAGAAGGCATAGCAGACTTACATCTTTTAAAGCAGGGAACAACTATTGGGGTGACCTGTTGGTATCACAATAAGTCAAACTTGACTTAGGGAGACTACTGAGAGAATGCCACTGGAGACTAATATCAACTCAAGAGTAGTCACATAATTCTTATAGGGAGTTTTGCTGACACTTCCCTAAAGATAGGATGCATGCTTGGGAAATGGTACCTAGTGTCCTCCTAATCCACAAGTGAATATATATTTTCTTTATATGTTTGTAGACCCTATTGTGTGTGTGGGACCACCGAGAAGACTATATCGGCCTTGACTATTTTATTTGTTGGAAAGCAAAATCACATCCACAGGATGGATTCTCCAACCACAGGGGGTGATTAGGAAAGGGGAACTTCTAATTCGATAGTAACCTAGGTAGTGTCTAAATGGGGTCACAAAGGATGTGATCCAAATATAATGCCCACAGTGGAGGTGCTACTTGGGGCATTATCCTGAACCCTGAAAAAGAAAGCTTATAGGTGTACGGTGGCCAACTCAAGGAGAAAGTGTAATAGACTTACATCTACCATGAGTGGTGTATCCTAAGGTGCAAGAACCAACCAACATAAAATGTATCTATTAGCATGAGTGGTGTATCTGTTAGCATAGTGAGAACCAACCAACCTAAGGTGACCGTCGGTGTCTAATGATCAATCTAGAAAGAAAGCATGTAGGCTTACAAGCCGACTCTGAGACTAAGCGGGGAGCCATGAAAGGACTAATGAAGCGGTCGGTGGAAGGAGCCACTAGGAACTTATCTAAACCTCAAATATACTCGACCTTTTCAATTCATGAAGGCTAATCCAAGAATAAAGCATAATAGACTCGCATTCTCTTAAATGAAGCTAATATTAGGTAGCTTACTGGCCATGCATTAAGGCCTACCAAATTAACAAGGCTCTCATCAGTGTGCAGTGGCCATGTAAGGAAGGAAAGCATTGAATACTTACATCCTTGAAAGCAAGAAGACCACTATCGTGACATACTAGCAGGGTAGCACATTAGCCTGACCTAAAGTAGTTATTGAGTGAGTGTCATTAGGGGCATTATCTCAACTCAGAGTAGCCCGAGACAACATATATGTGTTTATTTTGTATGTTTATGTGTAGTTTATGTTTGTGTTGTGTAGATGAAGGATAGGATGCTGCTCGTGTTCCTTACACCTACCTTAAACACATTGTGGAGGATTCCCAGACAAGAATACTTTCAACATGTAGGAGATTGAATTCAAAATGGAATTTTCATTGATGATAATTATTTTCAAACATGATTTATAATATTTCTTTAAGTAGAGCCCATTGATTGGAAGCATTGGGTACTCTCCCTTATGATTAATAAGCTGATAAGATCCTCCTTAGTAGGTCTTCTCTATGGGAAAAGGACCTTCCCAAGTGGGTTCAAACTTGCCTCCCATCTTACGACGGGCAACAATCTTTCTCCTTAGAACTAAAATAAGCTTCCTACTTGAAAAGCTCTAGGACGGAGCAACTTATTGTGAGCTTGAATCATTTTAGCTTTATACAACTCAAGGTTTTGACATGCCTGTAGCCATCTCTCCTCCAAACCTTCAAGTTCTTATAACCAACAGTGTTCTACTCTATTATGATCTTGCTACCCACAACTATCGTTAGTGATGGGAGTTGGACTTCTAATGGTAGAAGAGCTTCGGAACTATACACTAAGTAAAAAGGAGTAGAATGAGTTAGAGTTCTATATGTAGTGCAGTAGGCCCACAAGTCTTCAACTAACTGCTCATGCCATTATCGCATATTATTGTCAAGTGTCTTCTTCAGTATTTGGATGAAAGTTTTGTTGAAGGCTTCTACTACTATTTGCCCTTGGGTAGTTGATGGTAGAATATAATTTATCTAAGCAAAGTTGTTGATGTGGCGAGTTGTTATATATGTTCGGGCAAAGTTTTTGATCTCAATGCTCTTGAATGCAGTACCATTATCAGATATAATTTGTTGAGCCACTCCAAACCTATATATGATATGGTTCCTAAAAAATTAGAGCACATGCTGAGTTGTGACCTCTTTGATCAAAATTGCCTTTGCCCATTTGGAAAAGTACTCAGTAGCAACTAAGATGAACCAATGACTATTGGAAGAAGTAGGATTAATTAGACCCACTATGTCGGTACCCCAACACTCAAATGGCCATGAGGCCAATGTAGCATGTAGAATGTTGGGTGGTCGGTGTAGGACCACACCATGTATTTGATATTGGTGGCATCGCCTAGCCGTATCCATGCAATCTTTGATCATCAATGGCAGTAGCATCCTAGTCTCTTGATCATGGTTTTCATCTTTAGACTGAATTGGTTGGCTCCACATAATCCTAAGTGTACCTTGGTCATGATCTTATGGGCTTCATGCTTGTCAAAATAATGTAACCACATATGATCGAAAGATCGTTGGTACAAGACACCATCCACAAGAGTGTAGGAAAGTGCTTTATGCTTCATCTGATAGGCTTGGGACTTCTCTTGTGGTAGTTTGCCTTTATTTAAGTAATACATGAATGGTTGCCACCAATCTAACATCTCATCCTTCTTGGCAATAGTGACCTCCCCTTCAAGAGAGTACTTTTTTATGAGTTCAAAATCAATAAGGGATAATACTTGTCTATTTTAGACCTTTATTGATATGGACTCATCCTCTAGACATGCCAACTCCTTGGCAAGCATGGCTAAAGCATACACTACATCGTTCTCTCCTCGAGCAATCTTTTAAATGGTAACCTATGGGATTTGGGTCAACAACTCCATGGTGTACTTATGGTAGTGATGGAGCTTGGGCTTTATAACCTTATAGGACTCAACAATTTGGTTGATAACTAGTAGAGAATCATCGAAGATGTTCATGCTATGGATGCTTAGAGTAATGGCTAACTCCATATTGATAGTCAAAGCCTCATATTAGGCTTCGTTGTTGGTACAAGGATTGGATAGATGATATGAGAATCTCATCACATTGCGGTCCAAAGTTAAGAGATCTATTCTACCTTTCCTAGAATAGTAGATTATGATTCTTCTCCTATTTTAGAAGAAGTTGCACCATCAAAGTACATCTCCCGGGTGAATGAGTATCCCCTAAGTTCATGATTTTTTTTTTCATGGGAGAAGCGTCACTAAATGAGAAGAGGAAGTGGGTGTGTTGCTAAGAAATCTGCTAGCCCTTGCCCTTTCACTACACAGAGGAGTATGAAGGTAATGTCAAACTGTGAGAGGATCATGGACCATCGTTCTAACTATCTGGATAGTATTGGTCATGTCATGAGATACTATAGTGGATTGATCCTAAATATTAAGTTCACCTTATGAGGAAGCATGTAGTGCTGCATTTTTTGGGATGCAAAGATTAAAGCTAGGCAATGCTTCTCAATGAGTGGATAATTAGCCTCAGTAGGGATTAGACAATGGTTGAGGTAGTAGAGTGCATTTTCCTTCCCTTCGCCATTGGCTTGGGCTAACAAAGCACTAAAGGAGTCTTCTAATGTAGCAGTGTAAAGTATGAGCGGCTTGCCGGATAGAGTGGGTAGAACTAATGTCATCAGGTAATGCTTGATGTCTTCAAAGGCATGCTCACACTTATCATCCCACTTGAACTTGGCATCCTTTTTGACAAGTGCTGAGAATGGTTGATATCTTCTTGATAGGTTGGATATAAAGCATCTTAGATATGCCAACCACCTATGGAATGATCTAAGTTGAGTTAAATTTTAGGGGGTGGCATTTCTAATATCACCTTAATCTTCTTCAAATGAATTTCAATTCCATGGTGTCAGACAACAAACCCAAGGAATTTCTCTGAAGCTACTTTGAATGCATACTTCAAGGGGTTCATTTTGAGGTTAAATTATCTTAACTATTCCAAAACTACTACCAAATCAAAGAGATGGTCTTCCTTTTCTCTACTTCTGACCACGAGATTATCGACATAGCACTTGACTTGATGATGAGTGAGTTCGTTGGGGAGAAGGCCAAGGAGATTGATAGTTTAGGTTTTAAACTTTGGTATTCAGGTAGAAGTCAAACTAGAAATGGTGTAAGTGAGATTATAGATAAAAGTTTGAAGGATAATTTTATAAATATTAATAGATGTGGAGATAGAATTATAGCTTTAAAGATTATTGTTGATACTAAGATTATCAATGTTATAAGTGTTTATGCTCCTAAAGTAGGTTTGGATGTAAGCTCAAAAGAAAATTTTGGAATGAATTAGAGTGATTAATACAAAAGATACCTCTTGAAGAAAAAGTATTTATTGAAGGAGATTTAAATGGACATGTTGGTAGAGTGGTAGAAGATTTTAAAAGTATTCATGGTGGTTATGGATTGGAGTGACTAATGAAGAAGGTAGGACTATATTAGATTTTGCCTTAGCTTATGATTTTGTAGTTACTAATACTTTATTTAAAAAAAGAGATAAACATATTATTACTTACAACAAAAATTGATCTAGTAAAACATAGATTGATTACTTTTTGATAAGAAAAATAGATTATTTAGATTGTAAAGATTATAAGGTAATTCCAAGTGAAAGTTTAAGTACCCAACATCGATTATTAGTTTTAGATTTTTAGATGAAAGATTCTAAGAGGAAAAATAAATCAAATTATTGTCCTAAGATTAGATGGGGACACTTAAAGAGCACAAATAAAATTTTTTTAAAGCAAGCTATAAGAGCTTTGAATTTGGGATATTCATAAGGAAGCTAATGTTATGTGGAAAAAGAATCAAGTGAAATTAAGCAAGTTGCTAAAAATGTGTTAGTAGAATCAAAAGTAAAAGCTCCTTTTAATAAAAATAGTTGGTGGTGGAGTCGAGTGTGCAAGAAAAGATAAAAAATAAGAAGCATTGTTATAAAACTTTGGTTAGATGTAAAAACTCAGAGAATTGGGAAAGATATAAAGTGGCCTGTAGAGATTCTAAGAAAGTAATATATGATGCAAAAATTTAGCTTTTAGTGATTTATACAATAGATTAGATACCAAAGAAGGTGAAAGATGTATGTATAAGTTAGCCAACTAAAGAGATAGGAGAAGTAAAGACTTAGTTCAAGTGAGATGTATTAAGGATGAAAATAATAAAGTGCTTTTCTTAGAAAAGGATATTAAAAATTGGTGGATGAGGTATTTTGAAAAACTTTTCAATGAAGGATATAAAAGTCTGATTAATTTTAGCTACCTTAATACCCTAAAAAATAAAGAATTTTATTTTTATCTTTGTATTAGCAAATCTGAAGTTAGAGAAGCTTTAAAAAATGAAATGTGGAAAAACAGTAAAACCTAATGATATTCTCATAGAAGTGTGGAAATGTTTAGGAGATCATGGGATTTCTTGGCTCATAAATCTTTTTAATGTTATTTTAAAGACTAAAAAGATTTCAGATGAGTGGAGAAAGGGTGTGTTCCCATATTTAAGAATAAAGGTGATGCACAAGAGTGTGCAAATTATAGAGGAATTAAGTTAATGTGTCATACATTAAAATTATGGGAGAGAGTAATTGAGCATAGGTTATGATGTGATACAAAAGTTTCTCACAATCAATTTGGTTTCATGTCAAGCAGATCTACTATAAATTCTATACACTTGTTAAGAAGTTTGATGGAGAAGTATAGAGAAAGTAAGGAGGATCTGCATATGATATTTACTAATTTAGACAAAGCTTATGATAAAGTTTCAAGAGATGTTCTCTGGAGAGTTCTAGAATAGAAAGGAGTTAATATTGGTTATATTCAAGTCATTAAGGATATGTATACTAGAGCTATTACTTGTGTCTAAACACAAGGAGGATTGATAAAATATTTTCCTATTTCAATTGGATTACATCAAGGATCAGCTTTAAGCCCTTATCTTTTTTTACTTTAGTTATGAATGTTCTTACTAGGCATTTATAGGAAGATGTACCTTGGTGTATGCTTTTTGTTGATGAAATTCTTCTTGTTGATAAGACTAGAGAGGGAGTCCAAGAGAAACTTGAATTATGGAGGTCAACTTTAGAGTCTGAAGGTTTTTATTTAAGTAGATCTAAACCTAAATATATGGAGTGTAATTTTAGTTGTAGAAGTTCTAGTGGTAGTGTTGTCACATTAGGTGAACAAGTCCTTAATAAGAGTGAGCAATTCAGATATTTAGGCTATATTGTTCAAAATGATGGTGAAATAGATGGAGATGTTATTAGTAGAATTAAAGTTAGATGGTTGAAGTGGAGGAATGCATCTGGCCTATTGTGTGATAGAAAAGTTCCACTTGAACTTAAGGGAAAAGTTTATAAGATGGTGGTAAGACCTATAATGACTTATGGTGCAGAATTCTGGCCAATAAAAGAGAAGCATAAGACTAAGTTAAGTGTTATAGAGACGAGGATTCTCAAGTGGATGAGTGGCTTCACTCTTAGAGTTAAAATGTAAAATGTGTATGTTATGGAAAATTTTGGAGTAGCTCCAGTGGTAGATAAGATTAGAGAGAGTCACCTTCGATGGTTTGGCCACATAAAGCATCGATCATCCGATGACCTGGTTAGGAGAGCAGATGCATTAGATTTGCCTTATGTCGAAAGGTAGAGGTAGATGCATTAGAATTTTTTAGGTTTAGGTTTTATTTTTTATTTTTAGGTTTAGGTTTAGGTTTTTATTTTCTTTTTTAGGTATAGATTTTAGGTTTTTAATTTAGGTTTATTTTTAATTTATATTTTTTAGTTTAGGTTTGCATTTATTTTTAATTTATTATGTTTTATTTCATTTATGTTTAGGTTTAGGTTTAGTTTATTTTAGGTTTTGGTTTTATTTATTTTAGTTTAGTTTATTTTAGTTTAGGTTTATGTTTATTTTATTTTATTTTTTATTTTTTAGTTTTGGTTAAGTTTGTATTTTTAGTTTAGGGTTCAGGTTTTATTTTTTATTTATTTTTGATTTTATTTTAAGTTTATTTTTTTAGGTTTTGGTTTTATTTTATTTTATTTTATTTTATTTTAGGTTTATTTTATTTTTATTTTACTTTTAGTTTTTACATTATTTAGATTTTTTATTCTTAACTTTCTTTCATTTTTATTTTATTTAGGTTTTCTATTCTTAGGTTTACTTTATTTTTTTAATTGTGTAGTTTTAATTATTTTATTTTTATGTATTTTTATTTTATTTTATTTTTAAGTTTAAGTTTAGGTTTTTATTTTATTTTATTTTATTATTTTATTTAGGTTTAGGTATTTTTTATTTAATTTATTTTTAGTTTTATTTACTTTAGGTTTATGTTTTTAGGTTTTTAGGGTTTAGGGTTTAGGGTTTAGGGTTTAGGGTTTAGTGTTTTAGGATTTACAATTTTAGGTTTTATGGTTTATGGTTAGTGTTTAGGGTTTAGGGTTTAAGGGTTTAGTTCTTAGGCTTAAGGATTTATGGTTTTTAGGGTTTATGGTTTATGGTTTTGGGTTTAGAGTTAGTGTAGCACTTAGGGTTTAGGGTTTAGGCTTTAGGCTATAGGGTTTAAGGTTTAGGGTTTAGTGTTTAGGGTTTAGGATTTAGTCTTTAGGCTTTAGGCTTTAGGGTTTTTAAGTTTTAGGGTTTAGGGTTAGTTTAAGGTGTAGGTTTTATGGTTTAGGTTTTAGGATTTAGTGTTTAGGGTTTTTAGGGTTTAAGGTTAGTTTAAGTTTTTTAGGGTTTAGGGTTTAGGGTTAGCTTAGGGTTTAAGGTTAGTTTATGGTTTAGGGTTTAGGGTTTAGGTTTTAGGGTTTAGAGTTTTTATAGTTTAGGGTTTAGGGTTGGTTAATTTAGGCAGGTTTAGGGTTTGGTTTAGGGTTTAGGTTTTAGGGTTTTTTATCCTTTAGAGTTTAGTTTAGGTTTAATTTTAGGGTTATTATTATTATTATTATTATTATTATTATTATTTTTTAAATTAAATAATGGGTTTAGGTTTATTTAGTTTTTTTTATTTTAGTTTATTTTAATTTTTATCTTGATTTAGGTTTATTTTTAATATTATTATTTTAGTTTATTTATTTTAAGTTTATTTATTTTAGTTTACATTTTTTTTATTTTAGTTTATTTTTTAGGTTTAGCTTTAGGTTTAGGTTTATTTTTTTAGTTTAGATTTATTTTTATTTTATATTTTAGGATTAAGTTTTATTTTTTATTTTTATCTTTAGGTTTAGAATTTTATTTTTTTAGGTTTAGGTTTCAGGTTTTCATTTTAGGTTTATTTTTAGGTTTTCCTTTTAGTTTAGGATTAGGTTTATTTTTACTATATTTTATTTTATTTAGTTTAGGTTTAGGTTTAGGTTTAAGTTATTTACGTTCAGGTGTAGGTTTTATTTATTTTATTTTAGGTTTAGGTTTATTTTATTTTGTTTATTTTAATTTTTTTTAGGTTTAGATTTTTTTCTTAGTTTAGGGTTTAGGTTTTATTTTTAGGTTTATTTGTTATATTTTGGTTTTTATTTAGATTTTATTTTATTTTATTATAAGTTTATTTTATTTATTTTAGGTTTAATTTTTATTTTATTTGTAGGTTTTATTTTATCTTTTAGTTTAGTTTAGGTTTTCATTTATTTAATTTTAGTTTTTTATTATTAGTTTATTTTATTTTATTTTTAGCTTTAAGTATAGGTTTTAGGGTTGTAGGCTTAGGGTTCAGGGTTTAGGGTTACTTTTAGGGTTTAGGATTTAGGGTTTAGGGTTTAGGATTTATAGTTTATTTAAAATTAAGTAAACAGGTAGGTTTAGGTTTATTTAGTTTAGTTTATTTATTTTAGTTTAGGTTTTTTATTTTAGTTTATTTTTTTGGTTTAGGTTTAGGTTTATGTTTATTCTTTAGTTTAATTTTATTTTTATTTTATTTTGTAGGTTTTGGCTTTATTTTTTAGTTTATGTTTAGGTTTATTTTTTATTTATTTTATTTTATTTAGATTAGGGTTTAGGTTTAGGTTTTATTTTTTTAGCTTTGTTTATGTTAGTTTAGGTTTAGGTTTATTTTATTTTGTTTCTTTTAGGATTACATTTTTTTTAGTTTAGGGTTTAGTTTTTTTTTAAGTTTAGTTTTTAGGTTTATCTTTTAGGTTTAGGTTTTTATTTAGGTTTTATTTTATTTAATTTTGGTTTATTTTATTTTTATTTTACATTCAATTTTTATTTTATTTAGGTTTTTGATTTTTAAGGTTGTTTTATTTTTTATTTTAGTTTAGGGTTTTATTTATTTTATTTTAGTTTAGTTTTATTTTTATTTTATTTTATTTTTTGGTTTTGGTTTTGGTTTATGTTTTAGTTTAGGTTTTTATTTATTTTTGGTTTAATTTTTTTTTATTTTAGGTTTAGGGTTTTTTTAAGTTATGGTTTAGATTTTATTTTTTATTTATTTTTAGGTTTTATTATTAGGTTTATTGTTTAGGTTTAGGTTGTTATTTAGTTTTTATTTTATTATTATTTTAAGTTTAGTTTTTTTTATTATTATTTTAAGTTTGGTTTTTATTTATTAGTTTTTTTATTTTTATTTAGTTTAGGTTTTATTTTTGGTTTAGTTTTATTTTATTTTATTTTAGTTTATTTAGTTTTCTTTTTGTTTTATTTGTTTATTTTATTTTTTTTTATTATATTTTAAATTATATTTATTTATTTTATTTTAAGTTCTATTTAGTTTTTTAGGATTTTAGGTTTTTGGGTTTGGGTTTATGGTTTGGGTTTTTATTTAGGGTTAGAGTTTGCTTTAGGGTTTAGGGTTTAGTTAGGGTTTAGGGTTTGGGTTTAGAGTTTTTAGGGTTTAGGTTTGAGGTTTAGGGTTTAGGTTTTAGGTTTTAATTTAGTTTAGGATTTTTTTATTTTTTAATGAGAAGAATTTCAACATTTCTTCTTTTATTTATTTAGTTAATTTATTATTTATTTTAGTTATATATTATTTATTTTATTTTGTTTATTTTGTATTTTATTTAGTTAGTAGTTATTTTTTTATCTATTTTAGTTTATGTTTTTTTAAGTTTATCTTTTAGGTTTAGTTTAGTTTAGTTTATTTTTTAGTTGAGTTTTATTTTTATTCTATTTTTAAGTTTAGATTTTGGTTTTAGGGTTTTTTTTTATTTTTTATTTTTTATTTTGTTTTATTTTATTTTTTTATTTTTTATTTTTATTATTTTTATTTATTATTTTTTTTGTTTTTTATTTATTATTTATTTATTTATTTATTTTATATTTTATTATTTATTTATTTTTATTTTTTGTTTTTTTATTATTTTTATTTTTTTATTTTTTATTTTTTATTTTTTTTAAATTATTTTAAAATTTTTTTTTAAATTTTTTTATTTTATTTTATTTTATTTTTGTTTTTTTTATTTTATTTTTTTATTTTTTATTTTTTATTTTTTTTAGATTTTTGTTTTAGGGTTATAGTTTTACAGTTTAGGGTTTATCACATTTAGGTTTAGGTTTTGATTTTTTTATAATATTGATAGTTTTAGGTTTATTTAGTTTATTTATTATTTATTAGTTTATTTTATATTTTATTTTATCTAATTTAGTTTATTTATTTTAGTTTAGCTTTTTATTTTAGTTTGTTTTTTTTTTTTTTTGGTTTAGTTTATTATGTTTATTTTAGTTTAGTTTTATTTTATTTTTTATTTTAAGTTTAGGTATTTTTAGGATTAGTTTAAGTTATTATTTCATTTTTTTAGGTTTTTATTTTAGGTTTATTTTTAGGTTTTATTTTTAGTTTAAGTTTAAGTTTAGGTTTATTTTATTTTATTTTATTTAGTTTAAGGTTTATGTTTAGTTTATTTTATGTTTAGGTTTACATTTTATTTATTTCAGTTTAGTTTATTTCAGTTTAGGTTTAGGTTTGTTTTATTTTAATTTTAGGTTTTGGTTTTCTTTCTAAATTTAGGGTTTAGGTTTTATTTATCATTTATTTTTAGGTTTAGATTTTTATTTATTTTTTATTTTATTTTATTTTAGGTTTATTTTATTTTTATTTTTAGCTTTAGTTTTTATTTTCATTTTTCTACTCTTAGGTTTATTTTATTTTTTTAGTTTAGTCTAGGTTTTATTTATTTTATTTTAGTTTATTTATTAGTTTATTTTATTACTTTTTAGGTTTAGTAGTTCATGTATTCAACTTTTATATAGGTTTAAGATTTAGTTGGTAGGGTTGGTCAGTTTAAGATCTTTAGTAGGATTAGGTCAGTGTGGATTTGGTAGGGTTATAGAGGTTTCATGGTTAGTGGTAGTTAAGTAGGTTAGTCAAGCCTCATAGGTTAGGTTATAGTAGCCCAGTCATAGAGGGCATTTCATCAGATTTGTGGTCAGTGATGATCAGGTTAGGATCCAGTGTCAAGGGTTGGGCTCATGATTAGTAGATTAGGGCCAGGTTAGGTAGTTCAGCCAGTGGTTGGGGCCTTTGGGTTTTGGCCTTTTAAAGTCAGGTTTGGGGTTTGTATTTTAGTTTAGGCCAGGGATTAGTGTTTATGGTTTTCAGTTAGTTTGGTTTAGGGTCAGCTATTTTGGGATTTGTGGTTAGAGTTTGGTTTGGGTTTGGGATTTTGGTTTGGGTTTAGTAGCATTTAGTTATGATTTAGGGTTTTAGGGTTTAGGGTTTTTTTAGTTTAAGTTTATGGTTATGGTTTTTTTATCTTTATTTTGTATTTTAAATTAAGTAAACCTTTTAGATTTATTTAGTTTATCTTATTTTATTTTAGTTTAATTTATTTTCTATTTGATTTAACTTTATTTTATTTTTATTTATTTTAATTTAATTATTTTTAGTTTACTTATTTTAGTTTAGGTTTTAATTTGTTTATTTTTAGTTTAGTTTAGGTTTAGGTTTTATTTTATTTTAGGTTTATGTTTGATTTTATTTTATTTTAGGTTTAGTTTTTTTTATTTTATATTTTGGTTTTATTTTTGTTTAGGTTTAAGTTTTATTTATTTATTTTAGTTTGTTTAGTTTAGTTTTATTATATTTTATTTTAAGTTAAGGTATTTTAGTTGCTTTAAGTTTTATGTTTTATTTTAGGTTTTATTTTAGTTTTATTATTTTTAGGTTTTTATTTTGTTTTATATCTATTTATTATGTTTATTTTATCTTTATTTTATTTAAGTTTTTCTTAAATTTAGTTTAGTTATTTATTTATTTTATTTTATTTTAGTTTTATTTATTGTATTTCCTTAGTTTAGGTTAGTTATTTATGTCATGTTATTTTAATTTTAATTTTATTTTGGTAGGATCTTATTTTTTTATTTATGCCTATTTAGTAGGTCAGGTTTTGTTTTTATGGTTAGGGTAGGGTTAGTAGGGTCAAATTGGCCTGGGGTCAAGTTAAGCCCAGGGTTATCATGGTCATTTTTGGGCCTGGTAGGGTTAGTGGTAAGGTAGGGTTTAGGGCCTTTAGGGTCTGGTATTTAGGGCTTGGGTTTTGGGTTTCAGTTTGTGGTTTAGAGTTTGGTGGTTGGTTTTAGTTTTAGTTTACATTTTACATAGGTTCACATTTTAGTTTAGGGTTTAGTTATTGGCTTAGATCTATTATTTATATTTTATTAGTTATTTTTTAGGTTGGGTTTATTTTTATTTATTTTTTTTAGGTTTAGTTGGGTTTTTATTTATTTTTAAGTTTAGATTTTAAGTTTATATTTTAGGTTTAATTTTAGCTTTTACTTTTAGTTATGATTTAGTTTTATTTATAGTTTATTTTATTCTTTAGTTTAGGGTTTAGGTTTTAGTTATTTTACGCCATGTTTAGGTTTTAGTTTTAGTTAATTTAGTTTTAGTTTATTTATTTTATTTTTTTTTATTTTTATTTTAGATTTAGTTTTTTTTATAGTTATTTTTTATTTTTATATTTTAGGTTTAGGTTTTTTTTAGTTTTATTTTAGGTATTTTATTTTTATTTTTAGCTTAGTTTTTTTATTTAGGTTTTATTTTATTTATTTTTTTTAGTATTTAGGTTTCATATTTATTAATTAGATCATTTATTATTTTATTTTAAAGTATTAGGTTTATTATTTATTTAGTTTAATTTTATTAGTTTATTATTTAGATTTAGTTTAGTTAGGTTTATCATAGATTTTTTAATTATTTTATTTTAGTTTATTAGGTTTTATTTAGTTGGGTGGGTTTAGCTCAGGGCCCAGTGGAAGAACAAGTCTTTTAGTTAGTCAGTAGGGTATCATAGTGTCACCAGTTTTAGAGTCAGTAGCCCAGGTTTGGGGTTTAGAAGTTATTGGTTTAGAGCCTTTATCAGTGTTTTAGGTTTTGGATTCAGTTTAGTTTAGGGTCAGTTATTAGCCTTTTATAGTTTTAGTTTGGTATTTTATTTAGTTTTAAATGATCTTTTAGCCAGGTAAATATGGTAGTTTGGTCATTAGTTTTATTTATTAGTTTTAGGTCATTTTATTAGTTATTCAGGTTTAAGCCAGGTTTTTATTAGTAGTTAATGGTTATCAGTTCTCAGTATTGGCCTTTTCATTTCTTTTTATAGTCATTGAGTCAGTGGATTAATAGTGGTCAAGGTTTGGGTAGAGCTCAGAGGATTAGTGGCTCTTCAGCTTTAAGCTTTTAAGGATTTTTATTAGATCTTTTTAGTTTTGGTTTTTTTTGGTATATGGTTTGGTACATTTTTATTAAGGCCTAGAGTTTTAGCTATTTATGTTTTGGGGTTTTAGTTTGTGGGTTTAGGTTAGGTCTTTATTTTTATTTTTAATTTAAAATTAAGTAAAGTTTAAATTAAATTAGTTTATTTTATTTATTATTATTTTATTTTATTTTGATTTTAGGTTTATTTTTTATTTTATTTTATTTTATTTAACTTTTATTATAAGTTTATTTTATTTAGTTTTTTTAATATAATTGATTTTAGGTTTAAGTTTAGTTTTTTTAGTTAATATTAATATTTTCTTTGTGTTTAGTTTTATTTTTTAGGTATATTTTAGGTTTTATTTTTTATTTAGTTTATTTTATTATTTTTATTTTATTTAGTTTGGTTTAGTTTATTATATTAGATAGTTTATTTTATTATGATTTAGTTTATTTATTTTATTAGTTTAGTTTTAGTAGTAGGTTATCATTTATTTTAGGATTATTAGGTTTATTATTAGTTAAGTTTTATTTAATTATTTTTTATTTTATTTTATTTTTAGTTTTATTTTTATTTTAAAAGTATTTTATTTTTATTTTAGTTTAGTTTATTTATTTTATTTTATCTTAGTTTTATTTTATTTTATTTTTTTAGGTGTATTTTATTTATTTTATGTTTATTTATTTTAATTGGTAAGTTTTATTTATTTTATTTTGTGGGTTTTCTTTTAGAGTTTAGCTTTTTTAGTGGTTAGGTTTTAGGGTCAGGGTGTGGATTATTTAAGATTAGGGTTTTAGTTCGTTTAGGCCCAGGTTGGGTATGGTAGGGGTTTGGGGATTTATTATTTGGGCCTGGGTTTAGCCATGATTTGGGCCAGTCATTTTTTAGGGGCTAGATTAGTTTAGGGTCAGGGCTCAGCCTTTAGGGTATTTAGTTAGGTTTATTTTATCTTACAGTAGGTTTATTTGTTTATTTTAGTTTATTATCTTTTTGTCAGTTTTAGTTTCTTTATTTATATTTGGTTTTATTTTAGTTATTTTAGTTAATTTTATTTTATTTTATTTTATTTAGTTTAGGGTTTAGTTTTTATATTTTGGTATATTTAGTTTAATTTTATTTTATTTTATTATTTATTTTAGGTTTAGATTTTTTAGTTAGGGTTTAGTTTTTTTTAATATTTTTAGATTTATTTTGAGGATCATTTTAGGTTTATTATTTATTTTATTTATTTTATTTTATTTTTTTATTTATTTAGGTTTATTTTATTTATCTTTAGTACTTATTTATTTTAGTCATTTTTTTTATTATTTTTAGTTTAAGTTTTAGGTTTATTTGGTTTATTTCATTTTATTATATATTTTTATTTTTAATTTTAGGTTTTAGTATTCTATTTAGTTGATTAGGTTTTTTTTTTTAATTAGTAGTTTAAGTTTTAATCTAGTTTTTGGTTTTATTTTATTTTTATTTTATTTATTCATATAGGTTTATTTATTTTTTAGTTTTTAGTTTCATTCATTTTATTTTAATTTAGTTTTTTATTTTTATTTATTTTATTTTGGCTTAGTTTATTTCTTTAAGGTTAGTTTAGATTTTTTATTATAGTTTTTATTTATTTAGGTTTAGGTTTATTTATTTATTTTATTTTTAGGTTTTATTTAGCATTTATTTAGGGTTTTTTTTTTTTAAAGTTAAATAATATATTTAGGTTTATTTAATTAATTTTTTAATTAATTTTAATTAGTTTATTATTTTTTATTTATTTAGGTTTATTATTTTATTTGTTTTAGTTATTTTATTTATTTTAAGTTAATTTATTTTAGTTTAGGTTTTTTATTTTAGTTTATTTTAAGGTTTAGGTTTATGTTTATGTTTACTTTTAGTTTAGTTTAATTTTTATTTTTTATTTAGTTTAGGTTTTTTTTTTGGTTTATTTTTATTTAATTTTTATGTTTAGATTTTAGGTTTTTATTTTAAGTTTACTTTTAGATTTTATTTATTAGTTTAGGTTAGGTTTATTTTTAGCCTATCCCAAGTCCTGATGCAAAAGTGGAGGGTTGCTAGTAGACACTAAAATTTGTCAAATAATTATGACATGAATCCTTTAAATCATTGGTTAATTTAGGTCCCAAGCTTATATGGTTTGAATATGAAAATGTAGAGTGATCACCTGCAGTTAAATAACAAGGGTTCCTTATGGACGGATGCGGCAAAGAAGTTAGTCCATGAAACTAGAATTAGGTTAGGATCTTGGAATATAGGTACTCTTACAAGTAAATTAATGGAATTAATAGATATTATGGTTCATAGAAAGATAAATATTTTATGTGTTCAAGAAACTAAATGGGTTGGGGAGAAGGCTATTGATAGTTTAGGTTTTAAACTTTGGTATTCGTGTAAAAGTCGAACTAGAAATGGTGTAGGTGATTATAGATAAAAGTTTGAAGGATAATGTTATAAGTATTAATAGATGTGGAGATAGAATTATAGCTTTAAAGATTATGATACTAAGATTATCAATGTTATAAGTGTTTATGCCCTCAAGTAGTTTGGAGGTAAGTTCAAAAGAAAAATTTTGGAATGAATTAGAGGGATTAATACAAAAGATACCTCTTGAAGAAAAGTATTTTGAGATTTAAATGGACATGTTGGTAGAGTAGTAGAAGATTTTAAAAGAATTCATGGTGGTTATTGATTTGGAGTGACTGATGAATATTAGATTTTGCTTTAGCTTATGATTTTGTAATTGCTAATACTTTATTTAAGAAAAGAGATGAACATATTATTACTTATAAAAATAGATCTAGTAAAACACGATTGATTATTTTGATAAGAAAATAGATCGTTAGATTGTAAAGATTGTAAGGTCATTCCAAGTGAAATTTTAAGTACCCAACATCGACTATTAGTTTTAGATTTTAAGATGAAAGGTTGTAAGAGAAAAATAAACTTAATTATTGTCCTAGGATTAGATGGGGACACTTAAAGAACACAAATAAAAATATTTTTAAGAGCAAGCTACAAGAAATTAAAGTTTGGGATGTTCATAAGGAAGCTAACGTTGTGAGAGAAAGTATCAAGTGCTATTAAATAAGTTGCTAAAAATGTGCTTGAATCAAAAGGAAAAGCTTCTTTTAATAAGAATAGTTGGTGGTGGAGTCGAGTGTGCAAGAAAAGATAAGAAATAAGAAGCATTGTTATAAAACTTGGTTTAGATGTAAACTCGAGAATTGGGAAAGATATAAAATGGCTAGAGATTCTAAGAAAGCAATATATGATGCAAAAATTTAGCTTTTAGTGATTTATATAATAGATTAGATACCAAAGAAGGTGAAAGATGTATGTATAAGTTAGCCAACCAAAGAGATAGGAGAAGTAAAGACATAGTAAGTGAGGAGTATTAAGGATGAAAATAATAAAGTGCTTTTCTTAGAAAAGATATATTGAAAATAGGTGGATGAGGTATTTTAATAAACTTTTCAATGAAGGATCTGAAAGTATGATTGATTTAGCAACCTTAATACCCTAAAAAAATAGAGAATTTCATTTTATCATCGATTAGTAAATAAGTTAGTGAAGCTTTAAAGAAAATGAAATGTGGAAAAGAGGACCTGATAATATTCAATAAAGTGTGGAAATGTTTAGGAGACCAAGGAATTTCTTGGCTTACAAATCTTTTAATGTTATTTTAAAGACTAAAAGATGCCGATGAGTGGAGAAAGAGTTTGTTGGTTCCTATATTTAAGAATAAAGGTGATGCACAAGATTGTGCAAATTATAGAGGAATTAAGTTAATGTGCCATACATTAAAATTATGGGAGAGAGTAATTGAGCATAGACGATACAGTTTCTCACAATCGTTTGGTTTCATGCCGTGTAGATCTACTATGGATGCTATACATTTGTTAAGAGGTTTGATGGAGAAGCATAGAGAAAATAAAAAAGGATCTACATATGATATTTATTGATTTAGAGAAAGCTTATGATAAAGTCTCAAGAGATGTTCTTTGAGAGTTCTAGAACAAAAGAAATATTGGTTATATTCAAGTCATTAAGGATATACTAGAGTCACACTTGTGTCCAAACACAAGGAGGATTGACAAACTATTTTCCTATTTCATTTGGATTACATCAAGGATCAACATTAAGCCCTTATCTTTTACTTTAGTTATGGATGTTCTTACGAGGCATTTACAAGAAGATGTACCTATGCTTTTTTTTTGATGACATTCTTCTTGTTGATAAGACTAGAGGGAGTCCAGAAAACTTGAATTATGGAGGTCAACTTTAGAGTCTAAAGGTTTTCGTTAAGATCTAAACTGAATATATGGAGTGTAATTTTAGTTGTAGAAATTTTAGTGGTAGTGTTGTGACTTTAGGTGATCAAGTCATTAATAAGAGTGAGATTCAAATATTTAGGCTCTATTGTTCAAAATGATGGTGAAATAGATGGAGATATTATTAGTAGAATTCAAGTTGGATGGTTGAAGTGGAGGAATGCATCTTCTATTATGTGATAAAAGTTCCACTTAAACTTAAGGAAAATTTTATAAGATTAAGACCTAATGACTTATGGTAATGTTGGCCAATAAAAGAGAAACATAAGAGTAAGAGATGAGGATGCTCGTGGATGAGTGGCTTTACCCTTAGAGATAGAATGCAAAATGAGTATCTGGGAAAGTTGGAGTAGCTCCAGTGATAGAAGATTAGGAGAGTCGCCTTATGGTTTGGCCACATAAAGCTAGTCCGATGATGACAGAGAGTAGATGCATTAGATTTTCCTTATGTTAAGAAAGGTAGAGGTAGACCTAAAAGACTTGGTTAAGATGTATAAAAAATGATCTTAGTTTAATTAAATGAGAATTTGACACATAATACACAAATGGAGAAGGATTCATTATAAATTTAACCCACCTAGTGGGATTAAGGCTTGTTGTTGTGTTGTTGTTGTTGTATATTTTAATTAGTTTAGGGTTTATGTTTAGTTCATTTTAGGTTTTATTTATTTTAGTTTAGTTTATTTTAGTTAGGTTTAGATTTTATTTTTTAGTTTTGGGCTTAGGTTGTATTTTTTTTAAATTTTTTTAGGTTTATTTTTTTGGTTTAGGTTTTTATTTAGCTTTTATTTTATTTTCTTTTAGGTTTATTTTTTATTTTTGGTTTAGTTTTTATTATATTTTGTTTTTTAGGTTTATTTTATTTTTTCAGTTTAATTTAGGTTTTTATTTATTTTAATTCATTTTAGTTTTTATTTTTTAATTTATTTTATTTTGGGGTTTGGTTTAGGTTTAGGTTTAAGTTTTAGTTTAGGTTTTCAATTTAATTTAATTAAATTTTTTATTTATTTTTAGAGTTTATGGTTTAGGGTTTAGGGTTGTAGGTTTTAGGGTTTAGGATTTAGTGTTTTATTTAGTGGTTTAGTTGGTTTTAGGCTCAGTTAGGCCTAGGGTTTAGGTTTAGGGTTTGTGGTAGGGTTTAGGGTTTAGGGTTTAGAGTAGGTTTAGGGCTCAGGCCTGGGGTTAGTTAGGTTTTTTTTTTTTAATTTTTTAAAACTAAACCCGCAGGTTTAGTTTATTTAATTAATTTATTTTATTTTCATTTCATTTAGGTTCATTTGTATTTTATTTAGCTTATTTATTTTAGGTTTATTTATTTTAGTTTAGGTTTTATTTATTAGTTTAGGTTTAGTTTATTTTAGTTTATTTTTTATTATATTTATTATTTATAGGTTTTATTTTATTTTTAGGATTAGATTTAGGTTTTTATTTTAAGTTTATTTTAGTTTATTTATTTAGTTTAGGTTTAGGTTTATTTATTTTATTTAGGGATTTATTTTATTTTATTTTAGGTTTAGTTTTTATGAGTTTTTTATTTTTTATATATTTAAGTTTTATTTTAGGTTTATTTACTAGGTTTAGGTTTTATTTAGTTTTAATTTATTTTTTTAGGTTTATTTTTTATTTTATTTTTTTTTTTTACTTTATTTAGGTTTTTTTTATTTTGTTTAGTTTTAGTTTTATTTATTTTTTATTTTATTTTTTTTTTAGGTTTAAGTTTTAGTTTATGTTTATATTTTATTTGATTCTTTAGTTTATTTTGGTTAGGTTTTTTGTTTATTTTATTTTTATGTTTATTTTGTTTAGGCTTAAGTTTTTAGCTTTTTTTGGGTTTAGGGTTTGTTTAGGGTTCAGGATTTAAGGTTTGAGGTTTAGGGTTTAGGGTTTAGGTTTTAGGTTTTAGGGTTTTAGGGTTTTAGGTTTAGGGTTTAGGGTTTTCACGATTTAGGGTTTAGGGTATAGGTTTTAGGTTTAGGGTTCTGGTTTTAGTTAGAGATTTAAGGTTCTTGGTTTTTTCTTTAATAGAGAATAAATTTGAATTCAACATTTCTTCTTTTCGATTTCATCAACCAAGTAACACACCAAGTTTTCTAAGACATAAGTGGCAACATAGTTAAAAAATGGGCATGCATAGAGCAAATTAGAAACCTTAGGTAACTTGAACCATCTTTAAAAGACATAGTTCCATCGATATTGGTAAATACATTCTTTAATTTCTCTAGTTCCCATCAGAACCACCCTGGCCTCTTGAGTAGCAGGATCCATCATCATATTCTTGATCTCTCCCTTCGCCACCACCACGGTTGTATCCTCTGTCACTCTTCTCGTCTCCATAACAACCTCTGCTCCAACCACCACCTCTGTATTCACCAGCACCTCCAGATTGCCCACCACCACTGCGATAACTATCACCCTCACCTTTTCCTCCACCGCTAGATCTAGGCTGAGCCTGGTTGACAGTGATGTTCCACATCTTATTTTATTTCTTTATTTTATTTAGGTTTAGATTTTTTTATTTATTTTATTTTTAGATTTAGGTTTTTATGTTTTTAAGGTCTGGGTTTATGGTTTAAGGTTTAGGGTTTAGTGTTTAAGGGTTTAGGGATTTAGGGTTTTGAGTTTAGGGTTAGGGTTTAGGGTTTAGGGTTTAGGTTTTAGTGTTTAGGCTTTAGAGTTTAGGGTTTTTAGGATTTAGGGTTTAGGTTTAGGTTTAGGGTTCGCTTAGGGTTTAGGGATAGTTTAGGGTTTAGGGTTTAGGTTTAGGGTTTACTTAGGGTTTAGGGTTAGTTTAGGGTTTATGGTTTAAGGTTTAGGGTTTAGTCTTTATGGTTTAGGGTTTTTAGGGTTTAGAGTTTAAGTTTAGGTTTTAGAGTTAAGGTTTAGTGTTTAGGAGTTTAGGGTTAGAATTAGGGTTTAGGGTTTAGGAGTTTAGGTTTAAGTTTAGGATTTAGTGTTTAGGGTTTAGGTTTAGGGTTTTTTAGTTTATTTTTTTAATTTTTTTATTTTAAATTAAGTAAACTAGTAGGTTTAGGTTTATTTAGTTTATTTTTTATTTATTTTAGTTTATTTTATTTTTTATTTTGATTTAGGTTTTTTCTTATTTTTATTTAGTTTAGTTTATTAATTTTAGTTTAGGTTTTTTTATTTTAGTTTATTTTTTTAGGTTTAGCTTTAGGTTTATGTTTATTTTTTAGTTTAGTTTTTTTTTGGGTCTAGGTTTTATTTTTTATTTTTAGGTTTAGGTTTAGGTTTTTATTTAATTTTTTTTAAGTTATGGTTTTAGGTTTTTATTTTAGGTTTAATTTTTGGTTTAATTTTAGTTTATTTTATTTTATTTAGTTTAGGGTTTAAGTTTTATTTATTTTAGGTTTAGGTTTAGGTTTAGGTTTTACTTATTTTAGTTTTGTTTATTTTAGTTTAGGTTTAGGTTTATTTTATTTTTATTTTAGGTTTAGTTTTTTTTGTTTAGGGTTTAAGTTTTATTTTTTTATTTTATTTTTAGGTTTATTATTTAAGTTTAGGTTTTTATTTTGTTTTTAATTTATTTTATTATTTTATTTTATTTTCTTTAGGTTTTAAGGTTAGGGTTTAGGGTTTGGGTTTAGGGTTTAGGGTTTAGGGTTTAAGGTTTATGTTTAAGGGTTTTAGGTTTAGAGTTAGGGTTTAGGGTTTAAGGTTTAGGGTTTTTAGGGTTTAGGGTTTATGGTTGAGGGTTTAGGTTTTAGGTCAGGGTTTAAGTTTTAGTTTAATGTTTAGGGTTTTTTTATTTTAGGGTTTAGGGATAGGGTTTGTTTAGGGTTTAGGGTTTAGGATTGTAGGTTTAGGTTTAGGGTTTGTTTTAGGGTTTAGTGTTTTTTTTTTAAATTAAGTAAACCGGTAAGTTAAGGTTTAAGGTTTGTTTTAGGGTTTTGGATTTTTTTAAAAAAATTAAAGTTTAGGTTAGTTTATTTTTTATTTATTTTAGTTTATTTTATTTTAAATTTTTATTTAGGTTTATTTTTTATTTTTATTTAGTTTAGTTTATTTATTTTAGGTTTATTTATTTTAGTTTAGGTTTTTATTTTAGTTTTTTTTTTTGGTTAAGGTTTAGTTTTTTTTAGTTTTAGTTTTATTTTATTTTCTATGTTTAGGTTTTAGTTTTTTATTTTAGGTCTATGTTCAGGTTTTATTTTTTTTATTTAGGTTAAGTTTATTTTTAGTTTATTCTATTTTATTTAGATTTGGGTTTTGGTTTATGTTTTATTTATTTTAGTTTAGTTTATTTTAGTTTAGGTTTTGGTTTATTTTATTTTTATTTTAGGTTTAGCTTTTTTTTTTAGTTTATAATTTAAGATTTATTTATTTATTTTTAGGTTTATTGTTTAGGTTTAGGTTTTTATTTAAATTTTAATTTATTTTATTTTTTGGTTTATTTTATTTATGGTTTAGGGTTAGGGTTTAGGGGTTAGGGTTTAGGGTCTAGGGTTTAGGGTTTAGGTTTAAGTGTTTAGGATTTAGAGTTTAGGGTTTAGGGTTTTAGGGTTTTGGGTTTTGGGTTTAGGGATTTTATGGTTTAGGGTTTAGGGTTGACGGTTTAGGTTTTAGGTCTAGGGTTCAAGTTTTAGTTAGTTTTTTTTTTTTGGGAAATTAGAGAAATTTTATTGCTACAAAGAAAAGGTACAAAGTCCTTAGAGGGGGCAAAATCTTTAAGCTAATGCTCAAAGAGCTACAAAAAGTCCTAAGGAGATATGCCCCAAGCTGATAGATAATGAAAGTAATAAAAGCAGATCCACCAAAAATAATTCTTGAAATCAACAACAAACTTCATCACTCCTTTTGAAACCGGCACAATCCGGACAAAGTCTCCCAACCTATACCAGAGATCTACAATAAGCTTGTAAAGGGATGAGTATAGATAATGAAATAGTTAATTAAGCATAAAATATAAGTGTAAAAAGAAGTAAAAAGATGAAGAAAAGGCTCAGGCTCAGTTATAATTGTCTTAAGGAGCAACTATATGTAAGCATCAAACTTCAAGTGAAGGGTTACAATTACATATAACACTTCGACCAAAAATAAGTAGTGGGAAACATCAAGGCCATCATTGCCAGCATACCTCTTGTAGCACCTTATCTAATGACGATCATCGCAAAAACCTGCATAAAACTTCAAATAGCAAATATAACCACAAAACACCCAGCAATCATATATATTAAACTCAACAAAGTAGATAAGGAGGTAACCCATCAGCATTAGACGGAGGGAGCACCACTAAAGCCACCACCAATTGCTAACATAGTTGCTAGAGCAAACCTCATAATATGGGAAAAGGACTAAACATAGACCAAACAAATTCAAAAGGTGGACCATAGTTGATAAGGTCATTCATTAAGCGAACATGCAAAGACCAAATAATAATATCAGGAATAGTAAGACTAACATCAAGAATGTTAGGAAACAAAACCATCAAAATAAGAAAGGAAGACGTTTTGACAGTCAGAAATGAAAATCGACATGTAGAAACCAGAAGAGAATAATGGGAATGTAAGTTGCCAGTTTTGAACATAGTCTCAAAAAGATCAGGAAAATTATAATAATGTAAATACTTTTGACCAAACCAGCCAGCTAGAGCACCCAATCCAAGCGACCGACAAGAGTCCACCACACCAAGCCACCAAGACCACCAAGGATTCAAATCAATAGACTTAGAACCATCAAGATGAAAGAAAAAGTCATCCGGTCACAAACATTGAAAAATCCCAAGGGAAAGCCATAGATAGCATCCACCAATCCAAATCCAAGGGCGGAGAATCGGTTTAAAGCAAATACAACAATGAAAAACAGAAAAAGTAAGAGCCCTTTAGGATCACAAATAATCCAACAACTAGAGACAACCACAAACAAGAACCCTAAAAAGTCATCATCAGCCAAGTCCAAAAACATCCAACCATTAGTTTGCATCCTTCCAGTTCAGAACACAAATTTAAAATAGACCCTCAGTATTACAAAAGGCGCACCCAATATTTAGAAGATATAACAATCTAGAAGCATCCAACCTTATGCTCATCCAAAATAGCATTAAAGAAAGGATAGATAGCCACAGGGAAATAGTTTTCCAAGTTACAACCCAAAAACAAAGAGCCCTCAAGGTCACACAACTCCTTTTAGCAGCAAGAGCAAAACTAAGAGAGAAAGGATAACCAAAAGCAACTTGAAAAATCATCCTGATCAGCAAACAACAAGGTGATAGAACAACCAGCCATAGCAGGAAGGTCATAAAAACTTCATGAGCCACACCCAGAAAGGGAAAAAACCCATAGCCAATAAACACCAGCAAACAACCAACAATAAAACATAAAGCAAATAAAAAATGTTGCAAATAGATCCAACCAATAAAGAGAACCACCAACCAAAAGACAAGAAAAACCATGACCTCCACTGTAAACACCTCTACCGGGTTGGGAAAAAAACAAAAAATAAAAATAACAACAAAAAACCAATAAATGGAAAGATAACCCCAACCCATCCAAATAATGGGAAGAAAGTAAACTTGAACATAAAAGTAGGTTTATGAGAAGAAAAAAATCAAGACCAAACCAACAAAAATAGAAAACTAGAAATATTCAAAAATAATAATAACGGGAAAGCCATAGCCCCACAGGATGAAAAAAGGTTAAAAGCTTCTAACATAAGGCAAACTAGTTTTGTCAAGATTCACAAGACCCCTTAAAAGGAAAGGGACATCATTAGAAAACATTTGCAAAGAAGAAGACTTGGACCCCAAATTGGTAAGAAATTCAGCACAAGAGTTGGCTTCCTATAAATATGAAATTTGAAAATCTAGGTTAGCAAGAAGCCTCTAGTATGATTAAGTAAATAATACACTTCACATTACCATGACCATCAAATTTGAGTAAATCTAAAAGAAGGAAAGCATCAACTTCAAACTAGATCTTATGAAAACCTTATTGTCAACAAATAGAAATGTCATGATGAAAGCCTTTAAGCTCAACAAATAACACATAACAAGGCTCTAAAGGGGCAGCAAAAATAGATAACCTTGCACTATGATCTCTTAAGATCCCACCACATAATAACCATTAGAAATCAGCCATCGGTGTTAACCTTAATGTAGTGATAATTAGGTTTAATCCGTATATAATTTTTTGGGTAGGAGACATGGGAAGGATAATCCAAAAGTTCAAGGCCTGAACTTGCACCCTTTAAAACTAGAGTGAGTAAGAAGATTATCTCTAAAGAGAGAAAATTTATAATTGGCTCTAAATATCGATGATAATTCATAGAAATATTATGATGCTTAGCATCATTTCTATCAATCAAATATACCAAAGAATAGTAATAGCTAAAACAATTTTAATATGACCCTTAGAAGTATGGGAGAAACATGCTTCAAGAAGTTGCATAATAGAAAATGAACCTTTAAAATGGAAAGTATTAAAAATATTATCATACCAATTCCACATTTTAGCAGTAGAGCCATTCACAAAACATGATCCACACTTTCAATGTGATAGCAATAGTGACATTTAGAGGGGAGATGGAAACCTTTTTTTGAAGAGTAGCATCCAGGGATATAATGCTTTAGAATGTGCCAAGTTAAAATCGAGAATGAAGTAGGGACACTAATATTCTAGATTTTAGTAAAAACCAAGGTCTCTTGATATTTAAATCTGATGAAATTCCAAACATCTTTAAAAATAAAATCTCCAGAATTGAAGAGAATTTGGTTGGGTTCATTAGGGAAAAGGACAAATTTTAAGGATTTTGTCAATGATCACATTAGGGATAAGGATATTCAATTGCACATCCCACTTATTATGAGTAATTAGGATTAATCTTAAACATCATTTGTGGAATGAGTATTGGCAGGAATCAATAGAGCCACCTGTAATTGTCTTGCCAAAGAAAGAGGAACTAGAATTGACACCCAAGAAATTAAGTTCTCAACATTCCATTTGATACTACAAAGTCTTCTCCACAAGAGAATCCCTAGATTTGAAAGCATAATGAGATGTTTTGACAATATTTAGCATGCATAAACTTTGACCAGTAACTATGTTTATTTTTAAAATTGCACCATATTTTATAGGAAAAATAGTTAATAGAATCCTCTAAAGTTTTGCAACCCAAACCACCTTCATTATTAGGACTACAATAGTTGTGCAAACTAGCCCAATGTAATATTTTGAGAGAAGAGTTAGATCCCCAAAAAAATTTATTAAAGAGTCTATTAATCCTTTTAATAATAAAATGGGTAGGAACAATAGTAGAAAAGAGATACAAAGGTAGAGAGCAAAGGGTACTTTTTTTAGGATAAGTCTAGCACTAAAGGAAAGTAAATGAAACTCCCAAGATGAGGTTTTCTTGTTTATTTTTTTGAATAACTTCATCAGATAAAGAAGATCTTGTCATTCCTCTATATAAGGGAGTCCCAGTGATAGGGAGAATTTGATGAAAAACCCATAATATTCTTAATAGCATTGATCTTAGATAAAGAAATAGAAGAACTAGTAATAAAAACTTTTATTAGATTAATATTCAAGCCACTCTCCTTACCAAAATAGTTAGGAACTTACACAATTTTTTTAATATAAAGAGTAGAGGCATTGCAAAAATAATGAAATCTTTAGCAAAATTAAGGTGAGAAATGGAAACCACTAGTGGTTCATATTACATGTTAGGCATTCTACTAAACATCTACTCAATACATCTAGAAAGATATTCCACAGTAATAATGAAAAGAGCAGGAGAGAGAGGGTCCACTTTCCTTAGCCCATGAGAAGAAGAGAAGAAACCATGCACTTCACCATTGAGGAGCAAAGAAAACAAAGAATTCTCAATCCCATTCTTAATTAAAGTAATAAATTTGTTAGAGAATCCAAATAAAGCCAAAATTTTATAGAGAAACCCAACCAATATTATCATAAGCTTTGGAAATGTCAAGCTTAAAAGCGGTTTCCATCATGAACTTTGGCATTTAAATCATGGATCATCCCTTAAATAAAGAACATTATTAGAAATGGATATCCCTTTAATAAAGCTAGTTTGATTGGGGGAGATAATTTTAGGAAGCAAGATACTAAAACCTTTTAGCCAAAATCTTACAAATAAGTTTATTAAAAGAAGAGCAAAGGCTAATCGGCCTAAAATCACTCCAAACTTCAGGATTGTCTTTTTTAGGAATTAAAATTGTGGAGGTGCTAACAAAATATTTGGGAAGGGTACTACCCTTAAAGAAATCAAGAACAACTTTAACTAAGTCCTCTTTAATGATAATCCAACATTTTTGGAAAAATAGGGTAGTATAACCATCAGGACTAGCCTCGAAGTCTTTGTTCATACTCTGCAAAGTATCAACAACTTAGACTCAGGTAAGAATGAAAGCATAATGTTATCATCATTAAAAATAAGATTAGGAATAACTTTAGGTCAAGAAATATCATCCTAAGCAACATTTTTATTCAGAAGCTCTTTATAAAAAGAAACAATAGAATCAGTAAGCTCCTTTTTATCGAACACCAAACTCCATCATTAATTTTAATTTTGTGAATGTAATTTATAGCCATTTTCTTTTTAACCACGGCATGAAAAGATTTAGTATTATGATCTCCATCAAAGATCTATTTCATAGAAGTTTTTTACTGCCAATAGGTCTCCTCCATGTCTTGAAAACATGTTAACCTATCTTTAGCTTGAGCCAACAAATGAATTTTAGAAGGATCATTAACAACAACATCTTCCAAAACTATAACTTCATTCTGCATATCTTTGATATTGACTAAAAGGTTCTTGAAACAATGTAAATTCCACCAAGTAAGGCATTATTTAGGCCTTTTTAATTTGAACCACTATCTCCTCATCCCAAAAACACAATCATCAAGATGAAGAGGTTCACCCCAGTTAGTAGAAATAACATCCAAAAAGTTTAACATCCATGAGCCACATATTTTGGAAGTGAAAAGGGATAGGGGAGGAGGATTTACTAGTAATAAAATTCACAGTGATAAGCAAGGGAGAATGGTCTAGAAGGGTTTTGCTTAAGTGCTCCACAGTAGTAGGGAGAAGATTAATCCACAAATGATTAAAAAGAGCTCGATCTAGCCTTTTCCAGTGTCTATCATTATTCCAAGTAAATTGAGACCCACTAGCGCCAATATTAGTAAGATGACAATCAAGGATCATGTTATTAAAATCTTCCATAGAAAATAAGTTCAGAGCATTACCACCAACCCATTCAAAGGAAGAAGAGATAGTATTAAAGTCCCCACCCACAAACCAAGGAGCATTAAGAAAAACTAATATCCTCCCAAAGAAGCCATTTACCATTTCTATTACAAGAAGCATAAACAAATGAGCCAAAACAACACCAATTATCATAAGTAATCTTAACCATAGGGACTATTCAAAACCACATAACATAGGGACTATTCAAAAGCCAAATTTTATTGCTCAAGTTAGCAAAAAAATTAGTAAAACCAATCATTCTCGTAATAAAAGAAATGTTAGAAGGAAGAATAAAAGGTTCCAAGATAGCCAAAGAGGAAATGTTATGAGAACAAACTAAATTTCTAATTTTATTTCTAATAGAGAGGGTATTAATCCCACTCACATTCCAAATTAAGCAAGAAACCATTTATTTTTGGGCAGAAGAGCCAAATCTAGTAACTCTAGCAAAATCAGGAAATTTAGTTTTAGGAGTGTTATTTTTCTTCTAAAATCATTTGAAATTTATTAATCATATCCACAACATCACCATCAATAGAGATTGTTGGGTATGTTTGGAATAAGGTTGCACATTTAAACCATCATTAGCCACTTCACCTTCTTCCAAATCATTATTATGTTGAAGTGTCAGATTCGAAATCAGTTCGACATTAGATGAAGAAGCAGGAGAAGGATTATATCCATTTAAAGCACAAGTGCCTAATTAGGAGTAGGAATTTTATCCTTAGTTTGCCCACCATTCAAGCCCTCATCAAGGATCACATTTTCTTTAATTAAAGGTGGTAAAGAAGCAGGAATGGAATCATGTGAGATAGAATCATCATCCATAAGTTTTGAAAACATATTATTGTCCATATTATTACCAATGTTAGTGGGACTCAAATATACAGGCCCATTACAGGGTAATGCATCCAAAAGCTGATCAGGCTTAAGAACTGCAGTAGTGTCCAAAGGAGCAATGGGAGGATCAAGGCAATGACCTTCATCTTCAGGTAAAGAGTTATCCATTGGAACAACTTTCTGTGGTTTAACCAAGGGCACCTTAAGATTGGGATTTGAGTTATTATGAATGGGTTAATTTTTTTTAAGGTGAGGGTGAACCATAAAGCAATCCGAAACTCCATGACCATGAATTTTGCATTGGGAAAAAAAATAAGAAAATTCTCAAAATCCACTTTTTGCAAATATCCATATTTCTCTAATCCTAGCCAAATTTCCTTTGAAAATTTTTTAGTTATATCCAACTCAACTAGAATTCGAGCAACAGATGGTTGGGTATTAGAAGCAGTCACCAGATCAACTTGAGGAGGATGACCAAACAATGCACCCTCATCAAAAAGAAACTCATGATTAATGAAATGGACATGTAATTAGGAATAGAGATCCAAATAAGAATAATAGGAGATTCCTCCTTAATATCAAAATGCGGCATCCATTTCAACAATCACATATGACAATTGAAAACAAAATATAAGCATCAAGAGAAAACTCGAGAATAATCTAAGTCATTTGAAAGCTGAATCAAGACAAGATGTGAATCAATCAATCGACACAAAAGATACCAGAGAGTTTCAAGTTATGGAAAATGATCGAATATTCTCTAATGTAGGACAACATAAAGCAAATTTACCCACCAATGTGAATACAAAGGGTTTCACAAGCCTTTCCATAACCAAATCAAAACACATTATCATGAGTACACCTTGGAAGGAGGTAGAGATAAGCTCGAGAGACTCACCAGTGTAATTGGCCCTACCAGTAAGAACATCCTTGAAAGATTTCAAAGCCAGCGATGGATTTAATTCAGAGACCCCCAAGGAGTTAGAAACCTTAAGGGCCAAAATCTCGGGATTTCCCCAGGGGAAGCAAACCATGGTCAAGCAAGACACATCTTGGAGAAGCCAAAAGATGAGAAAAGCTATCAAAATGGAATCCCAGCCAAAACATCCATAAGAAAAGCCTGAGACATGCTCTCTGGAAAATGAAATTCTGAGCACCAAAAAAAAATGGAGGAGATAGAAGATGCTCAAACGATTTGAATTGGTTTGGGTTCAAGTTCAAGTTCAGGTTTTAGTTTAGTGTTTCAGGTTTTTTGGTTTTAGGGTTTAGGCTTTAGGTTAGTTTATGGTTTAGGATTTAGGGCTTAGGGTTTAGGGTTTAGGGTTTTTTTTTTTAAAAAAATTAAGTAAACTAATAAGTTTTGGTTTATTTAGTTTATTCAGTTTATTTTTTATTTATTTTAGGTTTTTTTATTTTTATCTAGTTTAGTTTATTTATTTTAGGCTTTTTTATGTTTATTTTTATTTTATCTAATTTAGTTTATTTATTTTAGGTTTATTTATTTTAGTTTAGGCTTTTTATTTTAGTTTATTTTTTGGGTTAAGGTTTGGGTTTATGTTTATTTTCTAGTTTAGTTTTAGTTTTAATTTATTTTTTAGGTTTAGGTTTTAGGTTTATTATTAGGTTTTATTTTATTTTACTTTATTTAGTTTAGGGTTTAGGTTTAGTTTATTTTATGTTTTATTTATTTTAGTTTAGTATATTTTATATTAGTGTATGTACATTTTATTTAGTTTATTTTAGGTTTAGGATTTTTTCTTAGTTTAGGGATTAAGTTTTATTTTTAGGTTTATTTTTTCGGTTTATTTTTTAAGTTTAGGTTTTTATTTTATTTTATTTTCAGTTTATTTTATTTTATTTACATTTTAGGTTTTATTTTATTTAAAATTTTTTAGGTTTATTTTATTTTTTAATTTAGTTTAGGTTTTTATTTATTTTATTTTAGTTTAGTTTTATTTTTTATTTTATTTTATTTTTAGGTTTAGGTTTAGGTTTTAGATTAAGTTTTTATTTTATTTTATTTTATTTAGGTTTAAGTTTACTTATTTATTTTATTTTATTTTATTTAGTTTAGGTCTAGGTTTTTAGGTTTTTAGGGTTTATGGTTTAGGGTTGTAGGTTTTAGGGTTCAAAGTTTAGGATTTAGGGTTTGCAATTTAGGGTTTTAGGGTTTAAGGTTTAGGGTTTAGGTTTGGGTTTTAGGCTTTTAGGTTTATGGTTTAGGGTTTAGGGTTTAGGGTTAGGGTTTGTTTTTTATTATTATTTAGGATTTAGGATTTAGGGTTAGGGTTAGGGTTTTTTTTATTATTGTTTAGGTTTTAAGGGTTTAGGATTTAGGGTTTAGGGTTGTCGGTTTAGGGTTTAGGGTTTAGGGTTTTAGGTTTTTTTAAATTAAGTAAATTGATATGTTTAGGTTTATTTAGTTTATTTTTTATTTATTTTAGTTTATTTTATTTTTCATTTTTTTATTTATGTTTATTTTTTATTTTTACTTAATTTAGTTTATTTATTTTATTTTAGGTTTTAGGTTAGGTTTACGTTTATGTTTATTTTTTAAGTTTATTTTTATTTTTATTTTATTTTTTAGCTTTAGGTTTTATTTTTTATTTTTAGGCTTGGGTTTAGGTTTTTATTTTATTTTTGTTAGGTTTATGTTTTAGGTTTAATTTTTTAGTTTAGGTTTAAGTTTATTGTTAGTTTATTTTTTCGTATTTAGTTTAAGTTTAGGTTTAGGTTTAGTTTATTTAAGATTAGGTTTAGGTTTTATGTATTTTAGTTTAGTTTATTTTAGTTTAGGTTTACGTTTATTTATTTTTATTTAGTTTTGGGTTGATTTTTTATTTTTTATTTTGTTTTTATTTTTAGGTTTATTTACTAGGTTTAGGTTTTTATTTAGTTTTTATTAAATTTTATTTTAGCTTTAATTTATTTTTATTTTAAGTTTAGTTATTATCTCATTTAGGTTTTTTATTTTTAGGCTTATTTTATTTTTTTAGTTTAGTTTAGGTTTTTTATTTATTTTATTTTATTTTAGTTATTATTTTATTTTATTTATTTTAGGAGTTTAGGTTTTTATTTTATTTTTTTAAGTTTAGGTTTTAGGTTTTTATTTTGGGTTTATCTTTAGGTTTTTATGTTTTAGTTTAGGTTTAGGCTTATTTATAGTTTATTTCATTTTATTTAGTTTAGGGTTTAGGTTTAAGTTTAGGTTTTATTTATTTTAGTTTAGTTTATTTTAGTTTAGGTTTAGGTTTATTTTATTTTTATTTTAGTTTTAGGTTTTTTTTTAGTTCACGATTTAGGTTTTAATTTTTATTTATTTTAAGGGTTTTTTTAGGTTTATTGTTTAAGTTTAGGTTTTTATTTTTTATTTTTAATTTATTTTATTTTAGGTTTCTTTTATTTAGGGTTTAGGGTTTAGGGTTAGTGTTTAAGGTTAGGGTTTAGGGTTTAGGGTTTATGGTTTATGGTTTAGGGTTTAGGGTTTAAGGTTTAGGGTTTAGTATGTTTTAGGGTTTAGGAGTTTTTAGGGTTTAGTTTATTTTGGAGCTTAGGGTTTAGGTTTTAAAATATTAATAAAATAAGTAGGTGTAGGTTTATTTGTTTATTTTTTATTTTTTATTTAATTTTAGTTTATTTTATTTATTATTTTTATTTAGGTTAACTTTTTTACTTTTATCTTGTTTAGTTTATTTATTTTAAGTTTATTTATTTTAGTTTATTTTTTAGGTTTAGGTTTATGTTTTTATTTTTTATTTTTAGTTTTATTTTATTTTATCTTTTCAATTTTATGTTTTATTTTTATGTATTGGTTTAGGTTTAGGTTTATTTTATTTTATTAATTTTAGGGTTTAGTTTTTTTTTAGTTTATGGTTAAGTTTTTATTTTTTATTTTCTTAGGTTTTATTTTTAGGTTTAGGTTTATATTTAGTTGTTATTTTATTTTATTTTATTTTAAGTTTATTTTATTTTTAATTTACGTTTAGGTTTTATTTTATTTAGGTTTTTTATTTTTAGATTTATTTTATTTTTTAGTTTATTTTAGGTTTTTATTTATTTTATTTATTTTTTATTTTATTTTATTTTTTTAAGTTTAGGTTTAGGTTTAGGTTTTAGTTTTGGTTTTTATTTTATTTTATTTTTTTATTTTATTTAGATTTAAGTTTATTTATTTATTTTATTTTTAAGTTTAATTTAATTTAGGTTTTAAGAGTTTCAGGTTTAGGGTTTAGGGTTTAGGGTTTGGATTTAGGTTTCAGGATTTAGGGTTATAGGTTTTAGGTTTTATGGTTTAAGGTTTAGGGTTTAGTGTTTTAGGATTTAGGGTTGTAGGTTTAGGGTTAGTTTTAGTGTTAGGGGTTTTCTTTAATTTTTTTAAATTTTTTTATTTAGGATTTTGGGTTAATGGTTTAGGGTTTAGGGTTTTATGGAACAAGGTTTAGGGTTGTAGGTTTATGGTTTAGTTTATTTTATAGTTTAGGATTTAGGGTTTAGGGTTTATGATTTAGGGTATAGGGTTTAGGGTTTAGGGTTTAGGGTTTAGTTAGTTTTAAGGTTAGGGTTTTACTTTAATTTTTTTTATTTTTTTATTTAGGATTTTGGGTTTATGGTTTAGGGTTTAAGATTTTTTATGGCTCAGGTTTTAGGGTTGTAGGTTTAGGGTTTAGAGTTTATTTTATGGTTTAGGATTTAGATTTTAGGGTTTAGGGTTTATGATTTAGGGTTTAGGGTTTAGGGTTTAGGGTTTAGGGTTTATGGTTTAGGGTTTAGGGTTTAAAGTTTAAGGTTTAGTGTTTAGGGTTTTTTTTAAAAATTAAGTAAACCAGTAGGTTTAGGTTTATTTAGATTATTTTTTATTTATTATAGTTTATTTTATTTTATTTTTATTTTGGTTTATTTTTTTATTTTTATTTAGTTTAGTTTAGTTTATTTATTTTATGTTCATTTATTATTGTTTAGGTTTTCTATTTTAGTTTACTTTTTTAGGTTTAGGTTTAAGTTCATGTTTATTTTTTAGTTTTATTTTATTTTTATTTTATTTTTTAGGTTTAGGTTTTATTTTGTTTTAGGTTTAGGTTTAGGTTTTTCTTTTATTTTTTTAGGTTTACATTTTAAGATTTTATTTTAGGTTTATTTTTAGGTTTTATTTTTTAGTTTAGGTTTAGGTTTGATTTTAGTTTAAGTTTAGGTTTTGGTTTAGTTTATTTTAGGTTTAAGTTTAAGTTTTATTTATTTTTGTTTAGTTTATTTAAGTTTAGGTTTAGGTTTATTTTATTTTAACTTAGGTTTAGTTTTTTTTAGTTTAAGGTTTTTGTTATTTTTTATTTATTTTTAGGTTTTATTTTTAGGTTTATTTATTAGGTTTATGTTTCTATTAAGTTTTTATTTTATTATATTTTAGGTTTATTTTATTTTTATTTTAGGTTTAGTTTTTATCTTATTTAGGTTTTTTATTTTTAGTTTAGTTTAGGTTTTTATTTATTTTATTTTAGTTTAGTTTTTATTTTTTATTTTATTTTCTTTTTTAGGTTGAGGTTTAGGTTTAGGTTTAAGTTTTAGTTTTAGTTTATGTTTTTAGTTTATTTTACTTTCATTTAGGTTTTTTTATTTATTTTATTTTTAGGTTTTATTTTCATTTTTAGCTTTTCAAGGTTTAGGGTTTATGGTTTCATGTTTAGGGTTTGGGTTTATAGTTTAGGATTTAGGGTTTAAGGTTTAGGGTTTAGTGTATAGGGTTTAAAGTTTTTATCATTTAGGGATTATGTTGTAGGTTTTAGGTTTAGGGTAAAGGTTTTAGTTTAGGGTTTAAGATTTTTGGGTTTTTTTAATAGAGAATAAATTTAGAATCAACATTTCTTCTTCTCAATTTCATCAACCAAGTAACACACCAAGTTTTTTATGACACAAGCAATGACATAAATTAAAAATGAGCACACATAAAGCAAATAAAAAAACCCTAGATAACTAGAATCATCTCTACGATAAAGACACAGTTCCATAAGCATCAGATCAGATCAGTTGTTCTTCATTTTCTCTAGTTACTATCAAAACCACCCTAGCCTCTTGAGTAGCGGGATGGACCATCATATCCCCGATCTCTCCCTCATACCACCACCAGTGTAACCTCCATTTTGCCTCCATAACCACCGGTGACCACCACCTCCATATCTCAGCACCTCGAGGTCCCCACCATTTGAGATAACCCTTTCCTTCCTCCACCACCATCTAGACTAAGCTGGTTAGTGATGTTCTGTGTCAAGGTTACATTCTTAGGGTTTAGGTTTATTAAGTTTTAGGGTTTAGGCTTATTTTTTAATTAATTTATTTGCTTTATGTTTAGGATAAGGGTTTGGGGTTTATGGTTTAGGGTTTTATGCTAGGTTTTAGGGTTTATGGATTATGGTTTAGTGCTAGGGTTTAGGATTTTAGGATTATTGCTTTAAGGGTTTAGGGTTTAAGGTTAGGGTTTAGGGTGTAGGGTTTAGGGTTTAGGATTTAGGATTTAAGCTTTTTTTTTTAAAAAAAAAAGAAAATTAAGTAAACTGATAGGTTTTGGTTTATTTAGTATATTTAGTTTATTTTTTATTTATTTTAGTTTACTTTATTTTTTATTTTTATATAGGTTTATTTTTTTATTTAGTTTAGTTTATTTATTCTAGGTTTATTTATTATTGTTTAGATTTTTATTTTAGTTAATTTTTTAGGATTAGGTTTAGGTTTAAGTTTATTTTTTAGTTGGGTTATATTTTTATTTTATTTTTTAGGTTCATCTTTTATTTTTTATGTTTAGGTTTAGGTTTAGGTTTTTATATTATTTTTGTAGGTTTAGGTTTTAGGTTTTTATTTTAGGTTTATTTTTAGGTATTATTTTTTACTTTAGGTTTAGATTTTATTTATTATCGTTTAGTTTATTTTAGTTTAGGTTTAAGTTTATTTTATTTTGTTTATTTTATTTTTATTTTAGGATTAGATTTTTTTTAGTTTAGGGTTTAAGTTTTATTTTTATTTATTTTTAGGTTTATTTTTAAGTTTCAGATTTTTTTTAATTTTTATTTTATTTTATTAAGGTTTCTTTTATATTTACTTTATGTATAGTTTTTATTTTATTTAGGTTTTTTATTATTAGGTTAACATAATTTCTTAATTTTGCTTAGGTTTTTATTTATTTTGAATTAATTTTTTTTTTTTTTTATTTTAGTTTATTTTTAGGTTTAGGTTGAGGAGTTAGTTTAGGTTTTCATGTTATTTAATTTTTTTAATTTTATTTAGGTTTAGTTTTTTTATTTTATTTTTATGTTTTATTTAGTTCAGGTTTAGGTTTTTAGGTTTTTAGGTTTTAGGGTTTAGGGTTTAGGACTTTAGGGTTTAGGATTTTAAGGGTTAGGGTTTAGGGTTTAGTGTTTATGCATTAAGGTTTAGGATTTTTGGTGTTTAAGGTTAGCATAGGGTTTAGGATTTAGGGTTTAAGCTTTAGGGTTTATTATTTTAGTTTTTTGTTTAGTTTTAAGTTTATTTTTTAGGATTTAGGGTTTTATAATTAGGGTTTAGGGTTTTGTATGGTTTAGGATTTAGGCTTTAGGGTTTAGGGTTTAAGGTTTAAGGTGTAGGGTTTTGGGTTTAGAATTTATTATTTAGGGTTTAGGGTTAATATAAGGTTTAGGGTTCAGGGTTTAGTTTTTTTTATGGTTTAGAGTTTAGGGTTGTAGGTTTTGGGTTTAGGTTTAGTTTTAGGGTTTAGGTTTTCGAGTTCAGTGATTAGAATTTAGTGTTTAGGGTTTAGGGTTTTTTAAATTAAATAAATTGGTAGGTTTAGGTTTATTTCATTTTTTTATTTATGTTTTTTATTTTAGTTTATTTTAGTTTATTTTTTCAGTTTATATTTATTTTTAAGCTTAGTTATATATATTTTTTTTAGGTTTAGGTTTTATTTTTTAATTTTAGGTTTAGGTATAGGTTTTTATTTTATTTTTTTTAGGTTTAGGTTTTAAATTTTTTTTAGGTTTATTTTTAGGTTATATTTTTTAGTTTAGGTTTAGGTTCATTTTTAGTTTATTTTATTTTATTTAGTTTAGGTTTAAGTTTTGTTTATTATGTTTAGGTTTAGGTTTTATCATTTTTAGTTTAGGTTTAGGTTTTTTTTATTTAGGGTTTAGGTTTTATTTTTTATATATTTTTAGGTTTTAATTTTATGTTTAGGTTTAGTTTTTATTTTGTTTTTATTTTATGTTTAGGTTTTATTTGATTTAGGTTTTTTTTTTAGGTTCATTTAATGTTTTAGTTTTGTTTGGGTTTTTATTTAATTTATTTTAGTTTAGTTATTATTTATTATTTTAACACTACCATTACCGGTCCCAAGTCCGGATGCAAAAAGTGGAGGGTTGCGTTAGGTCGTCGACAGTCAGCGTAAAATTTATCAAAATAATCATGACATGAATCCTTTAAATCATTGTGTTAATGCTAGGCGTCCCAAGAAGAGAGGTGTATGGCTTGAATACAAAAAAAATGTGCTAGAAATTTAGCCAGTGCGGTGTTAAATAACAAGGGTTATTATGGATGGTGCGGGCAAAGAATTAGTCCATGAAACTAGAATTAGGTTAGGATCTTGGAATATAGGTACTCTTACAGGTAAATTAATGGAATTAATAGATATTATGGTTCATAGAAAGATTAATATTTTATGTGTTCAAGAAACTGAATGGGTTGGTTGGAAGGCCAAGGAGATTGATAGTTTAGGTTTTAAACTTTGGTATTAGGTAAAAGTCAAACTAGAAATGGTGTAGGTGTGATTATAGAT
The DNA here is from genome assembly GCA_021442155.1 of Cymbidium sinense. Classification (NCBI taxonomy): domain Eukaryota; kingdom Viridiplantae; phylum Streptophyta; class Magnoliopsida; order Asparagales; family Orchidaceae; genus Cymbidium; species Cymbidium sinense. The sequence continues at coordinate 221,582,047 of CM038216.1, forward strand.
AAAAGTTTGAAGGATAATGCTATAAGTATTAATAGATGTGGAGATAGAATTGCAGCTTTAAAGATTATTGTTGGTACTAAGATTATCAATGTTATAAGTGTTTATGCTCCTCAAGTAGGTTTGGAGGTAAGCTTAAAAGAAAAATTTTGGAATGAATTAGAGGGATTAATACAAAAGATACCTCTTGAAGAGAAAGTATTTATTGAGGAGATTTAAATGGACATGTTGGTAGAGTGGTAGAAGATTTTAAAAGTATTCATGGTGGTTATGGATTTAGAGTGACTAATGAAGAAGGTAGGACTATATTTGATTTTTTAATGATTTTATAGTTGCTAATACTTTATTTAAGAAAAGAGATGAACATATTATTACTTATAAAATGGATCTAGTAAAACATAGATTGATTATTTTTTGATAAGAAAAATAGATCATTGGTGTAAAGATTGTAAGGTCATTCAAGTAAAATTTTAAGTACCCAACATTGACTATTAGTTTTATATTTTAAGATGAAAGGTTGTAAGAGAAAAATAAACTAAATTATTATCCTAGATTAGATGGGGACACTTAAAGAACACAAATAAAATATTTTAAGAGCAAGTTACAAGAAATTAGAGTTTGGGATGTTCATAAGGAAGCTAAGTTATGTGGGAAAAATATCAAGTGAAATTAAGCAAGTTGCTAAAGATGTGCTTTTGAATCAAAGGAAAAGCTTCTTTTAATAAGAATAGTTGGTGGTGGAGTCATAGTGTGCAAGAAAAGATAAGAAATAAGAAGTATTGTTATAAAACTTTGTTTAGATGTAAAAACTCAGAGAATTGGGAAAGATATAAAATGGCCTGTAGAGATTCTAAGAAAGCAATATATGATGCAAAAAATTTAGCTTTAGTGATTTATACAATAGATTAGGAAGGTGAAAGATGTATGTATAAGTTAACTAACCAAAGAGATAGGAGAAGTAAAGACATAGTTCAAGTGAGGGGTATTAAGGATGAAAATAATAAAGTCATTTTCTTAAAAAAAGATATTGAAAATAGGTGGATGAGATATTTTAATTAACTTTTCAATGAAGGATCTAAAAGTATGATTGATTTTAGCAACCTTAATACCTAAACAAATAGAATTTCATTTTATCATATTAGTAAATGAAGTTAGTGAAGCTTTAAAGAAAATGAAATGTGGAAAAGCTAGGACGGATAATATTCCAATAGTGTGGAAATGTTTAGGAGATCAAGGAATTTCTTGGCTTACAAATCTTTTTAATGTTATTTTAAAGACTAAAGATGCGGATGAGTGGAGAAAGGGTTTGTTGGTTCTATATTTAAGAATAAAGGTGATGCACAAGAGTGTGCAAATTAGAGAGGAATTAAGTTAATGTGCCATACATTAAAATTATGGGAGAGAGTGAGCATAGGTTTATGTGATAGAAGTTTCTTTCAGTTTGGTTTCATGCTAGGTAGATCTACTATGGATGCTATACATTTGTTAAGAGGTTTGATGGAGAAGCATAGAAAATAAGAAGGATCTACATATGATATTTATTGATTTAGAAAGCTTATGATAAAGTCTCAAGAGATGTTCTTTGGAGAGTTCTAGAATAGAAAGAAGTTAATATTGGTTATATTCAAGTCATTAAGGATATGTATACTAGAGCTATTACTTGTGTCCAAACACAAGGATGATTGACAAAATATTTTCCTATTTCAGTTGGATTACATCAAGGATCAACATTAAGCCCTTATCTTTTTACTTTAGTTATGGATGTTCTTATGAGGCATTTACAAGAAGATGTACCTTGGTGTATGCTTTTGATGATGACATTCTTCTTATTGATAAGACTAGAGAGGAGTCCAAAACTTGAATTATGGAGGTCAACTTTAGAGTCTAAAGATTTTTTATTTAAGTAAATCTAAAACTGAATATATGGAGTGTAATTTTAGTTGTAGAAGTTTTAGTGGTAGTGTATTGTGACTTTGGGATCAAGTCATTAGAGTGAGCGATTAGAATTTAGGCTCTATTGTTCAAAATGATGGTGAAATAGATGCAGATGTTATTAGTAGAATTCAAGTTGGATGGTTGAAGTGGAGGAATGCAGCTGGCCTATTATGTGATAGAAAAGTTCCACTTAAACTTAAGAAAAAATTTTATAAGATTGTGGTAAGACCTGCAATGACTTATGGTGTAGAATGTTGGCCAATAAAAGAGAAACATAAGACTAAGTTAAGTGTTACAAAGATGAGGATGCTCAGGTGGATGAGTGGCTTTGCCCTTAGAGATAGAATGCAAAATGAGTATGTTCGAGAAAAAGTTGGAGTAGCTCCAATGGTAGATAAGATTAGGTTGCCTTAGATGGTTTGGCTACATAAAGTGTAGTCGATGACGATTAGGAGAGTAGATGCATTAGATTTGCCTTATGTTAAGAAAGGTAGAGATAGACCTAAAAGACTTGGTTAAGATGTATAAAAATGATCTTAGTATGAATTAAATGAGAATTTGACACATAATAGGACCAATGGAGATGAAGGATTCATGTAGCCGACCAACCTAGTGGGATTAAGGCTTGTTGTTGTTGTTGTATTATTTATTATTTTATTTTATTTCTAGGTTTAGGTTTAGTTTTAGGTTTAGGTTTAGCTTTTAGTTAAGGTTTTTATTTTATTTTATTTATTTTACTTTATTTAGGTTTATGTTTTTTTAGGTTTTAATTAGTTTATATTTAGGTTTTTAGGTTTTTAGGGTTTAAGGTTTAGGGTTTGGGGTTTAGGGTTTTTTTTTGGGAAACCCCATGTAGGGGGAATTTTATTGCCACAAAAAGAGGGTTACAAGGTCCTTATCAGGGATAAACTCAAAACTACTCCTCAAAGATCAGCTAGAGTAAATCCCCTATCTAAGTACAACCAAAATCAAAATAAAAGAGAAAAGGAAAGCCAAAGATACAAAATGATTAACAAAGATAAGCCAATGGATAGATCAGCCAAAGCTCTTGGGATGAGAGAATGCATGGCAGGGAAAACCAAGAGAAAAAGAGAAATGCATCACAAAATGTAGAAAGATAAAAATTAGAATAGTTAAGGCAATACTGACAAAGTGAAAAATTAAAGCAGCATAAACTGAGAAAAATTATAGAGAAGTGTGTGAGAGAAGGCTCAAGCTCAGTCACACCAAATTGGGGCAAATGCAAATATGAGCATCCAAACTTTAGTGGAAGTGTTACATCATAAGAGCTACTACCAAACCAAAAGGTGAAATCATCACAACCATCATACAAAACTGTGGGAAGATAGCGACCATTTGTTGAAAGTCTTATGAGCCTTAGTACGCAAACCTAAACAAGCCATATACACTAAAAAAAAGGAAACAACAAAGTAGAATGGAGAGGGATCCCATGTAGGATATATCATCAATATAGTCACCATAGCATGAGAATCCCTACACATATGAAAATGAACCATCTTTGCGATCCACCTTTTAATACTGAGAGCCAAAAGTATAATTAGGCCGACATGAAAACCCACCACAAGAAAATAGAAAAGGCCAGAGGATAGAAATAATATACAACCTTGTTGAAATCAAGCTAAAATCAATTAGCATGTAAATAACACATCCCAAACATATGGGACATATATGAAACTTACAGGGAGTACACTGAATATTGCCCACAAAAAAGGTACCCATTCGAATAAGCAATGATGTTAACAACCCCTTGTTAATAATCATTAGAAGTTAACAAACAACAAATGTAAAGAGACATCATAACCCAAACCCAAAATACAACATGAAATGTAAGTCTAGAACCAAGATGGAATGCACAGATTAGGTGGACCGAGGTGGTTGTCGCACCACCGCATAACAACACCAAATAAAGACAATCGAGAGACAACCCTAGCGACTTGTTGGGCATAAAACTCGATAATCTAGTAAACAACCAAGATATAGCAAATAACATCTATAGCCATAAAACCACTCATTTAGAGTAGATGCATAAGTTAATAACCAAGTAGGTAATAGCATAATCGGATCAGACAAGTCTAACCAAGATGGAAAAATAGTAGCAGATTAAATAGACCACAAACATCGTGATAAGTCATACAAACAAAACAAAAATAATCAGAAAAATAACCCCAAAAGTATCCTGACATAAGACAAAAATCCAATATTAACAATTAAAACAATTATTGCACCCACCATAAGATAATCCAGTAAAAAATAGTGGTACATCATAGACATGAAAGGGGTTCAAAGGAGAGCCATCATTGAAATCCTTCAAGACAAAGAAAAGTAGGCCAACCGCTAAGCCAACATCATCAGTAAAAGTAGACTGGAAAGAAAACAAAAAGTAATTACAATCCTGCAAAGAGATAATAATTTCTCTCCATACAGGTTGCGGAGGTGAGGTTAGCAATAACAATCGAAAAATAACCCCGTAAGCTGGACATAAGACCAAAAACATCCAACAATTAAAAAATAGAAAAATAATTATTACCACCATAAGATAATCTAGTAAAAATAGTGGTACAACATATACAAAAGGGGTTCAAAGGAGAGCCATCATTGAAATCCTTCAAGATAAAAGAAAAGGCATCAAATAAAATAAGCCAACATCATCATGGAAGGAAATCAAGAAGTAATTCCAATCAAAAGAAATAGTAATAATAATAAGGGTATTATCCTTACAGGTTGTGGAGGTGAGGTTAGAGAATAAGATAAATTAAAGAGAAAAGATAGATAAATTAGGGCCTATCAAGAAGCTATACAAAAATATAGCAATTAAACAATGAGACAACAAAGTCATGAGCCCCAACATAGAGTTCTAGAAAAAGGAAAAGAGACAAAACACAACCTTAATCATAAAATGGAAAATAGATACAGTAAGACCCATAAACAAAATATTGATGTCAAGAAGACTGTCCTTGTTGATCAGCAAGTAAAGCAGAAAGTAAAACATCTCCCTCCAGCAGATCCAGCTGATAAGGGAAAATATCTCCATCTAGCAAGTTAGAAAAAGAGGAAACACCTTACCATTAATAAGGAAATAGAAAGAAGACCCCAAATAAGGTTAGGGTAATTAATCGAAAGATGCCACAGATCACAAAATAACCAAAGGGGTATCGAAGATGCATCAAAGAAACCAGAAACAACAACACTAAAAAGTTGGTCATGCGTTAAATAGGTAATACAACAGCCAAAATAATAGATGAATTAATTTACGAGGTAAGGGAGTCGATTGTCCAAATTAACCAAACCACGCAAATGTTTAGGTAGTGTAAGTTGATCAAAGAATTTTATGCCATCTATTCTAGCACACAGATTAGCAAGGTGATCACCATGTGCATTACCTTCACACCATACATGAGTGATTTTAAAATAGAGTTGAAAAGGAGAGCTCTACCGCTTTAGAAGGTAGTACAATATATTGCCCACTTTGGTGGAAGTCAAAAGATCAAGCAAGGGGCATCCACCTCAATCCAAATATTGAGCCAACCTTTTGAAGGAAAATCTCAATAGCTTTGTAAAGCGCCATTAGCTCAACAAAAGAAGAAAGCAAGTATTAAGGGGTAAGCAAAAGCACATAAGACTTTACCATTAAGGTTTCTAAAATGCCACCATAGCGAATTTTGAGAAATAGAGCCATCGTGTTAATTTTAATTATATTAGCATGAGGTTTTATCCAATAAACAATCTTGTCATCTTTACGTTGATCCACAAGTTAAAACCCATTGGCCACAAATTTGTACCTTTGAATTGATTATAGTTAATTAAATTGGCATTAAACAAGGCACAAATTTTATTTTTAATTCTAGCAATTATCCTCATATGGTTCATAAGAATCCCATAATGTTTTGCATCATTTCTGTCCATCCATATGAACCAAATAAGAGTGATAGAAGTTCACTTTAATGTGGATTTTAATAGTGTTTTCAAAATAAACTTCAAGAAGTTGGTATAGAGTTAGGGAGCCATTGAATTTGACAATATTAAAAAGTTCATCATACCAAATCCAAAGTTTGGAAGCAATGGCTCCGTTAACAAATACATGATTCACATTCTCAATGTGAAAGCAGCAGTAGCATTTTGAAGGTAAGTAAAACCTTTACCCCACATCAAGGAGTCAACAAGGATGAAGTTTTTCAAAATACATCAAGTTAGAACAGAATAAGAAATATGAATAGTGTTATTCCAAAGTTTAAAAAATACATTGGAGAAATCATGAGCTTCTTTAATATGAATCTAGACATTTTAAGGTTGAAATCACCATTTTGGGAAAGCTTAAAAGGATCGATCATGATTGCTAGGAATGATAGGAATAATAGTAAGCTTATCTAAAAGAGAGAAAGGAATATAGTCAAGAAGCTTACTATTGTTCCATTATTATTGCCGAAAGAGTTCACTTTAATAGCAGCAGTGGAGTGGGTAGAAAGTAATTCATCAATGGACCCACCTCCAGTCCAGTTATCTTGCCAAAAGAAAGAGGTTCCAAAGTTAATCCCCATGAGATTAATGATTCTGCCTCCCATTTGATGGAACAAAGTCTTTTCCATGGAGAGTCTCCCACTTTATAAGGGCAAATGAGAGGGTGCTTACCCGCGATTTGCCATGAAATTAGCCCAAAGACTATTGTCTCCTAAAATTCCACCAAAGTTTATAGGAATAAGCGGATAGCTTCCTTTTGCACCAAGCCCACGCAAGAGTGCCACACTTTTATACCAAGAGGTCCAATGCATTCTTTTAGTAGAATTGTTAGAACCCCGAAGAATTTGTTAAGGAGGTTTCAAATTAATGGTAGAATTGGTGACAATGGTTTGAATGAGATATAAAGGCATGGAGTTAAGGGTACTCTTAATCAAAGTGAGCTACCACCAAAATGAGAGTAAATGAAATTCCCAAAGAATTTTATTAGAGATTTTTGGATTAACTCATCAAAGAGATGTGATCTTTTCTGACCTTTAAAAACAGAGCACCAAGATATTTAATAGGAAGTTGTTGTTACTAAAAATTAGTAATTCTCAAGATTTGGTTGATCCTATTACTAGAGATTTTAGAGGAAGGAATGAAACAACTTTTACCTTCATTAAGAAAGAGACCACTTTCGTTACCAAATTTATTTAAAAGATTCTTAATAGTTTTAATGTGATGAATAGAGGCATTGCAAAAGATTATGAAGTCATCGAAAGATAAGATGAGAGACAGGAAGACCACCTTGAGTTCTAAAAAATATGCTAGGATTATTGTTGAAAAGATCATTAAGACTCCTCAAAAGATATTCAACAACAATAATAAAAAGAGAGGGAGATAAGGGATCTCCTTGTCTCAAGCCATGCATAGAAGGGAAAAAAACCTAGGGACTCACCATTCATGATAACGGAGAACCAAACATTGGTAATATAATTTTTAATGAGACAGATAAAAGAGTCAGAAAAACCAAACAAATGAAGAATTTGGAAGAGAAAATTCCAAGAGAGGTTGTCAAAAGCTTTAGAGATGTCCAATTTGAAAAGGATGTTACCACCTCTGGTAGAAGCATCAAGGTCATGAATCATCTTTGGGCTAGAAGAATGTTGTCAGATATAGCTCTACCTTTAATGAAACCAGTTTGGTTGGGGGAAATAATTTTAGGCAGCAGCGGACTAATTCTATTGGCAATTAATTTAGCAATGAGTTTATGAAAGAAGGTGCAAAGGTCGAGAATAAGTCACCCAAGATTGGATTATTAATTTTGGGAATGAGAACAATGGAAGCTAGAAAAATATCTAGGATTGCCATCAAGAAATCAATGACAACATCGAAGGTTAGACTTAATAATAGGCCAATAATGCTAAAACAATTGAGTCGTGTAGACATCAAGGCCAATAATAGAATCAATGTTCATGCTATTAAGAATACTACCAATCTCAGCTTCCGTAGGATGCATATTAAGTAAGTGGTTGTCATCATTAGTAATTGTTGAGGAAATCAGGTGGGAGTTTGAGAGAGCTTCTAAAGAAGGGTTATTGTTTAATAAGTTTTTAAAATGATGTATGACATAATCTTTAATATCATTATTGTATGATCCATAGTTATATCATTTTAATTTTTTAATAGAGTTTAAGGCTTTCTTTTTTTTTGAAAAGAGCATGGAAGTACTGGTATTTTGTCACCATCGAATATGTTTAGCTTTTTTTTTCGCATGAGGTTTCCTCCATATTCTGATAGTTAACTAAGTTATCTTTAGCTTCATTCAACTCCTCAAGTTTAGTAGAATCAGTCAAAATGACATCTTCAAGAGAACAAACTAATTGTTCTATATTTTTAATATTGGAAAAAAGATTTTTAAAATGATACTTGTTCCACCAATTTAGGTTTTGTTTAAGCCTTTTAAGCTTAAGCCAGAGGTGAATCATGCCCTTAACAAATTATCTGGATGAAGAGGAGCCATCCAGTTAATGGATACAACATTGATGAAATCAATGTGTTGGATCCACATATTTTGGAATCTAAAAAAGAGGTTGGGAGGGTAATCTATTAGAGGGATTTTGGACAAAATCAAAAGCGAAACATGATCGACAAAGTTACGCTCAAATGTTCAAGTAAGCCATTGATTGATCCAAAGAGAATTAAATAAAGTCCTATCAAGCCACTGCCAGAGTCTATAGTTATACCATGTATAATCCAACCCGAATATCATCAAAATGCAATCAAGAATCATATTAGAAAAGTCTTCCATGGAATGAATGTTAGAGAGCAACCTCCCTTCTTTTCGAGGAAGAGAGAATATTGTTAAAATCACCCCAACCAACGGGTTGGTTGACGAGAGGCAAAGGTTCTTAAGTTATCCCAAAGGATGTTCCTACCGCTCTATTACAAGATGCATAAATAAAGAACCTGAACAAAAAAAATCACCCAATGAGATGTGGACATTAACCAATTGTTGAAGATCATCAAGGATAGATATGTTGACTAAAATTATTCCAAAACAATTTTATTAATATTATAAAAGAAGTTTTGAAAGCCAAGCATTCTAGCAACATGGTTGATCTTAGAAGAGTGTATGAATGGTTCAATAACAATAAGTAAGGCTATGTTATGAATACATCAAAGACTTCTAATATGGTTGAGGACAATGAGAGTCCCAATACACCATACATTCCAAATTAGTATGTTAATCATAATAAAATAAGAAAAGAAAGAAAAAAAGATAACCAAAGAAATAATAAAGCAAGGAGAAAAGGAAACTAGAAATAATTATTTATGGGAAGTTAGAGAAGATCTAGTAGTTCTAGTGGAGCTATTAGTGAACATTCTAGTTTTAAGTAATTTTTTTTAAAAATAGTTTGAAAAGGTCTACCGTTGTCCAAAGAATCACCAGAGAGATTTGTGATATTCAAAATATGACTCAATCAAAGCATTTCTAATGGTAATTTCCATCTTCAATGTCGAATTAAGCGAGAAAGTGGTTAGCATGCATATCACTCAAGAGTAGAAGGAGAGGTTGTGAAGCCATTAATAGCAGATTTCATGCTCGGTAATTAGTTTAGATTTTGTTTTTGATTTTGTTCCTTCATCAAAGGATCAACTCAAGAATTTGTTTTCAAATTTTGATCCAACCTGAAATTTCCATTCAAATCACCACTAAGGTTCATATGAGTCTCCTGGGTTCTAGCCAAAAGGGGTAGGTTAGGCGAGTCAAGGTATTATCTTGAGGAGCTAAATTATTTAGAAGAAATGATAATTAAGCTATCATTAGCCTCCTCACAAACCTCATAAACATTATTTTTAACATGCTCAGATTGCTCTCCAATAGACAAAGCAGTGGATAGAAAAGGAGTATAGGTAGGGGTAGGATTCCTATTTTGAGTGACTTTAGGCACATAAGAAAATTTATTAATTTTTTCATTTGATATAGTAGGATTAGGATCCAACAATTTGTTCTTTTTTAGTTGAGGATGCAACAAAAAACATTCAGAATGATCATGGCCATGAATCTTACAATGTGTGCAAAAAGCGAGAAAATTCTCAAATTCAACTTTTTGATTATAACCGAACTTCTCAGAGCCAATCCAAACTTCTTTAGGATGCTTTTTAGTGATATCAATTTCAACCAAAATATGAGCAAATGAAGGTCATGATCTCACGGTGGCGATCAATTTGTAGAGGCACAAAGAGAGCCCCAACCGCAAAGAGAACTTGATGTGTAACATAATGTATTCTCATAATAGGAAGAGCTAGCCATATAGGAACAATTGGGGATTCCACTTTTATATCAAAAAGAGGAGACCATTTTAGAAGTCGCATTTGAAAATTAAAAACAAAGTAAGTGGCGTGCAAAACTCTTGAATAATCTAAGTCATTAGAGTTGAATTAAAATATGCCTTGGATCAATCAATCGATAGTGAAAACACACGAAAGTTTAAGGCTATGAAAAATGATCGATGTTATCGAGTTGGTCGACGTAAGGAAAATTTACCAACTAAAGAAAATTCAAAAGGCTTCACCAACTTTTTACATCTAGATCCGAGCACATAATAGTGGGCATCCCACGACAGTAGGTTGAGATCAAATTCACCGAAGCATTAGATGAAAGGTTCTTACCAGATAATGCGTCCTTAGAGGACTTAACAGCAGGCAGAGTAAAGGATGATTTTGGATCCACAATTCCATGTAAATCTGATGCCCTAGTCGACGCCTCCAAGATGGATAAGCTTGGCTGCACAGAAAGCGGCTCCTCTGCCATTGAAAGAGCAAAGGGAAAAGCACATTATAGGCCAATCAGAGATAAACAATCAAAAAAATCAATCGTGAATGATCAAAAATCGCCAAAGCAAGGAAAATGAAAGCGGAAGGAAAAATGTAATCCGAGAGGTTTGGTTTAGGGTTTGGTTTGGGGTTTAGGGTTTAGGTTTAAGGGTTTAAGGTTTAGGGTTTAAGGTTTAAGGGTTTAGGGTTTATGGTTTAGTGTTTAGATTTTATTTATTTTAGTTTATTTTATTTTATTTTGTTTATTTTATGTTTAAGGTTTAGGTTTTATTTTTTATTTTTTTTTATGTTTATTTTTAAGGGTTACATTTTTATTTTGTTTTTTATTTTATTTTATTTTATTTTAGGGTTATTTTACTATTATTTTATGTTTAGTTTTTATTTAATTTAGGTTTTTTATTTTTAGGTTTATTTTATTTTTTTACTATGCCAACATTTTTATTTATTTTATTTTAATTTTTGTTTTATTTTATTTTCCATTCAAATTTAGGTTTACGTTTAGGTTTAGGTTTTAGTTTAAGTTTTTATTTTATTTAGGTTTAGTGTTTTTTATTTATTTTATTTTTAGGTTTAGGTTTTATAGTTTTTTATGATTTAGGGTTTAGGGTATAGGGTATAGGGTTTAGAGTTTTAGGGTTTAGGGTTGTAAGTTCAGGGTTTAGGGTTAGTTTTGGGTTAGGTTAGGGTTTATTTTATTTTACTTTTATTTGTTTATTATTTATGTTTATTTTTAATTTATTTTATTTTATTTAATTTAGGTTTAGGTTTATGTTTAGTTTATTTTTGGTTTAGGTTTTATTTATATTAGTTTAGGTTTTGGTTTATTTTATTTTTATTTTAGGTTTATGTTTTATTTTTGGTTTTATTTTTTACATTTAGGTTTAGGTTTAGGTTTTTTTTTATTTTGGGTTTAGTTTTATTTTATTTAATTTTTTTAATTTTTAGTTTAGTTTATGTTTTTATTTTTTTATTTTAGTTTAGTTTTTATTTTAGTTTAGGTTTAGGTTTTAGTTTAATTTAATTTAATTTTTGTATTTTAAGTTTTTTAGGTTTTTTATTTATTTTATTTTTACATTTTATTTAGTTTAGGTTTGGGTTTTTATCTTTTTATGGTTTAGGGTTTATTTAGGGTTTATAGCTTTGGGTTTAGGGTTTAGGGTTTAGGGTTTAGGATTTAGGATTTAGGGTTTAGGGTTTAGGGTTTAGGGTTTTTTGGGTTTAGGGTTTAGGGTTTAAGGTTTAGGGTTTTTGGGTTTTTTTAACAGAGAAAAAATTCATTCAATATTTCTTTTTTTTTTTCATCAACTAACATACCAATTTTCTAATACGTGATGACTTTGATAAAAAATGAGCATGCATAGAGAAAATCAAAACCTTGATAACTAGAACCATTCTACTATAAAGACATTGTTCTATAAGCATCATTTGCCATTTTTTTAGTTTCTCCGGTTCATCGAACCACCCTCTCAGTAGTAGGATCCACAATCATATCCCCATCTCTCCTCCATGCTGTAACCTCCATTGCTCCTCCCGCTTTGATAATTACCATTTCTCTAACCACTACCTCCATATCCATCAACACCTCCAGATCCCCCATCACCACTAAGATTACCGCCGCCTTCGCCTTCACTTCCACCACTAGATCTTGATAGAGCCTGGTTGATGGTGATGTTCCTACTGTCAAGGTTATGCTCAATCTTAGGATTTAGGGTTTAGGTTTTATTTTTTATTTTTTATAGGTTTTATTTTTAGATTTATTTGTTATGTTTAGTTTTTATTTTATTTTATTATAGGTTTATTTTATTTTTATTTTATATTTAGTTTTTATTATATTTACATTTTTTATTCTTAGGTTTATTTTATTTTTTAGTTTAGTTTAAGTTTTTATTTATTTTATTTTTGTTTATTTTAATTTATTTTAAGGTTTAGGTTTTAGTTGAGGTTTTTATTTATATTTATTTATTTATTATATTTAGGTTTAGGTTTCTTTATTTCTTTTATTTTTAGGTTTTATTTAGTTTACGTTTAAGTTTTTAGGTTTTTGTGATTTGGGTTTAGGGTTTAGGGTTTAAGGTTTTTGGGTTTAGGGTTTTAGGGTTGAGGGTTTATGGTTAGTCTTTAGGGTTTAGAATTTTTAGGGTTTAGGGTTTAGGGTTCAGGTATAGGGTTTAGGTTTAGTTTAGTCAGGGTTTAAGATATTTAGGTTTAGGTTTTTTAGGATTTAGGATTTAGGCTTTAGGGTTTAGTTTTAGGGTTTAGGTTTAGCTGTTAGGGTTTAGGGTTAGTTTAGGGTTTAGTTTAGGTTTAGGGTTAGTAGGGTTTAGGTTTTAGGGTTTAGGGTTTAGGGTTTTAGAGTTTAGGGTTTAGGGTTTAGGGTATAATGTGAGGGTTTTTTTTATTTATTTATTTTAATATTTTCTTATTTTTTTTAAATTAAATAAGCTAGTTGGTTTAAGTTTATTTAGTTTATTTTTTATTTATTTTATTTTTTATTTTGATTTAAGTTTACTTTTATTTTTTATTTTGTTTAGTTTATTTATTTTAGGTTTATTTATTTTAGTTTATTTTTTAGGTTTAAGTTTATGTTTATGTTTATATTTTAGTTTAGTTTTATTTTTATTTTATTTTCTTAAGTTAGGATTTATTTTTGATTTTTAGGTTTAGGTTTAGGTTTTTATTTTATTTTTTTAGGTTTAGGTTTTATGTTTTTTATTTTAGGTTTAATTTTTTAGTTTAGGTTTAGGTTTAATTTTTGTTTATTTTATTTTATTTAGTTTAGGTTTAGGTTTAGGTTTAGTTTATTTTAGGTTCAGGTTTAGGATTTATTTATTTTAATTTAGTTTATTATATTTTAGGTTTAGGTTTATTTTAATTTTATTTTAGGTTTAGGCTTTTTTTTTTAAGGGTTTAGGTATTTTTTATTTATTTTAGGTTTATTATTTAGGTTAAGCTTTTTATTTTATTTTAAGTTAGGGTTATTTTTTTTTTATTTTAGTTATAAGTTTTATTCTATTTAGGTTTTTTTTAGTTTAGTTTAGGTTTTTATTTATTTTATTTTAGTTTAGTTTTTATTTTTATTTTTATTTTTTTTAGGTTTAGGTTTAGGTTTTAGTTTATGTTTTTATTTTATTTTATTTTATTTTTTATTCTTATTTAGTTTTTTTTATTTATTTCATTTTTGTGTTTTATTTAGTTTACGTTTAGGTTTTTAGCTTTATAGGGTTTAGGGTTTAGGGTTTAGACTTTAGTGTTAGCTTAGGATTTAGGGTTTAGGGTTTAGGGTTTAGGTTTTAAGGTTTAGTGTTTAGGGTTTAAGGTTTTAGGTTTTATTATTTAGGTTTTAGGGTTTGGGGTTTTGGGTTTTTAGGGTTTAGGTTTTAGGATTTAGGGTTTATGTTTTAGGTTTGGTTCAGTTTTAGTGTAGGGTTTAAGATTTTTAGTTTTTTTAGTTTTTAACGAAGAACAAATTCAGATTCAATATTTCTTCATTTCGATTTCATCAACTAAGTAAAACACCAAGTTTTGTAAGATGTAAGTGATGACATAGATAAAAATAAGCACACACAGAGCAAATTAAAAACTCTAGAAAACTAGAACCATCTCTAATATAAAGACATAGTTCCATAAGCAGCAGATCAGATCAGTCATTCTTCACTTTCTCCAATTCCCATCAGAACCACCCCAACCTCTCGAGTATCAGGATCCTCCATCATCGATCTTTACCTCCGCCAACACCATGACTATAACCTCCATCGGTCCTCTCGCTTCCATAATTACCACTACTCTGACCACCACCTCCATATCCACCAGCACCTCCAGATCCCCCACCACCACTACAATAATCACCGCCTCCACCTTCGCCTCCACCGCTAGATCTAGACTGAGCCTGGTTGACGGTGATGTTCTTGCCATCAAGGTTTTGCCCATTCTTAGGGTTTAGGTTTAGGTTTAGGTCTATTAGGTTTTAGGGTTTAGGTTTTATTTTTTATTTTTTTTAGGTTTTATTTTTAGGTTTATTTTTTATGTTAGGTTTTTATTTAGTTTCTATTTTATTTTATTTTAGGTTTATTTTAGGTTTATTTAATTTATATTTAACATTTAGTTTTTATTTTGGTTAGGTTTTTTATTCTTAGGTTTTTTTATTTTTTATTTAGTTTAGGTTTTTATTTATTTTATTTTAGATTATTTTATTATATTTTTAGGTTTAGGTTTAGGTTTTAGTTTCAATTTTTATTTATTTTAATATTTTAATTTTATTTAGGTTTAGGTTCCTTTAAGGTTTTATCTAGTTTAGGTTTTACTTTTTAGGTTTTTAGGGTTTGGTTTTAGGGTTTAGGGTTTATGGTTTTAGGGTTTAGGGTTTAGGTTTTAGAGTTTAGAGTTTAGGGTTAGGGTTCAAAGTTTAGGGTTTAGGGTTTAGTGTTTAGGATTTAGAGTTTATGGTTTTTAGAGTTTAGGGTTTATGGTTTAGAGTTAAGCAAGGATTAGTTGTTTTAGTTTAGGTTTTATCTTTAGGTTTAGGCCTTTTTTTAGGGTTTAGGTTTTAGTTTAGGTTTAGTTTAGGGTTTAGGGTTAGGGTTAAGTTTTAGGGTTTAGGGTTTAGGGTTTAGGGTTAGTTTAAGGTTTTTTAGGGTTTAGGGTTTAGGGTTTATGATTTTTTAGGGTTTAGGGTTTAGGGTTTAGGGTTTAAGGTTTAGGGTTTAGGGTTTAGGGTTTTAGGGTTTAGGGTTTATGGTTTAGAGTTTAGGGTTAGGGTTTTTTTATTGCTTATTTTTTATTTTATTTTATTTTTAAATTAAGTAAACTAGGAGGTTTAGGTTTATTTAGCTTTTATTTATTTTATTTTATTTATTTTTTATTTTGATTTAGGTTTATTTTTATTTTTATTTAGTTTAGTTTATTTATTTTAGGTTTATTTATTTTAGATTAGGTATTTTATTTTAGTTTATTTTTAGGTTTAGGATTAAGTTTATGTTTATTTTTTAGTTTTGTTTTATTTTATTTTATTTTTGAAATTTAGGTTTTATTTTTTATTTTTATGTTTAGGTTTAGGTTTTTATTTTTTATTTTTATTTTAGGTTTTAGTTTTTATTCTTTAGTTTAGGTTTTCATTTATTTTAGTTTATTGTATTTTATATAATTTAGGTTTAGGTTTAGGTTTAGGTTTTATTTACTTTAACTTAGTTTATTTTAGTTTAGGTTTAGTTTAGGTTTATTTTTATTTTAGGTTTAGTTTTTTTAATTTATGTTTAGGTTTTATTTATTATTTAATTTTAGGTTTATTATTTAGGTTTAGGTTTTTATTTAGTTTTTATTTTAGATTTAGTTTTATTTTATTTATGTTTTTATTTTTTAGTTTAGTTTAGGTTTTTATTTATTTTATTTTAGTTTAGTTTTTTTTTTATTTTTTTTTTAGGTTTAGGTTTAGGTTTAGGTTTTAGGTTTAGTTTATGTTTTTCATTTATTTTATTTTATTTTATTCTAGTTTAGGTTTTTTATTTATTTGTTTTAAAATTTTATTTATTTTACATTTATGTTTTTTGCTTTATAGGGTTTAGGGTTTAGAGTTTTGGGTTACTTTAGGGTTTATGGTTAGGGGTTTACGATTTAGGGTTTAGGGTTTAGGGTTTAGGAATTAGGGTTTAGGGTTTTAGGGTTTAGGGTTTAGGTTTTAGGTTTTAGGGTTTAGGGTTCAAGGATTTTAGGCTTTAGGGTTCAGGGTTTAGGGTTTAGAGTTTAGGTTTTAGGTTTAGGGTTTTTGGCATTTTTTTTAACAAAGAACAAATTTAGATTCAATATTTCTTCTTTTCGATTTCTTCAATCAAGTAAACCGCCAAGTTTTCTAAGACACAAGCGATGACATAGATTAAAAATGTGCACACATAGAGCAAATCAAAAACCCTAGATAATTAGAACCATCTCTATTATAAAGACATAGTTCCATGCAGATCGTGTCTGTTCTTCGTTTCTCCAGTTCCCAAATAACCATCCGACTCTCAGTAAATCCACCATCATATCCCGATCTCTCCCTCCACCACCACCACGATTGTAACTTCCAGCTCCTCCTTCCATATCCGATAATGGCCTCCTCCTTCACCTCCACCGCCAAATCTGGACTGAGCCTTGTTGACGGTGATGTTCTTGCTATCAAGCTTCTACCCATTCTTAGGGTTTAGGTTTATTAGGTTTTAGGGGTTAGATTTTATTTTTTATTTATATTTAGGTTCTAATGTTAGGTTTATTTTTTAGGTTTAGGTTTTTATTTAGTTTTAATTTTATTTTATTTTAGGTTTTATTTTTATTTTTATTATACATTTTGTTTTTATTTTATTTAGGTTTTGTATTCTTGGATTTTATTTTCTTTTTTTATGTTTAGTTTAGGTTCTTATTTATTTTATTTTAGTTTATTTTTATTAGTTTATTTTATTTTATTTGTTTGGTTTAGGTTTAGGTTTTATTTTAGGTTATTATTTTATTTTATTTAGGTTTAGGTTTTTTATTTATTTTATTTTTAGGTTTTATTTAGTTTAGGTTTAAGTTTTTAGGGTTTAGGGTTTAGTGTTTAGATTTTATGGTTTAGCATTTAAGGTTTCGGGTTATAGGGTTTAGGGTTTACGGTTAGGGTTTAGGTTTAGGCTTTGGTTTAGGGTTTAGGGTTTAGTGTTTAGGCTTTAGTGTTTAAGGTTTTCATGGTTTAGGGTTTAGGGCTTAGGGATAACTTAGGGTGTAGGGTTAGTTTAGGATTTAGGGTTTTTTTAGGGTTTCGGGTTAAGGGTTTAGGGTTAGGGTTAGGGGTTTGGGTTTAGGGTTTATGATTTAGGGTTTTTTGTTTAAGGTTTAGGTTTTAAGGTTTAGGGTTTAGAGTTTTAGGGTTTAGGGTTTATGGTTTAGGGTTTAGCATTAAGGGTTTAGGGTTTAGAGTTTAGGGTTTAGGGTTTAGGTTTAGGTTCGGGTTTTAGTTTAGGGTTTAGGTTTTTTGGTTTGTTTTAACCAAGAACAAATTTAGATTCAACATTTCTTCTTTTGATTTCATTATCCAAATAACACGGAAAATTTTGTAAGACACAAGTGACGATATTGATAAAAAATGAGTACACATAGAGAAAATTAAAAACCCTACATAACTAGAACTATCTCTACTGTGAAGACACATTTCCATAAGCAGCAGATCGGATCTGCCATTCTTCAATTTCTCCAGTTCCCATTAGAACCACCCCGACCTCTCGAGTAGCAGGATCCGCCATCATAACCCTGATTTCTCCCTCCACCACCAGCATGGCTGTAATCTTTGTCGCTCCTGCCACTTCCACAATGACCACTGCTTCCACCACCACCTCCATATCCACTGGCACCTCCAGATCTGCCACCACCATTGCAATAACCGCCATCTCCCCCTTCACCTCCACTTCCAGATCTAGACTGAGCCTGGATGATGATGATGTTTCTGCCGTCAAGGTTCTGCCCATTCTTATGATTTAGGTTTAGGTTTATTAGGTTATAGGGTTTAGGTTTTATTTTTTATTTATTTTTAGATTTCTTTTTTAGCTTTAGGTTTTTATTTAGTTTTTCTTTTATTTTATTTTAGATTTATTTTTTTATTTTACATTTAGTTTTATTTTATTTAGGTTTTTATTCAAAGGTTTATTATATTTTAAGTTTTATTTAGGTTTTATTTATTTTTAGTTTATTTTATTAGTTTATTTTATTTTATTTTTAGGTTTAGGTTTAGGTTTATATTTAGGTTTTTATTTTATTTTATTTAGGTTTAGGTTTTTTATTATTTTTTATAGGTTTTGTTTAGTTTAAGTTTAGGTTTTTTGGTTTTTACAGTTTAGGGTTTAGGGTTTAGAGTTTAGGGTTTAGGGTTTTAGGGTTTATGGTTTTAGGGTTTAGGGTTTAGGGTATAGGGTTAGGGTTTAGGGTGTAGGGTTATTTTAGGGTATAGGGTTTAGGGTTTAGGTTTAGGGTTTAGGTTAGTTTAGTTAGGCAGGTTAGTTTAGATTTAGGTTTAGGGTTTAAGGTTTAAGTTTAGGTTTTAGTTTAGGAGGTTTTAGGGTTTAGGGTTTAGGATTTAGGGTTTAGGTTTTAGAGTTTAGGGTTTAGGGTTTAATGTTTTTGGGTTTAGGGTTTAGGGTTTAGTGTTTTTCATGTTTAGGGTTTAGGTTTTATGTTTAGGGTTTATGTTTTAGTTTAGGGTTTAGGGTTTTTTGATTTTTTTTTAATAGAGAATAAATTTAAATTCAACATTTCTTCATTCCAATTTCAACAACCAAGTAACATGCCAAGTTTTCAATGACACAAGTGATGACATAGATAAAAAATGAGCACGCATAGAGCAAATCAAAACCCTAGATAAATAGAATCATCTCTACTGTAAAGTCACATTTCCATAGGCAGTAGATCAGATTGTCCGTTCTACTGTTTATCTAGTTCCCATCAAAACCACCGTGACCTCTCAAGTAGCAGGATCCACCATCATATCCTCGATCTCTCCCTCCGCCACCACCACGGCTATAACCTCCATCTTCTTCCCGCTTCCATAACCGTCACTAATCTGACCACCAACTCCATATCCACTAGATCCCCCACCGCCACCACGATAAGCACCGCCTCTGCCTCTACTGCCAGATCTAGACTGATCTTGGTTGATGGTGATGTTCCTCCCGTCAAGGTTTTTTCCATTCTTAGGGTTTAGGTGCAGGTTTAGGATTATTAGGTTTTAGGGTTTAGGTTTTATTTTTTATTATTTTTAGGTCTTATTTTTAGGTTTATTTTTTAGGTTTTGGCTTTTAATTTTTATTTTATTTTATTTTAAGATTATTTTATTTTTATTTTACATTTAGTTTTTATTTTATTTAGGTTTTCTTATCTTACGTTTATTTTATGTTTTAGTTTAGTTTAGGATTTTATTTATTTTATTTTTGTTTATTTTATTTTTATTTTTAGGTTTAGGTTTTAGTTTATTTTATTATTTTATTTTATTATTTTATTTTATTTAGGTTTAAGTTTATTTATTTATTTTATTTTTAGGTTATATTTAGTTTAGTTTTAGGTTTTTAGGTTTTTAGGGTTTAGGGTTTAGGGTTTAGAGTTTATGGTTTAGGGTTTTAGGTTTAGGGTTTTAGGTTTGGGGTTTAGGGTTAGGGTTTAGGGTTTAGGGTTTAAGGTTTAATGTTTAGGCATTAGGCTTTAGGGTTTAGGATTTTTAGGGTTTAGGGTTTAGGGTTAGCTTAGGGTGTAAGGTTAGTTTAGGGTTTAGCATTTAAGGTTTAAGATTTAGGGTTTCTAGGGTTTAGGGTTAATTTAGGGTTTAGGATTTAGGGTTTTAGGGTTTAGGGTTTAGGGATTAGGGTTTAGGGTTTGGGTTAGGGTTTTGGGTTTAGAGTTTAAGGTTTTGGGTTACTTTATGGATTATGGTTTAGGATTTAGTGTTTAAATTTATAAGTTTAGGTTAGGTTTTAGCTATTTAGTTGGTTTAGTTTAGTTTTAAGGTTTAGTTTAGGAGTTGGATTTAGGTTTAGGTTTAGTTTAGGATTCTGATTAGGCTGCTTTATAGTTTAAGTTTAGTTTAGGTTTAGTGTTTAGGGTTTAAGATTTAGGTTTTATATTTAGGTTTATAGTTTAGGTTTTAGGTTTTTGTTTAGGTTAACAAACTATAGGTGGTTAGGGTTTAATATTTAAGGTTTAAGTTTAGTTTAAAGTTAGTTTAGGTTAGGGTTAGTTTAGGTAGGTTTTAGGGTTTAGGTTTTAAGTTTTAGTTTAGGTTTAGTTTAGGTTAGGTTTAGTTTTAGGGTTTAGGTTTAGGGTTTATTTTTAGGGTTTAAGTTTTAGGTTTAGGGTTCAGGTTTTAGTTTAGGGTTGGTTTTTTTTAACAGAGAATAAATTCAGATTCAATATTTCTTCTTTTCGATTTCAATAACCAAGTAACACTCCAAGTTTTCAAAGACACAAGTGATGACATAGATCAAAAATGAGCACGCATAGAGCAAATCAAAAACCCTAGATAACTTGAACCATCTCTACTGTAAAGACCCAGTTCCATAAGCAGCAGATCAGTCTATTCTTGATTTCTCCAGTTCTCAGGCTGTTGACCTCTCAGTGGGATCCACCAACATATCTTTGATATCTGCCATCGCCACCACCACGGTTGTGACCTCCGTTTCTCCACCTGCTTCCATAACCACCACTGCTCCAATCATAGCCTCCATATCCACTAGCAACTCAAGATCCCCAACCGATAGCGCTTCCACCTTCACCCTCCACCTTGATCTAGGAGCTGGTTGTGGTGATGCCATCAAGGTTCACGCCCATTCTTAGGGTTTAGGTTTAGGCTTTGGTTTTGGTTTTAATTTTATTTATTTTAGGTTTTATTTTTTTTAAGTTTTTTTTATGTTTAGGTTTATATTTAGTTTTTTTTATTTTAGGTTTATTTTATTTTTAGTATACATTTAGTTTTTATTTTATTTAGCTTTTTTATTCTTAGGTTTTTTTAGTTTTTTAGTTTAGTTTATGTTTTTATTTATTTTATTTTAGTTTATTTTTATTAGTTTATTTTATTTTATTTTTTAGGTTGAGGTTTAGCTTTTAGTTTAGGTTTTCAAATATTTTATTTTTTTATTTTATTTTTATGTTTTATTTAGTTCATGTTTAGGTTTTTAGGTTTTTAGGGTTTAAGGTTTATGGTTTAGGCTTTATGGTTTTAGGGTTTAGGATTTTAGGGGTTAGGGTTTAGGGTTAGGGTTTAGGGTTTAGTTTAGGCGGGTTTAGGGTTAGTTTAGGGTTTAATGTTTAGGGTTTTAGGGTTTAGGGTTTAAGGTTAGGGTTAGGGTTTAGGGTTTAGGTTTAGGGTTTTGGGTTTAGGGTTAGTTTAGGGTTCAAGGATTAGGGTTTAGTGTTTAGGCTTTAAAGTTTAGGGTTTCGGGTTTAGGGGGTTTTTTAGGGTTAGTTTAGTTTAGGGTTAGCTTAGGATTTAGGATTAGTTTAGGGTTTAGGGTTTAGGGTTTTTAGGGTTTAGGGTTTAGCATACCTAATTCCTGCAGCCATCCAAGGCAAGTAGTCCATAGTGATCCAGTCACACAAACAAAACAGATGAAATCGGTAGCCATAACCCACCAACTAAAACCCACAATAGCCAATCACATAAAGCCATCAACCGAAGTTATTGTAGATCATTGGCCAAGCTAATGGAAAGCAAGTAACACCACGAAACCACCACCACACAAGAACAACAACAACCAAGGACAAAGGAAGGAAAGGCACCAAAACCAAAATCCCAATTTAGAAGGATCGAAAGGTTTGATACATCAAAAAACAAATTGGCCAAGAAGAAGAAGAAAAATAACAAACAAAGAGAAAGGCAGCCAACCAAGATTCTAAGGACAACTAAAATTCCTCCCACCAAAGCAACTAAGTAAAACATCCGTAAGGCGGCCACCAGAGAATAGACCATCATTAGTAACCAACAAAGGAAAGATCCCCATCAGTCAAGAAAAAGCAAAAAAACTAGCAAAACACCACACAATAGAGAAACAACCAACCAATCCAGCTAGCCAACATAGCCTCCTAGCCTACCACCACAGCAACAAAAATCCCAAGTCAATGTAAAGACCAACAGTAGCATCAAGCCAATATCACCCAAGATAGCCAAGAAAATTACAGCCACCAAAAATCCCAACACTAGCCAACCTAGAACAATAACCAAACCCAAAGTCACTGTAGCCAAGAGAGGATGGCTAAAACAGGAGGAGGCCAAAACTAAAACCAAAAGAAATAAAACAAAATAAGCAAAACTGACCACCAAGGCTTAGTCAACAAGGAAAAGAAAGTAACAACCAAATAAAAACCTCCACCATTCCAAAATGAAGCTAGAGCTAAACCACCAACAGTCCCCCAGATATTTCACCAACAGATAAGAAAAAAATAAAAACAACAACAACTAGCTAACCTAACCTAACACTACCAATCAACCTAACAAAACCACCCATTCAACCACCACAACAGGAAATCCAAAATAGGTAAGTGAGGAACTAGCCCTAAAATGAGGCAAAACACATATAATAGGAAAAACCAAAAGTAGACAAAGCCACAACCCAATAGGAGGTTATCAATAATAGCCAAGGAAAAAATGTGGTAAAAACCCAGCCATGCAGATAGCAGCCACCAAGCTGAAAAAACCAAATCAACCAAGGCTGCAATAATAATAACCACCAGGGAGTAAACACCAGGCCAACCCAATAGTAAAAGGTCAAAAGTAACAACCAGCTCCATCCAAAGAGTTAAAATAAGCATATAACCACAACCCAAAGAAGGTTTAACAAATGGCAAACAAAAGCAAAGGATCATCAAAAACCAACACAAAAAAAAAAAACAAGAGAAATTATAACCTGAGATAAGGCAATCCAGTATTATCTAGATTAACCAAGCATCTTAATAGTTTAGGCAACGTTTGGTTGTCAAATAAAGTGAACTCAGTTAAGTTGGCACCTAAATTAGCTAAGAAATCAGCACAAGGATTACAACCATGAAGGATGTGGAAAATTTTAAAACAATCTTGAGAAAGAAGATTTTTTGTATGATTAAGGAGATAAAATAATTCAGGTTTCCCATTTCTATTGGAATTAAGAATGTCTAGAAGCAAGAGAGCTTCAACTTCAATCTAGATGTTGAGAAACCTCAATTCAAACAAGTTTCAATAGCTTTATTAATAGCCATAAGCTCAGCAAAAATAATAGAGCGCTGAGAGGATAGGAAAAGCACAAATGATAATACCTTTAGAATCCCCTAAGGATACCACCACAACCATGTTTATTGAAAGCTATAGAACCATCAGTATTCACTTTAATCAAGTTGTCTTTAGGTTTGATCCAATGGATAATCCTAGCACCTTTATATGGGTCCAAGTTAGGCAAAATGATACCCAATTTTTTAGCCACAAATTTATAGCCTCTAAAATGAATGTTACTAATGAGATTGCCATTAAACAGAGCATGAATTTATTTTTCTTTAGTTCTATCCAGAATCCTTTTATGGTTCATAGGAGTGCCACAATATTTAACATCATTTCTATCCATCCAGATGAACCAGAGAAGGGTAATCACAATTAAAACTTGTATATGACCTTTCATAGTTTTTTTGAAACAAACTTCAAGAAGTTGATATAAAGAAACATAACCATGAAAATAGTTGGTTTTAAATAAATCATCATACCAAAGCCATAATTTAGAAGCAATAGCACCATTGACTAAAAACATGATTTAGATTTTCAATATGAAAGCAACAATGGCATTTTAATGATAAATAAAACCCTTTAGTCCAGAGCAAAGAGTCCACAGAATAAAGTTATTCAAAATCCTCCAAGCAAAAAGCCGAATAGGAAATGGGAATTATATTGTTCCAAAGTTTAATAAAGACATTGGAGGGGTTCTACTTAACTCTAATAAAACTCCAAACCTCTTTAAGAACAAAATCACCATTATAAGCTTTCTCAAGTTAACAAAAGAAATGGGGATATTTCTAAAGTTGACAAAAGAGAAATAGGGATATAATTCTCAAGTTTACTTTCATTCCAATTATTATTAATCCAAAAAGAGTTAACTTTGATAGTAAAGTATAGTGGGTAGATAAAAGGGTGTCAATGGAGCTTTTGCTAGTCTAGTTGTCTTGCCAAAAGAAATAAGTACCCTAATGAATACCACGACACATTTAGAAGTCAACAACTATTTAATGGATCAAAGCCTTTTCCAAATTGGAGAGTCACCAACTTTATAAGCACAAATAAGAGGGTGTTTACCTTGGCAATATTTTTCCATCATAAACATATCCCAAAGGCTATCATTCTTTCTAAAATTCCAGAGCTTATGAGAGAGAAAGTGATGATAGCTTGACAAATAGGTTTGCAACCTAGAGCACCTTCACCCAAATGACCACAAAATTTTTTCCAATATGTCTAATGCATTCTTTTGGTAGAGTTATTGTAGGCCCAAAAAAATTTATTGAGCAAGCAATCAATTTTGATGAGAGTAGCATTAATGGGGATAATGGTTTGAATCAAATAAAGAGGCATTGAATTGAGAGTGCTTTTAAGAATGGTGAGCCTACCACCAAAAGAAAGTAAATGGAATTCCCAAATGGAAATTTTATTTAAAATTTTTTTAATTAACTTGTCAAATAGATGGGATCATTTAAAGAGACTAGTACTTTAGAGGTAAGTGTTGATTCTTAAAATTAGTGATATGTAGGATTTGATTGATTTTATTATTAGAGAAGTGATAAAATAGCTTTTGTTATCATTGATAGAAAGGCCACTTTCTCTACTAAATTTATTTAAAAAATACTTGAGATGCCTGATATGATGAATAGAAGCATTGCAAAAAATAATGAAATCATCTGCAAAGCTTAAATAGAAAATAGGAAGACCACCAAGAGTTCTATAGTACATAGTAGGATTGTTAAAAAATAAATCATTGATGCTCCTAGATAAGTACTCAAAAATAATAATAAATAAAGCAGGAGATAATGGATCCCCTTGTCTTAAGCCATGTGAAGAGGCAAAGAAACCCAAAGCTTCCACATTAAGCAAAGTGGAAAACCAAGAATTATCAATATAATTTTTAATAAGAAAAATAAATTTATCAAAAACCCAAATAAGTTTAGAATATGGAAAAGAAAGTCCCATGAAATGTTATCAAAGGCTTTGGTAATATCTAATTTGAGAAGAATTTTGCCACCTCTAATCTTGGCATCAAGATCATGAATTAATTCTTAGGCTAGTAAAATATTATCGAAATAGATCTACTTCTAACAAAACCATTTGGTTGAGAGATAATTTTATTAAGTACTAAGCCTGTTGGTTAGAATTTTGGAAATCAACTTATTGAAGAAGGTGCAAACACTACTAGGTCTAAAATCACTCCAATAGTTTGGATTATCATTCTTAGGTATAAGAATGATAGAAGTACCAAAAAAATATCTAGGAAAAGGATTACCATTAAAAAGATCAACCACGCCTCAATTAAATCATTTTTAATGATAAACTAACATTTTCAAAAAATGGTCTAAAATCACCTGTTAGTTTGGATTATCTTTCTAGGTACAAGAATGATGTATACCAAAAAAAATATCTAGGAAAAGGATTACCATTAAAAAGATCAACCACGCCTCAATTAAATCATTTTTAATGATAAACTAACATCTCTGAAAAAAATGAGCAGTGAAACCCTTCGGACCAACAACATAATCTATATTCATGCTATTAAGGATTTTAAGAATTTTATCTTCATTAGGCACGATGGTAAGCAAATCATTATCATCATTACTAATAATATAAGGAATCAATTTTAGAAATAACTTCATAAGTGCAACTCTTATTAAGCATATTTCTAAAGTAATTAATAATTGATTCCTTAATATCATTATTCTCCATAATCCAAACACCATTGTCATCTTTAATTTTTTAAATATTATTTAAATCTCTTTTTTATTAACTAAAGCATGGAAATACCTAGTATTCCTATCACCATCCACAATATGCTTACTAACAGCTTTTTGGCGCAAGTAAGTCTCTTCCATATTTTGGAAGTTAACAAGTTTGTCTTTTGCCTCAGTCAAGTCCTTAATCTTAGAAGGATTATACATAATAGAAACTTCAAGATTACAAACCAATTTTTCCATATCTTTAATATTAGCCAAAAAGTTTTGAAAATAATGCTTGTTCCACCAACCCAAATTTTGTATAAGTCTTTTAAGTTTAAACAAAAGTCTATTCATCCCCATAATCAAATTATCAGGATGTAAAGGGACTTTCCAATTATTAGCCACAACAAAAAAAAATCTATATACTGAATCCACATGTTTTGAAATCTAAAAGGAGAAGATTTATGTAATCTATTAGAAGTATCTTTAATAGAAACTAGAAGAAGAGCATGATCAGACAAGGTTCTGCTTAAATGATCAACAGAAGTAATAGAACATTGAGTAATCCAATGAGTATTAAAAATAATCTGGTCCAACCTTTGCCAAAGTCTAGAGTTTTGCCAAGTATAATTAGAACCCTTAAAGCCAATTTCAATCAAATTATAATCAAATTACAATCAAGGATCATATTGGAAAAATCTTTCATGGAATGAATATTGGGAGAACAGTCACCACTTCGTTTAGAAGAGAATAAAATAGTGTTGAAATTACACCCACCAAGGTTTGTTGACCTTGGTAGCAAAATTCCTCAAATTATCCCAAAGAAAAATTCTACTAGATCTATAAGAAGATGCATAAACAAAAGAGCCCAAAAACACAATAGTCACCATAAGAGATTTGAGCATTGACAACTTGTTGAAAATCTTGAATAAAAGAAACCTCAATGAAATTATTCCGAAAATACCAAATTTTATTACTAACATTACAAAAAAAATTATTGAACCTGATCATTCTAGCAACATCGTTAATTTCATCGTTAATTTTATTAGCATGAGTAAGAGGCTCTAGAATAATAAGTAAATAAATATTATGAATGTGACAAAGATTTCTAATATGATTATGAATAAAGAGGGTACTGATCCCCCTAACATTTCAAATAAGAAAATTAAACATAAGTAAAATAAAAAGGGGTTAAGCAAAGGTTAATTAAGAGAGGAGTGAGAGGCCACAGTAGATCTAGTGTTTTTTGACAATTTGGAAGAGTAATTTTTAACACTTTTTTTTAGCATGATAAGTTTTAAAACCATTTTCTTTTCCCCTAGAGTCATCATCCGAGTAAGATTTAGTAACATTGCTCACAATTTTAGGAGAATTCTCCAAGTGTTTGGAGGGGAGTTCACCCTCTTCCAAATCCATATTAAGTTGAATAGTAAGATTAACATGAATATCAAGATTAAAAATGAGAGACGATGATGATGTAGAACCATTTAAAGCACAAGTAGTTAAATCTGGATCAAAAATGTTTTTATCTTGCTCGACATCATTTAAATCCTCATTAAAAGCTTCATTTTTATTGATCAAAGCTGGCATCGATGTAGGAATAGAATAAGAGGAAATATAATTTCCTTCTAATAACTTTATAAATTTATTATTCTCTGCATTAGAAATATTCAAATTCAAAGAAGGAAAATAAGGTAAATCATCCTTCCCATTTTGAAAATTAGTCAAATCTATATCAACAGTTGGAGCCAAAACTTGTTCAATAGGATTAACTCTGATATCCACGGAATCGACCTGAATAATAGCCTTCATACCATTCTTAGGATCTAAGGTCAATTTCTGAACATAAGTAGGGATCAACTTATGGGTAGGAACAACATTCTCTTTAGGAGGATTTCATTTTTTTAAGTGGGGATGGAGAATATAACATTTTGAATTATCATGACCGAGAATTTTTCAGTGGAAAAAAAAAATCAGAAGGTTCTCCAATTCAACCTTTTGTGAATACACATATTTTTCAGAGCCAATCAAAACTTCCTTAGGGTATTTTTTAGTTATGTTTAATTCCACGAGAATTCGAGCCACATAAGGGTGAGATTGCTCAACAATCGCTTGGTCGAGTTGCAAAGGCCAACCAAATAAAGCCTTGATAGCAAAAAGAACATGATGGGTAATAAAATGAATGCACCTTTTAGTAAGAGATAACCCCACAGGGACAATAGGAGATTCTTCCTTAATGTCAAAAAGGGGTGACCACTTCAACAAACGTATTTGACAATTAAAGATGAAATAAGAATGAGGTAAAAAAACACATGAATAACCTAGATCATTAGAAAGTTGAATCAGGATATGTTGAGGGTCAATAAGACCAATCGAGAAAACACCAGTAAGCTTGAGATTATGGAAAAAAGAGAGAATCTTATCCAAATTCAGATGACGTTAAGCAAATTTATTAATAAGAAAAAATTCAAATTATTTTGCCAAGTTTTCAACATCCATATCAGAGCACATTACTACCGTCAAACCTCTAAAAGATGTCAAAATGATATTAACCAAATCAACAGAGTGAGAAGGCTTACGAGAGAGCACTTCCTTAAAAGATTTAGTTGAAGCAGCATCATTAGAGCCACCAAGCCCTAAAGTGTCGGATGTCCTAGCCGAAGCAACCATAATTTGAGGTGGAGCCCAAGGAATAGAACTCACCATAGCCATGATCAATGATGAAGCATCTTGCAAATGTCTAGATGTTATTCAAGCCTTTGAATTTGGTTAAAATCAAGGCCAAAGCCATAAATCCCATGGGATGCCACCAAAAGGGATTCAAAATTGCTAAAGAAAGAGAGAATGCCTGGGGGGTAGTTTGGGATTTAGGGAAAGTTTAGTTTACATTTTACGATATAAGGTTTTAGGGTTTAGGGTTTAGGGTTTAGGGTTTATGGTTTATGGTTGTAAGTTTAGGGTTTAGAGTTTCAATTTTAGGGTTACTTTAAGGTTTATGATTTAGGGTTAAGGTTTTTTTTAAATTAAGTAAACTCACATGTTTATGTTTATTTAGTTTATTTTATTTACTTTAGGTTTATTTATTTTACCTTAGGTTATTTATTTTAGTTTATGTTTTACATTTTGGTTTAGGTATAGGTTTACTTTTTAGTTTTTTTTTTTTTAATTTTAGGTTTAGGTTTTCTTTTTTATTTTTAGGTTTATGTTTAGGTTTTTATTTTATTTTTTTAAGTTTAGGATTTATATTTTTATTTCAATTTTATTTTTTTATTTTATTTTTAGATTATGTTTTAGATTTATTTTAGTTTATTTTATTTTATTTAGTTTGGGTTTAGGTTTAGGTTTTAGGTTAGTTTATTTTAGTTTAGGTTTAGGTTTATTTTATTTTTATTTTACGTTTAGGTTTTTATTTTAGTTTAGAGTTTAGGTTTTATTTTTTATTCATTTTTAGGTTTTATCTTTAGGTTCATTATTTACGTTTTGGTTTTTTTTAGTTTTTATTTTATTTTATTTTAGGTTTATTTTATTTTTTATTTTAGGTGTAGTTTTAATTTTTTTTAGTTTAGATTAAATTTTTATTTATTTTATTTTAGTTAAGTTTTTATTTTTATTTTTTATTTTTTTTTAGGTTTAGATTTAGTGTGGTTTAGGTTTAGGTTTATTTTAGTTTATTTTAATTTTATTTTACTATTTTATTTTATTTTGGTTTAGAGTTTTTTTATTAATTTTATTTTTAGATTTTGTTTAGTTTAGGTTTAGGTTTTTAGATTTTTAGGATTTAGGGTTTAGGGTTTAGAGTTCAGGGTTAGTTTAGGGTTTTTTTTGGGTTTAGGGTTTAGTGTTTAGGGTTTAAGTCTTAGGGTTTAGGGTTTAGGGTTCAGGGTTTTAGGATTTAGGGTTTATGGTTTAAGGTTTAGGGTTTAGGGATTTTTGGATTTAGGGTTCATGTTTTAGTTTTGGATTTAGGTTTTTTTTGTTTTTTATTTTTCTTTTGACAGATAATAAATTTAGATTCAACATTTCTTCTTTTCGTTTCATTAGCCAAGTAACACATCAACTTTTCTAAGACATGTTTACAACATAGATAAAAATGAGCATGCATGAGCAAATCAAAATCCATAATTAGAACCATCTGATAAAAGCCACAATTCCATAAGAGAATCAACCATCATATTTTGGCTCATGATTTTGCTTTTGCTAAAGCTCCCTAGATTTAGGATCTGAGGTTGTTGTTTCCCCTCGGTATAAGTATAAATCCTCACCTCTTAGGTATTTCCACAACCTTATGTTATGAGATTATAAGTCCTAGCTTTCTATGAAAATTCTAATTCAAATATATAATTCTCCTCAACTTGAAATATACAAAACCCAACCATACGATAGGCTGGAATGCTTACTAGGTTTCCTAGTATCATGAGTATTCCCTATTAATCTCTTTTTGACTTCGATAATAAGTCTCTTCCTTTTGAACTATCCCGATTGGTTTTCTAAACATAGCCAATTTATTGATAGTCCTATCTTTGAAATCTTTGGAGACAATAATTGCCTACTTTAATCAAGAGTATTCTGAAACCTTCCTTAAGATGTAATTAAATTTGGGGCTTGCCTATATGGAACTTTAGAACTTTAAATAAACCCCGCTTTATTCATCCATGTAAAGTAGGAGGTTTAAGTTTAGCTAGTTTATTTTTATTTTTTAGGGTTTAAGTTTATTTTTTTAATTTATTTAGTTACTTAGGTTTAAGGTAAGGGTTTGGGGTTTAGTGTTTATGGTTTAGGGGTTGGGGTTTTTGATTTTTTTAGGTTTGGTTTTAGGGTTTAGGGTTTGGGTTTTTTAGGGTTTAGATTGTAGGTTTAGGTGAGGTTTAGGATTTAGTGTTTATGGTTTTTTTAAATAATTAAGCAAATTAGGTTTATTTATAGTTTGATTTTTTATTTTATTTTATTTTATTATTTTATTTTAGGTTTATTTTTATTTTTATTCAGTTTAGTTTATTTATTTTAGGTTTATTTATTTTAGTTTAGGATTTTATTTTAGATTATTTTAGGTTTAGGTTTTTTTTTTATTTTTATTTTCATTTTATTTTTAGGTTTATTTTATTTTTATTTTAGGTTTAGGTTTAGGTTTTATTTTATTTTTAGGTTTAGGTTTTAGATTTTTTATTTTAGTTTTCTTTAGTTTTAGGTTTAGGTTTATTTTATTTTATTTTATTTAGTTTAGGTTTAGGTTTAGGTTTAGGTTAGGATTAGTTTAAGTTTTATTTATTATAGTTTAGTTTATTTTAGTTTAGTTGGTTAATTTTATTTTTTTATTTTTTATTTTAGGTTAGGTTTTTTATTAGTTTAAGGTTTAGGTTTATTTTTATTTATTTTATATTTTAAGGTTTATTTTATGTAGGTTTTATTTATTTTATTTTATTTTATTTTAGGTTTATTTTATTTTATTTTGGTATTTATTTTAGTTTACTTTTATGAGTTTATTTATTTTATTTTTGGTAGGTTTAAGTTTTAGTTTAGATTTTATTTTATTTGATTATTTAAATTAGGTTTAAGTTTCTTTTATTTTTATTATATTTATAGGTTTAGTTATTTAGGTTAGTTTGGTTTAGAGGCTCAGGGTAGGGAGTGGTTTAGGGTAGGTGGGTTGGGGTTTTAGAGGTTTTATTTGATTTTAGTTTTTATTAGCTCAGTGTTTTAGAAGTTTTGTGATCAGTTTAGGCATAGGTTTAGTTAGGTAGTGATAGGGTTTAGGGTTTTTTTTAGTGGTTTAGGTTTAGGGTTTAGGGTTTAGAGGTTTTAGGGTTAAGATTTAGGATTTAATGTTTAAGGTTTAGGTTTTATGGTTTTAAATGAAAACCAGTTTATTTAGTTTATTTTATTATTTGAGTTTATTTTATTTTTATTTCAAAGCTTATTTTTTGATTTATTTAGTTTATTTTTATGTTTATTTATTTTATTTTAATTTTGTTATTTTATTTTTTTATGATATTTTAGTTGAGTTTATTTTTATTTATTTTTTTTAGGTTTGGTTTATTTTTTTTATTTTAGGTTTAGTTTAGGTTTTATTTTATTTTTTTAAGTTTATTTATTTTAGTTTATTTTAGTTTATTTATTTTAGATTTTAGGTTTATTTTATTCTAATTTTAGGTTCATTTTTTTTAGTTTAATGTTTAGCTTTTATTTTTTATTTATTTTAGGTTTTATTTTTTGGTTTAGGTTTTTAATTATTTTATATTTTATTTTATTTTAGGTTTATTTTATTTTTATTTTAGGTTTAGTTTTTTCTTTTATCAGTATTTTAAAGTTTTTTTATTTTATTTATTTTATTTATTACAATTTTATGTATTTTATTTTAGGTTTTAGGTTTAGGTTTATTTTATGTTTTATTTTATTTTATTTTTATTTTAATTTTCTTTTGGTTTTAGTGTTTAGGGTTTAGGTTTTGTGGGTTTTGGGTTTGGGTTTGGGTTGGGTTGGGGTCTGGGTCAGGTTGTTAGGGTTCATGGTTTAGGGTTTATGGCCTAGGGTAGGTTTAGGTTTAGTTTAGGTTTAGGGTTTAGGGTTTAGGTTTAGGGTTTAGAGGTTTTTTAGTTTTTTTTTTATTTTTTATTTTATTTTTATTTTTTGAATTAAATAACCAGTACATTTTCATTTTATTTTATTTTAGTTTATTTTATTTTTTATTTCTATTTAGGTTTACTTTTATCTTTATTTAGTTTAGTTTATTTATTTTAGGTTTATTTTTTTTGGTTTATTTTTAGTTTATTTTTAAAGTTTAGTTTAGTTTTTTAGTTTAGTTTTATTTTATTTTATTTTTAGTTTAGGTTTTATTTTTATTTTAAGATTAGGTTTAGGTTTTTTTTTTTAGGTTTAGGTATTAGGTTTTATTTTGGTATATCAAGTTTCTTTTTGTTTTATTTTGATTTATTTTGGTTTAGGTTTAGGTTTAGTATTTTTAGGTTTAGGTTTTCTTTATTATAGTTTAGTTTATTTTAGTTTAGGTTTATGTTTATGTTTATTTTATTTTAGGTTTAGGGTTTAGGTTTATTTGGTTTATTTTTTTTATGTTTTTTATTTATTTTATTTTATTTTATTTTTTTTTGGTTTATTTATTTTATTTTTTAGTTTTTTATTATATTAATGTTATTTTATTTGTTTAGTTTATTTTAGGTTTTTATTTTTTTTATTTTAGTTTAGTTTTTATTTTTTATTTTCTTTTCTTTTTAGGTTTAGGTTTAGCTTTAAGTTTAGGTTTTATTTTAGTTTATTTTATTTTATTGTTTTTATTTCATTTAGTTATGGTTTAGGTTTATTTATTTATTTTATTTTTAGATTTTATTTAGTTTAGGTTTAACTTTTTAGCTTTTTAGCTTTTTAGGGTTTAAGGTTTAGGGTTTAGGGTTTAGGGTTTGGAGTTTAGGGTTTTAGTGTTTAAGGCTTAGGGATTAGGGTTTAAGGTTTAGGGTTTAGGGTTTAGATTTTAGGGTTTAGGGTTTAGGGTTTAGTTTTTTTAGGGTTTTGTTTATTTGTTTTTTTTAGGTTTTAGGTTTAGAGTTTTAGTTTTAGGTTTAGGGTTTAGTATTTAGGGTTTAGGTTTTAGGTTTAGGTTTCATGTTTTAGTATAGGGTTTAAGGTTTTTTGTTTTTTTTAACATAAAACAAATTTAGATTCAATATTTCTTCTTTTTGATTTCATCAACCAAGTAACACATTAAATTTTCTAAGACACAAGTGATGACATAGATGAAAAATGAGCATGCATAGAGCAAATAAAAAACCTTAGATAACTAGAACTATCTCTTTTGTAAAGATAGTTTCATAAGCAAATGGATCATCCATTCTTCAGTTTCACTAGTTCCCATTAAAACCACCCCGGTGCTCGAGTAACTTGATCCACCATCATATCCCTGATCTCTCCCTCCACCACCACCTGGCTGTAACCACCATCGCTCCTCCCCCCTCCATAACCACCACTACAACGACCACCACCTCCAGATTTAGACTGAGCCTAATTGATGGTGATGTTCATGCCATCAAGGTTCTGCCCATTCTTAGATTTTAGGTTTATTAGGTTTTAGGATTTAGGTTTATTTTTAAATTTATTTAGTTACTTTAGGTTTAGATTTAGGGTTTGGGGTTTAATGTTTAGGGTTTAGGTTTAAGGTTTAGGGTTTAGGGTTTAGGGTTTAGAATTAAGGGTTTAGGGTTATAGGTTTAGGGTTTAGGATTTAGGGTTTAAGGTTTTTTTTTTAAATTAAGAAAACTAATAGGTTTAGGTTTTTTAAAAATAATTAATTTATTTTTTTTATTTTGGTTTATTTTTTATTTTTATTTAATTCAGTATATTTATTTTAGTTTAGGATTTTTATTTTAGTATATTTTTTAGGTTTAGGTTTAGGTTTAGGTTTTAGTTGAGTTTTATTTTCATTTTATTTCTTTTTTAATTTTTAGGTTTAGGTTTTTATTTTTTGTTTTTATGTTTAGATTTTAAGTTTTTATTTTAAGTTTATTTTTAAATTTTATTATTTAGCTTTAGCTTAGGTTTATTTTGAGTTTATTTTATTTTATTTAGTTTAGGATAAGGTATAGGTTTAGTTTATTTTAGGTTTAGGTTAGGTTTTATTTAGTTTTGTTTAGGTTTAAGTTTATTTTATTTTGTTTATCTTATTTTTATTTTATGTTTAGTTTTTTTTAAGTTTAGGGTTTTGGTTTTATTTTTTATTTATTTTTAGGTTTATTTTTTTATTTAGGTTTTATTTATTTTTTTAATTTTATTTTAGGTTTATTTTATTTTTATTTTTTGTTTAGTTTGTATTTTATTTAGGTTTTTCATTCTTAGGTTTTTTTTCCAATTTTAGTTTAGTTTAGGTTTTTATTTATTTTACTTTAATTTATTTTTATTTTTTATTTTATTCTATTTTAGGTTTAGGTTTAGGTTTTAGTTTAGGTTTTTATTTTATTTTATTTATGTTTTTGGTATTTTTTTTTTTAGTTTATTTAGTTTAGGTTTAGCTTTTTAGCTGTTTATTTTATGGTTTAGGTTTAGGGTTTAGGTTTAGGGTTTTTAAAAAAAAATTAAGCAAAAGTAAGGTTTAGAAGTGAGTTTAGGATTTAGGGTGGGCTTAGTACTAGGGTTTAGGGTTTTTTAATTTTTTTTAAATTAGGTAAACTAGTATATAGTTTATTTATTTAGTTTATATTATTTTTATATTTTATTTAGGTTTATTTTTATTTCTATTTAGTTTATTTATTTTAGGTTTATTTATTTTAGTTTATTTCTTAGGTTTAGGTTTAGGTTTATCTTTATGTTTATTTTATTTTTTAGGTTTAGGTTTTATTTTATATTAGGTTTATTTTATTTTTATTTTATTAAGGTGTTTTATTTTTAGGTTTATTTTATTTTTTTAGTTTAGTTTAGGATTTTAATTATTTTATTTTAATTTATTTTTATTTTTTAATTAATTTTATTTATAAGTTTAAGTTTTTATTTTATTTTATTTATTTTAATTATGTTCAAGTTTATTTATTTATTTTATTTTTAGGTTTTATTTAGCTTAGGTTTAGTTTTTAGCTTTTAGGGTCAGGGGAGTTTAGGAGGTTTAGGGTTTAAAGGTTTGGGGTGGGTAGATTGGTGGGATAATGATTTTAGGGTTTAGGGAGGTTTTAGTGGCTTGGTCAGGGTCAGAGTTTAGTGGTTTAGGTTTAGGTTAGAGTTTAGGGTTTAAGAATTTAGGTTTAGTGGAAGGGGTTGGTTTTAGGGAGGGTCATGGTCAGTGGAGGTCAGTGGTTAGGGTTAGTTTAGGTAGGATCTAAGGTAGGGTAGGTTAAGGGTTTAGGATTTAGGGTTTAAGATTTAGGGTTGTAGTTTTAGGGTTGTAGTTTAGGGTTTAGGGTTAGTTTTAGTGTTTAGGGTTAATAGTTTAGGGTTTAGGATTTAAGGTTTAGGGTTTAGCATTTAGGGTTTTTTTTTCTAATTATGTAAACCGATAGGCTTAGGTTTACTTAGTTTATTTTTTATTTATTTTAGTTAAATTCATTTTTTTATTTTTACTTAGGTTTATCTTTTATTTTTATTTATTTAAGTTTATTTTTTTGGTTTATTTATTTTAGTTTAGGTTTCTTATTTTAGATTATTTTTTAGGATTAGCTTTATGTTTATCCATATTTTTTAGTTTAGTTTTATTTTTATTTTACTTTTTAGGTTTTGGTTTTATTTTTTATTTTTAGGATTAGGTTTAGGTTTTTATTTTATTTTTTTAGGTTTAGGCATTAAGTTTTTAGGTATTTTTTTTTAGGTTTAGGTTTGTTTTTAGTTTATTTTATTTCATTTAGTTTAGGGTTTAGATTTAATTTAGGCTCTATTGTTCAAAATGATGGTGAAATAGATGGAGATGCTATTAGTAGAATTCAAGTTGGATGGTTAAAGTGGAGGAATGCATCTGGGCTATTATGTGATAGAAAAGTTCAACTTAAACTTAAGGGAAAATTTTATTAGATTGTGGGAAGACCTACAATGACTTATGGTGCAGAATGTTTTCCAATAAAAGAGAAGCATAAGCTAAGTTAAGTGTTATTGAGATGAGGATGCTTAGGTGGATTAGTGGGTTTACTCTTAGAGATAGAATGCAAAATGAGTATATTCAAGAAAAAGTTGGAGTAGCTCCAATGGTAGATAAGATTAGGGAGAGTCACCTTAGATGGTTTGGCCACATAAAGCGTCGGTTGTCCGATGACCCGATTAGGAGAGTAGATGCATTAGATTTGCCTTATGTTAAGAAAGGTAGAGGTAGACCTAAAAGGACTTGGTTAAGACGTATAAAAAATTATCTTAGTATATTTGATTTAAATGAGAATTTGACACATAATAGGACATAATGGAGATGAAGGATTCATGTAGCTGACCCCACCTAGTGGGTTTAAGTTAAGGCTTAGGTTTTAGTTTAGGTTTTTATTTTATTTTATTTTGTATATTTTATTTAGGCTTCGGTTTTTTTATTTGTATTTTTAGTTTTTAGTGAGTTTAGGTTTAGATTTTAGGTTTTTAAGGTTTAGGGTGTGGTTTAGGAGTTTAGGGTAGGGTTTAGGTGGAGTAGTGTTAGGGTTTAGGGTTTAGGGTTTGGGTTTTGGGTTTAGGGTAGGTTTAGGAGTGGGGTCAGGGTTTAGAGTTTAGGGGTTACAGTTTATGGCTTAGGGTCAGTAGGCATTAGGCTTTGGTTGGAGTTTTAATTTTATATTTTATTTAGGGTTTAGGGTTTAGGTCTGGGGGTGGGGCCTGGTTTGGTTTAGGGTTTAGGATATAGGGTTTAGGGTTTAGAGTTTATGGTTTCTTTTTTATTAAGTAAACTTGTAAGCTTAGGTATATTTAGTTTATTTTTCATTTATTTTTGATTTATTCATTTTTTTATTTTTACTTGGGTTTATCTTTTATTTTTATTTAATTTAGTTTATTTATTTTAGGTTTATTTATTTTAGTTTAGCATTTTTATTTAGTTTCTTTTTTAGGATTAGGTTTATGTTTATCCTTATTTTTTAGTTTATTTTTCTTTTTATTTTATTTTTTTGGTTTCTATTTTATTTTTTATTTTTAGGATTAGGTTTAGGTTTTTTTTTATTTTATATTTAGGTTTTGGGTTTTTATTTTAGGTTTGATTTTAGGTTTTATTTTTCAGTTTAGGTTTAGGTTTATTTTTTGTTTATTTTATTTTATTTAGTTTATTTTAGGTTTAGGTTTAGGTTTTATTTATTTTAGTTTAGTTTATTTTTCTTTAGGTTTTGGTTTATTTTATTTTGTTTATTTTAGGTTTAGCATTTTTTTTAGTTTAGGGTTTAGGTTTTATTTCTTATTTAATTTTTAGGTTTATTTTGTTGGTTTAGGTTTTTATTTAGTTTTTATTTTATTTATCTTAAGTTTATTTTTTTATTTACATTTAGGTTTTATTTTATTTTAGTTTTATTTAGGTTTATTTTATTTTTAGTTCAGTTTAGGTTTTTATTTATTTTATTTTATTTTAGTTTTAATTTTTTATTCTATTTTATTTTATTTTGTTTATTTTATTTAGGCTTAAGTTTTTTTATTTATTTTAATTTTAGATTTTTCTTAGTTTATGTTTAGGTTTTTAGGTTTTTATGATTTAAGGTTTAGGGTTTGGGGTTTAGGCTTTAGTGTTTAGGGTCACGATTGTAGTGAGGTTTAGGTTTATGATCTGGTCAGGTTTAGGGTTTGGTTAGGGTTTAGGGTCAGGGTTAGCATTAGGGTTTATCGTTGGGTTTTTTTTATTTGGGGTTTAGTTTTGTGGGTTTTAGGGTTTAGGGTTTAGGGTTGTAGGTTTAAAGTTTAGGGTTAGTTTTAGGGTTTATGGTTTAGGGTTTAAGGTTTAGGATTAAGGGTTTAGGGTTTAGAGTTTAAGGTTTCTTTTAAAAAAAACTAAGTAAACTGGAAGGTTTAGGTTTATTCAGTTTATTTTATATTTTATCTTAATTTAGTTTAGTTTTATTTTAGGTTTCTTTATTTTAGTTTAGGATTTTTATTTTAGGTTATTGTTTGGCTTTGGTTTAGGTTTATGTTTATTTTTTAGTTTAGTTTTATTTTTATTTTATTTTTAGTTTAGTTTTATTTTTTTAATTAGGTTTATGTTTTAATTTTATTTTCTTTAGGTTGTAGGTTTTATTTTAGGTTTAGTTTTAGTTTTATTTTTAGCTTAGTTTTAGGTTTATTTTTTTTATTTATTTTATTTAATATAGTTTAGCGTATAGGTTTAGTTTATTTTAGGTATTGGTTTAGGTTTGATTTATTTTAGTTTAGCTTATTTTAGTTTAGGATTAGGTTTATTTTATCGTGTTTATTTTAGGTTAAGGGTTTAGGTTTTATTTGTTATTTATTTTTAGGTTTATTTTTTAGGTTTAGGTTTTTAATTAGTTTTTATTTTATTTCATTTTTATTTTACGTTTAGTTTTTATTATATTTAGGTTTTTTAGGTTTATTTTGTTTTTTAGTTTAGTTTAGGTTTTTATTTATTTTATTTTAGTTTAATTTTTATTTTTTTATTTTTATTTTTAGGTTTAAGTTTAGGTTTATGTTTAGGTTTTTTTTTTACTTTATGTTTTTATTTTATTTTATTTTTTAATTTAATTTAGGTTGAAGTTTATTTATTTATTTAGTTTAGGTTTAGGTTTTTAGGTTTTTAGGATTTAAGGTTTAGGGTTAAGGGATTTTGGTATAGGGTTTAGGGTTTGGGGATTAGGGTTTAAGGTTGTAGGTTTACGGTTTAGCGTTTAGGATTAGTTTTAGGGTTTAGGGTTTAGACTTAAGGTTTTATTATTTTTATAAAATTTTTTTAATTAAGTAAACTTGTAGGTTTAGGTTTATTTAATTTATTTAGTTTATTTTTTATTTATTTTGGTTGTTTAATTTTTTTAGTTATTTTTATTTTTTTATTTTTATTTGATTTAGTTTATTTATTTTAAGTTTATTTATTTTAATTTAGGTTTTATTTTAGTTATTTTAGGTGGTTAAGGTTTAAGTTCATTTTAAATTTTGTTTTATTTTATTTTATTTTAGATATATGTTTATTTTATTTTAGGTTTAGGTTTAGGTTATTATTTTGTATTTTTTTTTTTAGGTTTTATTTTTAGGTTTATTTTTAGGTTTTATTTTTCAGTTTAAGTTTAGGTTTATTTTAAGTTTATTTTATTTTATTTATCTTATGTTTAGGTTTAAGTTTAGTTTATTTTAAGTTTAGGTTTAGGTTTTAATTATTTTAGTTTAGGTATGTTTATTTTTAGTTTAAGGTCAATTTTATTTATTTTATTTTAGGTTTTATTTTTTTGGTTTATTTCTTAGGTTTAGGCTTTATTTAGTTTTATTATATTTATTTTAGGTTTATTTTATTTTTGTAAGTTTAGTTTTAATTTGATTTAGGTTTTTTATTTTTTTAGTTTAGTTTAGGTATTTATTTATTTATTTTAGTTTAGTTTCATATTTATTTATTTATTTATTTTTTAGGTATAGGTATAGGTTTAGATTTTAGTTTATTTTTTATTTTTTTTATTTTATTATTATTTTTGGTTTAGGTTTTTTTAATTATTTTACTTTTAGGTTTTATTTAGTTTAGGTTTAGGTTTTTAGCTTTTTAGTGTTTAGGGATTAGGGTTGAGGGTTTAAGGCTAGTTTAGGGTTCAGGGTTTAAGGTTTAGGGTTTGGGGTTAAGGGTTTGCGATTTAGGGTTTAGGGTTTAGGTTTAGGGTTTAGGGTTTAGGGTTTTGGGCTAAGGGTTTTGGTTTCAAGTTTAAGGTTTAGGTTCTAGTTTAGGGTTTAGGATTTTTGGTTATTATTTTTTTTAACAGAGAAGAAATTCAAATTGAACATTTTTGCTTTTTCATTTCATCAACCAAGTAACACACAAAGTTTTCTAAGGCACAAGTGACGACATAGATAAAAAATGAGAATGCATATCCACTAACACCTCCAAATCCCCCACCACTACTTTTTCGACCTCTGTAACCACCACTTCTCTGACCACCACCTCAATATCCACCAGCACCTCCAAATCACCATCACAATTGTGATAATGGCCCCCTCCACCTTCGCCTCCACCACCAAACCTAGATTTAGGATTTAGGGTTTAATGTTTGAGGTTTCTTATAAAAAAAATAAGTAAACCGGAAGGTTTTGATTTATTCAATTTATTTTATTTTTTATCTTAATTTAGTTTAGTTTGTTTATTTTAGGTTTATTTATTTTAGTTTAGGTTTTTTATTTTTGTTTATTATTTGGTTTAGGTTTGGGCTTAGGTTTATTTTTTAGTTCAGTTTTTATTTTATTTTATTTTTTAGGTTAAAGTTTTATTTTTTAGCTTAGTTTTAGGTTTATCTATTATTTTTTTTTATTTAATTTAGTTTAGCATATAGGTTTAGTTTATTTTAGGTTTAAGTTTAGGTTTGATTTATTTTAATTTAGATTATTTTAGTTTAGGTTTATGTTTATTTTATCATGTTTATTTTTGGTTTAGGTTTTATTTATTATTTATTTTTAGGTTTATCTTTTAGGTTTAGGTTTTTATTTAGTTTTTATTTTATTTTATTTTAGGTTTATTTTAATTTTATTTTTTATTTAGTTTTTATTATATTTAGGTTTCTTTATGTTTATTTTATTTTTTAGTTTAGTTTAGGTTTTTATTTATTTTATTTTAGTTTAGTTTTTATTTTTTTAAATTTATTTTTAGGTTTCAGTTTAGGTTTAGGTTTTAGTTTACTTTTTAAGGTTTGGTTTTTATTTTATTTTATTTTTTAATATAATTTATTTTCAAGTTTTTTTATTTATTTAGTTTAGGTTTAGGTTTTTTAAGGGTTTAGGTTTATTTTGGTATGGTGGGTTTAGGTTTGCAGGGTTTCTGGTTGTAGGTTTTAGGGTTTAGGGTTTAGGATTAGTTTTAGGGTTTAGGGTTTAGACTTAGGGTTTTATTATTTTTAAAATTTTAATTAAGTAAACTAATAGGTTTCGGTTTATTTAATTTATTTAGTTTATTTTTTATTTATTTTAGTATATTTTATTATTTTACTTTTTGGTTTATTTTTATTTTTATTTAGTTTAGTTTATTAATTTTAGTTTAGGTTTTTTATTTTAGTTATTTTTTTAAGTTTAAATTAATTTTATTTTATTTTATTTTATTTTAAGATATAGGTTTACTTTTATTTAATGTTTTATTTTATTTTTTTGGTTTAGGTTTAGGTTTATTTTAAGTTTATTTTAGTTGAAGTTTAGGTTTTTAGTTTATTTTATCTATTTAGCTTAGACTTAGTTTAAGTTTATTTTAGGTTTAGGTTTAGGTTTTATTTATTTTAGTTTTTTTGGTTTATATTTTTTTTAGTTTAATGTTTCAATTTTATTTTAGGTTTTATTTTGGTTTATTCATTTAGGCTTTATTTAGTTTATATTATTATTTATTATTATTATAAGTTTGTTTATTTTAGGTTTTATTTTTAAATTAGTTTAGTTTAATTTATTTTATTTTATAGATATTTTATTTTATTTATTTTATTTTAGCATGTATAGTATAGGTATAAGTTTAGGTTTTAGTTTATTCTTTCTTTTCTTTTATTTTTTTATTTTATTTTGGTTTAAGTTTTTTTTAATTATGTTATTTTTTGGTTTTATTTAGTGTAGGTTTAGGTTTTTAGCTTTTTAGGGTTTAAGGATTAGGGTTAAGGGTTTAAGGTTAGTTTAGGGTTCAGGGTTTGGTGTTTAGGGTTTAGGTTTAGGGTTTAGGGTTTAGGGTTTTTAGGGTTTAAGCTTTAGGGCTAAGGGTTTAGGTTTCAGGTTTGGGGTTCAGGTTCTAGTTTAAGGTTTAGGGTTTTTGGTTATTATTTTTTAATAGTGAAGAAATTCATATTCAACATTTCTGCTTTTTCATTTCATCAACCAAGTAACACACAAGGTTTTCTAAGACACAAGTGATGACATAGATAAAAAATAAGAATGCATATCCACCAACACCTCCAAATCCACCACCACTACTTTTCCCGCTTCCATAACCACCACTTCTCTGACTACGACCTCCATATCCACCAGTACCTCTAGACCCCCCATAATAATTGTGATAATGGCCCCCTCCACCTTCACCTCCACCGCCAAATCTAGATTAAGCCTGGTGGACGATGATGTTCCTATCATCAAGGTTCATCCCATTCTTAGGGTTTAGGTTTAGGTTTAGATTTATTAGGTTTTATGGCTTAGGTATATTCTTTAATTTATTTAGTTACTTTAGGTTTAGGTTTAGGGTTTGGGGTTTAGGGTTTAAGGTTTAAGGTTTGGGGTTTAGGGTTTATGGCATAGGGTTTAGATTTTAGGGTTTAGGGTTTAGGGTTTTAGGATTTATGCTTTCAGGGTTTAGGGTTTAGGGTTAGGGTTTAGGGTTTAGGGTTTTGGTTTAAGTGTTTTTTAAAATAAAAAAAATTAAATAAACCAATAGGTTTAGGTTTATTTAGTTTATTTTATATTTTTGTTTAGGTTTATTTTTTATCTTTATTTAGTTTAGTTTATTTATTTTATGTTTATTTATTTTAGTTTACATTTTTTATTTTAGTTTATTTTTAAGGTTTAGGTTGAAGTTTATGTTTATTTTAGTCTAGTTTTATTTTTATTTTATTTTTTAGGTTTAGGTTTTACTTTTTATTTTTAAGTTTAGGTTTAAGTTTTTATTTTATTTTTTAGCTTTAGGTTTTTGGTTTATATTTTAAGTTTATTTTTAGGTTTTATTTTTCATTTAGTTTCAAGTTTATTTTTAGTTTATCTTATTTTATTTAATTTAGGGTTTAGGATTAGTTTATTTTAGGTTTAGGTTTAGGTTTTATTTATTTTATTTTAGTTTGGTTTAGGTTTATTTTATTTTGTTTATGGTTTAGGTTTTGTTATTTTATTTATTTTTAGGTTTTATTTTTTAGGTTTAGGTTTTTATTTTATTTTATTTTATTTTAGGTTTATTTTATTTTTATTTTAAGTTTAGTTTTAATTTTATTTTGGTTTTTATTTTTAGGTTTATTTTATGTTTTAGTTTAATTTAGGTTATTATTTATTTTATTTTTGTTTATTTTTTTTATATTATTTATTTTAGGTTTAGGTTTTGGTTTTAGTTTTGGTTTTTATTTTATTTAGGCTTAGGTTTTCTTATTTATTTTGTTTTTAGGCTTTATTTAGTTTAGGTTTAGAGTTTAGGCTTTGTTTTAGGGTTTAGGGTTTATGGTTAGGGTTTTTTTTTAAACTAAGTAAACCTAGATTAGTTTATTTAGTTTATTTTATTTATTTTTATTTTTTTATTTACTAGGTTTATTTTATTTTAACTTTATTTAAGTTTTATCTTTAATTTAGGTTTATTTTATTTTATTTTAGGTTTAGTTTTATTTTAATTATGTTTTATTTTTAGTTTAGTTTAGTTTTATTTATTTTATTTTATATTTTATTTTCTTTTAGGTTTTAGTTAATGTTTTAGGTTATTTTTTGGTTTTTTTATTTATATTATTTTAGGTTTTATTTAGTTTAGGTTTAGTGTGCTTTTTTAGGGTTTGGGTGGTGGGGGTTTAGGTTTTATGGTGTTAAGGGTTTAAGTTTAGGTTTTAGGTTTAGGTTTAGGTTTTAGGGTTTAGGGTTTAGGGTTTAGGGTTTTTATGGTTTAAGGTTTAGGATATAGGGATTAGGGTTTAGGTTTTAGGTTTAAGGTTTAGGGTTTTTGGTTTTTTTAATAGAGAACAAATTCATATTCAACATTTCTTCTTTTGGATT
Organism: Cymbidium sinense; assembly: GCA_021442155.1. NCBI lineage: Eukaryota > Viridiplantae > Streptophyta > Magnoliopsida > Asparagales > Orchidaceae > Cymbidium > Cymbidium sinense. The sequence goes on from CM038216.1 coordinate 221,626,459, forward strand.
TCATCAACTGAGTAACGCAGTAAGTTTTCTCGAGACAGTGACGTAGATAAAAATGAGCATAGAGCAAATCAAAACCCTAGATAACTAGAATCATCTCTACCAGAACACAGTTCCATAAGCGGATCGATCTCTGCAGCTCTAGTTTCTAGTTCCCATTATAACCACCCCAACCTCTCGAGTAGCGGGATCCACCATGATATCTTCGATATCTCCGCCACCACCATGGCTGTAACCTCCGTCGCTCCTCCCGCCTTCATAACCACCACTGAGATAACTGCCACGTCTACCTTTGCCTCCACCACAAGATCTAGACTGAGCTTGGTTGACGGTGATGTTCCTGCCGTCAAGGTTCTGCACATTCTTAGGGTTTAGGTTTAGGTTTAGGTTTATTAGGTTTTTGGGTTTAGGATTATTTTTTAATTTATTTAGTGTTAGAGAGTGGTAGGGTGGATTTATGCTGTGGTTTATTTTAGTTTAGGGTGAGGGTTTAGGGTTATGAGGAGGGTATGTGTGGGAGTGCAGGTTTATGGTATGGAGGTTAGTGGGTAAGAGAGTTTAGGTTTAGGTTTAGGGTGAGTTGTGGTCAGGTTAGGTTAAGATAGTAGGGTTATGGAGGGTTTAGGTCATGATTTAGGGGATTTAGGGTTTAGGGTCAGGGTAGAATGGGGTCAGAGGGTGTGGTTTAGTGGAGGATTAGGCTTTAGTGGTTTAGTTTAGGTTTAGGTTTAGTTTAGGTTATAGAGTGTAGGTTTAGGTGGTTTTTAGGGTTTAAGTTTTAGGGTTTAGGGTTTAGGGTTTAGGATTTAGTGTTTAGGGATCATCAATAATAGAAGACTCAATGAAATTAATCCAAAAACACTAAATCTTATTACTAACACTAAAGAAAAATTTATTGAAGCTGATCATTCTAGCAACATGGTTAATTTTATTAGCATGAATAAGAGGCTCCAGAACAATAAGTAAATAAATAGTCTGCATATGACAAAGATTTCTAATATGATTATTAATAGAGTGGTTACCGATTCCTCTAACATTCCCAATAAGAAAATTAAAGATAAGTAAAATAAAAAGGGGTTAAGTAAAGGTTAATTAAGAGTGGAGTGAGAGGCCGTAGTAGATCTAGTTTTTTTGGACAATTTGGGAGGGTAATTTTTAACACTTTTTTTCTTTTTAGCATGATAAGTTTGGAAACCATTTTCTTTTCCCCTAGTGTTATCATCCGAGTAAGATTTAGTAACATTGGTCATAAATTTAGGAGAATTCTCCAAGTATTTGGAGGGGAGCTTACCCTCTTTCAAATTCATATTAAGTTGAAAAGAAGGATTAACGTGAATATCAAGATTAAAAATGAGAGATAATGATGATTTAGAACCATTTAAAGCATGAGCAGTTAAATCTGGATCAAAAATGTTTTCAGCATGCTTGACACAATTTAAATCCTCATTAAAAGCTTCATTTTCATCAATCAAAGCCGACATAGATTCTGGAATAGAATCAGAGGAAACAAAATCATCTTCCAATAACTTTGAAAATTTATTATTCTCCGCATTAGAAATATTCAAATTTGAAGAATGTAAAAGAAGTAAGTCATCCTAACCATTTTTAAAATTAGCTTAATATATATCAATAGTAGGAGCCGAAGCATGTTCAATAGGATTAACCCCAATATCCAAGGAATCAACCTCAATAATAGCCTTCATACCATTCTTAGGATCCGAGGCCGATTTTTAAACATAAGTAGGGATCGAGCTTATGGGAAAGAACAACATTCTCTTTAGGAAGATTTCATTTTTTTAAGTTGGAATGGAGAATAAAACATTTTGAATTGTCATGATCATGAATTTTACAGTGGAAACAAAAAATTAGAAGGTTCTCTAATTCAACCTTTTACGAATACCCATATTTTTCAAAGCCAATCCAAACTTCCTTAGGGTATTTTAGTTATGTCTAATTCCATGAGGATTCTAGCCATAGAGGATTCGAGCCATAGAAGGGCAAGGTGGCTCAGCAGTTGCTTGGTCGAGTAGCCAAGACCGATCAAATAAAGCCTCGATAGCAAAAAGCACATCATGGGTAACAAAATGAATGTGTATATTAGAATGATAACCACGTGGATATATGAGATTCCTCTTTAATGTCAAAAAGAGGTGAAAACTTCAACAAATGCATTTGAAAATTAAAGATGAAACAAAAATGATGCAAAAAAACATGTGAATAATCCAGATCGTGAAAAAGAGCGAATCTTATCCAAATTTGGACTACGCAAAGCAAATTTATCGACAAGAGAAAATTCAAATGGTTTTGCCAAATTTTCAACATCCACATCAGAGCGCATTACGGTTGGCAAACCTCTAAAAGATGTCAAAATGAGATTAATCAAATCAATAGAGGGAGAAGTCTTACCCGAGAGCACCTTAAATGATTTAGTAAGAAGCAAAGATTAGGACTCCAAGCCCCAAAGTGTCGATTCTAGCATCCATAATTTGAGGTGGAGCCCAAGGAATAGAACTCACTATAGCCATGGTCAATGATGAAGCATCACATAAATGGATAGATGCCATTCAATCCTTTGAATTCAGTCGAATCCAAAGCCAAAGCCACAGAAATCCCAAGTCAGGGACACACCACCAAGAGGGATTCAAAAATCACTAGAGAACCAAAAGAGCGGGGGGGGGGGAGGCTGAGTTAGGGTTTTAGATTACATTTTAGCTTTAGGGTTTTATAGGGTTTAGTTTAGGGTTTTAGGTTTAGGATTTAGGTTAGATTTTTTTAATTTTTTAACTTTGTTTTAATTAAGTGGTGGTAGGTTTAGGTTTATTTAGTTTATTTTTATTTATTTTAGTTTATTTTACTTTTATTTAGATTTAAGTTTATTTTATTTTATTTAGTTTAGTTTATTTTATTTGTTTATTTTAGTTTAGTTTATTTTAGTTTATTCTAGGTTTAGGTTTATTTAGGTTTTTTTTAGTTTTTTTATTTTCTAGGTTTAGGTTTATTTTATTTTATTGGTTAAGGTTTAAGTTTTTTATTTTATTTTTTTAGGTTTAGGTTTTATGTTTATTATTTGGTTATTTTAGTTTATTTTATTTTATTTATTTAGGTTTAGGTTTAGGTTTAGTTTATTTTAGGTTGGTTTTAAATTTTAAATTATTTTAGTTTAGTTTTTTTTTAATTTAGGTTTAGTTTTTATTTTTTATTTTAGGTTTAGGTGTTCTTTTAGTTTAGTGTCCGTTTTATTTTTATTTTATTTTTAGGTTTTATTTTTAGGTAAGGTTTAGGTTTTATTTTTTTATTCATTTTATTTTATCTTAGGTTTAGTTTTATTTTAATTAGGTTTGTTTAATTTAGGTTTAATTTTAGTTTAGTTTTAATTTTGATTTTATCATAGTAGGTTTAAATTTAGGTTTAGTTTAGTTGTTTTTATTTTATTTTAGTTTGGGTTTATTTATTTATTTTATTTATAGGTTTATTTTGTTTAGGTTTAGATTTTAGCTTTTAGGTTTAGGTTTAAGATTTAGGGTGAGTTAGTGGATTTGGGTTTAGGTTTGAGTTTGGGGATTTGGGGTGTGGTTTTGGGTTTTCTTTTTGGGTTTAAGGTTTAGGTTTAGGTAGGGTGGGAGTTTAGGGGTTGTGGGTTTAAGTTTTGGGTTTAGTGTGTGATTTGGGTTTAGAGTTTGTGGTTTAGTTTAGGTGGTAGTTTAGGATTAGGTCTTTGGTTTTTTTATTTAACAGGGAACAAATTCATATTCAACATTTCTTCTTTTGATTTCTCCAACTAAGTAACACACGAAGTTTTCTAAGACATAAGCGACGACATAGATAGAAAGAAAGCACGCATAGAGCAAATCAAAATCTGTATATAACTAGAATTGTCTCTATTATAAAGTCACAATTCCATAAGTAGTAGATCGAATCAGCCATTCTTCGCTTTTCCAGCCTTAGAACCACCTAGGATCCACCATCATACCGTTGATCTCTCTCTCCACAACCACCATGGTTGTAGCCTTCATCGCTCCTCCCACCTCCATAACCACCACTGCTCCGACCACCACCTCCGTACCCACTAGCACCTCCAAATCCTCCACCACCACTATGATAATCACCACCTCCATGTTTGCCTCCACCGCTAGATCTAGATTGAGCCCTGACGAATGTTCTTATTGTCAAGGTTCACCCATTCCAAGGTTTAAGTTTAGGTTTAGGTTTATTAGGGTTTAGGTTTTTTTTTAATTTATTTAGATACTTTAGGTTTAGGTTTAATGAGTTTCAGGTTTAGGGTTTAGGGTTTAGGGTTTAGGTTTAGTAGGTTTAGGTTTGTGGTTTTAGGGTTTACATTTAGGGTTTTGGGTTTGGGGTTTAGGGGAAGGGTTTTAGTTTTTAATGTTTATGCCAGGTGGGGTTTAGGGTTTAGGGTGGGGTTGGGTTGGGTTTAGGGTTTTTTTTTTAAATTAAGTAAACATGTAGGTTTAGGTTTATTTAGTTTACTTAATTTTATATTTTATTCATTTTAGTTTATTTTATTTTTTATTTTATTTGGTTTATTTTTATTCTTATTTAGTTTAGTTTATTTTATTTTAGGTTTATTTATTTTAGTTTAGGTTTTTTTATTTTATTTTATTTTTTAGGTTTAGGTTTAGGTTTATGTTTATTTTTTAGTTGAGCTTTATTTTTATTTTATTTTTAGGTTTAGGTTTTATTTTATTTTTTAGGTTCAGTTTAGGTTTTTATTTTATTTTTTTAGGTTTAAGTTTTATGTTTTTATTTTAGGTTTATTTTTAGGTTTTATTTTCTAATTTAAATTTAGGTTTATTTTTAGTTTATTTTATTTTATTTAATTTAGGTTTAGTTTAGGTTTAATTTAATTTAGGATTAGGTTTTGGTTTTTTATTTTAGTTTAGTTTATTTTAGTTTAAGTTTATGTTTATTTTATTTTATTTATTTTAGGTTTACTTTTCTTTTAGTTTAGGGTTTACATTTTAATTTTTTTTTTTTTTTTAGATTTTATTTTAAGGTTTATTTTTTAGGTTTAGGTTTTTATTTAATTTTTTTAATTTTATTTTTATTTTACGTTTAGTTTTTAATATATTTATTTTCTTATTCATAGGTTTATTTTATTTTTTAGTTTAGTTTAGGTTTTTATTTATTTTATTTTAATTTATTTTTATTAGTTTATTTTATTTTATTTTTAGGTTTAGGTTTAGGTTTTAGTTTATGTTTTCATCTTCTTATTATTTTATTATATTTAGTTTTTCTTTATTTATTTTATTTTTAATTTAGTTAGGCAGAGAGGTTTAGGCCTAGGTAGGGTTTAGAGGCCCAGTGGTTAGGAGTTGGATCCAGGTCAGGGCCTTTATAGGGCTCTGCTATGTCAGCCTCAGATCTTTAGCTAGTGGATCAGGCCTAGGGGCCCAGGCCTATTAGGGCCCAGGGTCAGCCTGCAGTTAGGGTTTATGGTTTAGGCTTTAGGGTTTGGTAGTGGTTTGGCCCATGGTTTAGTGGCTCAGTGGTTTAGTTTGTGGCTTGTTTGGTGAGGTCAGTGGTAGGGGTTTAGGGTTTAAGTTTAGGGTTATGGAGGGTTTAGGATCTAGGGTTTGGTTAAGGTTTATGGTTTAGGGTTTAGAGTTTAAGGTTTAGCTCTTAGGGTTTAGGGTTTACTGTTTTAGGGTTTATAGTTTAGTTTAGGAATTTGGGTTTTTAGGGTTTGGAGTTTTGGGTTTACGGTCTAGGGTTTAGGTTTTAGGTTCGAGGTTCTGGTTTTAATTTAGGATTTAGGGTTTCTTATTTTTTTTCTTTTTTACAGGGAACAAATTTAGATTCAACATTTCTTCTTTTTGATTTCATCAACTAAGTAACACACTAAGTTTTCCAAGACATAAGCAATGACATAGATAAAAAAATGAGCATGCATAGAGCAAATCAAAAACCCTAGATAACTAGAACCATCTCTACTCTAAAGACACAATTCCATAAGTAGCAGATCGGATCGGCCGTTCTTCAGTTTCTCTAGTTTCCATCAGAACCACCCCAGCCTCTTGAGTAGCTGGATCCACCATCATATCCCGGATCTCTCCCTCCACCACCACCAAGGCTGTAACCTCTGTCGCTCCTCTTGCCTCCTCAGAACCACCACCACCCCACCACCACCTCCATATCCACCACTCAATCCCCCACCATCATCGGATAACTTCCTCCACCTTCACCTCCATCGTGAGATCTAGATTGAGCCTAATTGATGGTGATGTTGCTGCCATCAAGGTTCTGCCTATTCTTAGGGTTTAGATTTTTTTAAAGAAATTAGGGGAATTTTATTGCCACAAAGAAAATGTACAAAGTCCTCAGACGGGGTAAATCTCTAAACTAATGCTCAAAGAGCCATAATAAGTCCTAAAGAGATAAACCCCTTAATTATTACAATAATATAATGAAATAAATAAGTGCAAAACCAAATAAGAAACAACAACATATCCAAAACCAAATGCAACAACAACATCCACCGTCTTTTGATACTAAGAAGATCCACCGCAAGATTCTCCCAACCTATAAAAGAAATCTGCAACATACCAATGAAAGGATCAGTAAAATTAAGCAAGCGTAAAGAGTATGAGCAAAGAAAAAGAGCAAAGTAAAAAAAAAAGGCTTAGGCTCAGTTACAATCATCTCAAGGAGCAACACTAAATGTAAGCATCCAAACTTCCGAAGAAGGGTTACAATTACATATAGTGCTACCAACCAAAAGAAGATAGAGAGGGAAACATCAAGGCCATCATTGCCAGCATACCTCTTATAGCCCATCATCCCAAGTCAATCATCCTGCAAGGCTACAAACTCCAAGCGCGACATAATAGCCAACCACAAAGCCACCAAAACAAATAAGCCAATAAGGCAAAAAATCAACCAACCAATGGGGACAACAACAGTACTATAGGAACACCACTAAAGCCACCTCCAAAGAGGAATAACACAAACAAGAGAATACCACAACCAAAAAAAAAAAATAGAAGAGATCATATCCTCCACAAGCAAATAGGAAAGGTAGCAAGGCTGTCACCCAAACCAAAAAAAGGGAAGTAGCAACAGCCAAGAGAGGAGAACCATAACAGGATTAGGCCAACCAACATGTCATAAATAGAACAGGAAAGAAAGGCCAAAATAACCACCCATGCAACCAACCCAGCCAGCTAAAACAACGAACCAACCCAGCTAACGAACATAGCCTCCTTGCCAACCACCACAACAACAAAAAATCCAAATCAGTGAAAAGACCAACAACATCCATCATGCCAAAACAACCCAAGACAACTAGGAAAAGGGTAGAAGCAAATAGCAACATCCACCAAACCAAGCCAAAGCACCAAAAATTCTGATCCAGGTGAGGTAAATAGCTAGCCAAAACAATATGAAGCGAAGATAGTAAGATGGACTAAAAGCCATCCATCAAGAGCAGCAACAATACAACAGGAACACCACCAAAGACAACAGAAAAGAAGGAGATATATCAATGAGTGCAAGCATCATAACCATAGCCAAGTTATGCACTAATACACCAAACCATGTCACCAGATCCCAAAGCAAAATAATAACCACTAAATAGCCATCAACCAACCAACCTAAAATAATAACAAAAAAAAAGTAGCTACAATAAAGAGAGGAAGACCATTACAAGAAGAGGCTGAAACCACAACCAAAAGAAACAAACCCAAACCAACAAAATTGATACTCAAAACCCAATCCACAAAAAAAGAAGAAATAACAGTCAACAAATAACCTCCACCTTATTAAATCCAATCCAAAATTAGACCACCAACAACCCTCTTATCTTCCACCAACAAAAGTGGAGAAACTCGCCAACACAGCTAGCAAGCCAACCGACCCAGCCAGCCAACATAGCCAGCCCACCCACCCAGCCAACCACCACAGTAGAAGAAAATCCAACTCAGTTAAGGAAGCAACTAGCTTAGAGATATGAAAAACCCCATACAAAAAATAGTAGGCAAATCCACCAACCAAATGAAGGTCACCAAAAATAACCGAAACAATAATCACCTAGCCAGGAAAACAACAACCACCAAGATGAAAAAACCAAAACAACCTAGGCAATAAAAATAAGAACCACCAAGTAGCAACCACTAGGCCAACCCAAAAGCAAGAGCTCAAAAACAAAACCCAGCACTAGCCTAAGAGTGAAAATAAGCAAATGGCCACAACCAAAAGAGAGTTTAACAAAGGGGAACCAAAAGCAATGGCTCATCAAAACCAACTGGAAAAACCAAGCCAAGAAAATTATAATATGAGATAAGATAATCTAGTGTTGTCCAGATTGACCAAACCCTTTAAAGGTTTAGGCAAATTTTTATTGTCAAATAAAGTGAAATCAGTTAAGTTGGCACCTAAAGTAGCAAAGAAATCAGCACAAGCATTACCTTCTTGAAGGATATGGGAAATTTTAGAACAAACTTGAGAAAGAAGATTTTTAGTATGATTGAGAAGATAAAATAAATCAGCATTTCCTATTCTATAAGAGTTTCACATGTCAAGAAGTAAGAGCGCATCAACTTCAACCTAGATGTTGAGGAAACCTATATTCAAACAAATTTTAATAGCTTTATTGATAGGCATAAGCTCAGTATAGATAACAGAGCAGGCTTTGAGAGGATACACAAAAGCACAAATGACAGTACCTTTAGAATCCCTAAGAATACCACCACAACCATATTTATTGGAAGCAATAGAACCATCGGTATTAACTTTAATAAAATTTTCTCTGGGTTTGATCCAATGGATAATCCTAGCTCTTTTATAAGAGTAAACATCAAACAGAATGACTCCCAATTTTTTAGCCACAAATTTATAGCCTCTAAAATAAATGTTACTAATAAGATTGACATTAAACAGTGTATGAAAATTTTCTTTGGTTCTAGCCAGGATCCCTTTATGGCTCATAGGAATACCATGATATTTAGCATCATTTTTGACCATCCAGATGAACCCAATAAGGGTAATAGCAACTAGAACTTTGTTATGACTTTTCATAATTTTTTGGAAATAGACTTCAAGAAGTTGATATATGGAAAAAGAGCCATGAAAGTAGTTGGTATTAAATAAATCATCATAACGTAACCATAATTTAGAAGCAACAACACCATTCACAAAAACATGATTAACATTTTCAATATGAAAGCAACAATATCACTTTGATGGCAAATAAAACCCTTTATTCCAGACCAAAGAGTCCACAAGAATAAAGTTATTCAAAATCCACCAAGCTAAAATTGAATAAGAAATGGGAATGATATTATTCCAAAGTTTAATGAAACATTAGAGGAGTTTTGCATATCTCTAATAAAAGTCCAAACCTCTTTAAGAATAAAATCACCATTGTAAGAAAGCTTAAAGAGAAATTTGGTCAGGTTTGTTAGAGAAAATAGGGATATTTCTAAAGTTATCTAAAAGAGAAATTGGATATAATTCTCAAGTTTGTCCTCATTCCAAGTGTTATTATGCCAGAAATAGTTAAATTTGATAGCTACAATAGAGTGGGTAGATAAAAGGGAGTCAATAGAGCCATTGACAATCTAATTGTCTTGTCAAATGAAAGCAAAAACCGAATGGATAACCCAAGATATTAACGGTTCAACATCCCATTTAATGGAACAAAGCCTTTTCCCAACCAGAGAGTCACCAACTTTATAAGCACAGATAAGAGGGTATTTAGCTTGGAAATATTTTTTCATCATAAAATTAGCCCAAAGGCTATCATTCTTTCTAAAATTCCACCAGAGCTTATGAGAGAAGGCAGTAATAGCTTCACAAATTGGTTTGCAACTGAGGCCACCTTCACCCATGGGGCCATAACATTTATTAGATCACCATATAAATTTATTAAGTAAGCGATCAATTCTGATAAGAGTAGCATTAGTGTGGATAATAGTTTGAATTAAATAAAGAGGCATTGAATTGAGAGTGCTTTTAACAATAGTGAGCCTGCCACTAAAGGAAAGTAAATGAAATTCCCAAATAGAAATTTTATTTAAAATTTTTTGAATTAACTCATCTAAAATATGGGATAATTTTGGACCTTTAAAAAGAGGAGCACTAAAGTACTTAAGAGGAAGGTGTTGATGTTTAAAGTTAGTGATATGTAGGATTTGATTAATTTTATTATTGGAGATGCTTGAAGAAGTAATAAAACAACTTTTGTTATCATTGATACATATACTACTTTCTCTACCAAATTTATTTTAAAAAATCTTGAGATTCTTGATATGATGAATAGAAGCATTGTAGAAAATAATGAAATCATCTATAAAGCTTAAATGAGAAAGGAAGACCACCAAGAGTTTTGTAATACATACTAGGATTGTTTAAGAATAGATCATTGATGCTCTTAGATAAGTACTCAACAACAATAATAAATAAGGAGATAGAGGATCCCCTAGTCTTAGGCCATGGGGAGAAGGAAAGAAGCCCAAGGCTTCCCCATTAAGAAAAATAGAAAACCAGACATTATTAATATAATTTTTAATAAGAAAGATAAATTTATCAGAAAACCTAAATAAATTCAGAATATAAATAAGGAAATCCCAAGATATATTATCAAAAGCTTTGGTAATATCTAATTTGAACATAATGTTGCAACCTTTAGTCTTAGCATCTAAATCATTTAATTGGTGAGCAAGCAAAATATTATCAGAAATAGATCTACCTCTAACAAAACTAGTTTTAAAGAGAGATAATCCTATGAAGTAAAGGACATTTTATAGTTAGAATTTTAGAAATCAACTTATTGAAAAAGGTGCAAAAGACTAAATGGGTCTAAAATCACTCCAATAGTGGATTATCTTTCTTAGGTATGAGAATAATATAAGTGCTAGAAAAATATCTAGGAAAAGGATTACCATTACAAAAATCAACCACAACCTTAACCAAATCAATTTTAATAATAGACGAGCATTTTTGAAAAAATTGGGTAGTGAAACCCTCCAGACTAGCAACATAATCTATGTTCATGCTATTAAGAATTTTAAAAATTTTCTTTTCATTTAATAGTAAGCAAATCATTATCATTATTGGTTATAATAGAAGGAATCAAGTGTGATTTAGAAATAGCTTCATAAGAGAAACTCTTATTAAGCATATTTCTAAAGTAATTAATTAATGGTCGAATCCTTAATATCATTATTCTTTGTAATCATTCTCCATTGTCATCTTTAATTTTTTGAACATTATTTAAAGCTCTCTTTTTATTAACTAAAATATGAAAATATCTAGTATTTCTGTCACCATCCTCAATATGTTTGCTAGTAGCTTTTTGGCACTAATAAGTCTCTTTCATATTTTGACAATTAACAAGTTTATCTTTTACTTCAGTCAAGTCCTTAATCTTGGTAGGATCAGACATAACAAAGACTTCAAGATCACAAAATAATTTTTCCATTTCTTTGATATTAGCAAATTTTTTTTAAAAATAATGCTTGTTCTAGAAACCCAAATTTTATTTAATTCTTTTAAGCTTAAACCAAAATCTATCCATACCCTATAATTGAATTGTCAGGATGTAAGGGAGCTTTCAATTATTAGCCACAACATTAAAGAAATCAATATGCTAAATCCACATGTTCTGAAATCTAAAAGGTGAGAAATTTTTTAATCTATTAGAGTTATCTTTAATAGAAACCAAGAGGATAGTGATCCGATAAGGTTTTGCTTAAATGATCAACAGAAGTAATAGGCCATTGAGTAATCCAATGAGTATTAAAAATAATCTAGTCCAACCTTTGCCAAAGTGTAGGGTTTTTCCTAGTAAAATTTGAATCCTTATAGCTAATATCAATCAAATTGCAATCAAGGATCAAAATGGAAATTTCTTCCATGGAATGAATATTAGGAGAGAACCACTTTGTCATAAGAGAATAAAATAGTGTTGAAATCCCTCCAGCCAAGGTTTTATTGTGAGGTAGCAAAATTTCTCAAAATTTCCCAAAGAAGATTTCTACAGATCTATTACAAGATGCATAGAGAGCCCAAAAACATTCACCATAAGCTATTTGAGAATTGATAACTTGTTGAAAATCATCAAGAATAGAAACCTCCATAAAATTATTTCAATAAAACCAAATTTTATTTCTGACTTTAGAGAAATATTTCTAGAAATCGATCATTCTGGCAACATGGTTAATATTGTTTGCATAAATAAGAGGCTCCAAAATAACAAGCAAAGAAATATTATGAATACGACAAAGGTTTTTAATAAAGTTTTGAATAGATAAGGTATTGATCCCTCTAACATTCCAAACAAGAAAATTAAACATAAGGAAATAAAAAAGGGTGTAAGAAAAAGTTAATTACGAGAGGAGAGGGAGGTATCATATTTTGGACAATTTGGGAGGGATGTTTTTAACATTTTTTTTTAGCATGATAAGTTTGGAAACCATTTCATTTTTCCATAGAATCAACATTCTTGAAGGATTTAGCAACATTAGTCACATATTTAGGGGAAGTCTCATATATAAAAGTGAGTTCTCCTTCTTCCAAGTTATAAGAATTTATTAAAGGAAAATGAGCATCTCGTATAGCAAGTGAGGGAGCCAAAACATATTTATTAGGAAAGTGTGAAAATCCAGGCCTTCCTCTTCAATTACTAAATTATTTCACAAAACCAAACCTTTTTGAGAATTTAAATCATCCTTAACTAAAGTAAAGTCAAGTTTTTTCAAATTGAATATCATGAGAAACCAAAGCCATATTCTCCCTTGAATTCAAATGATGTATAACATTGATATCCTCATTAATATTTTCAATTAAAGCATCATTTTCATCAATTAAAATTGGTAAGGATGCGAGGATCATCCTTAACTAAAGTAAAGTCAAGTTTTTCAAACTGAATATCATGAGAAACCAAAGCCATATTCTTCCTTGAATTCGAATGATGCATAACATTGATATCCTCATTAATATTTTCAATTCAAGCATCATTTTTGTCAATCAAAATCGATAAGGTTGCAAGGATCGACTTAGAGGGAAAAGAATCATCATCCAAAAGTTTAGAGAAATTATTATTTTCCACATTAGAAACCTTCAATTGCCTAGAAGAAATAAGAGTAAAACAACCTTACTAGGAGCATTCAATGAATCCTTTTTTCGAAATTAACTTTTTGATAACAATGGTTAGCCTAGGGTTAGGAACAATAGTTTCTTTAACAAGAATTTTCTATTTTAGGTGAGGATGTAGAATGAAACATTCAAAATTATCGTGTTAATGGATTTTACAATGAGAACAGAATACAAGGAAAATTTAAAAATCAACTTTCTGCATATAACCATAATTTTTATATCCCAACTAGATTTCTTTCTGATGTTTCTTGGTAATGTCCAATTCAACAAGGATTCTAGCCAGAGAAGGTCATGATTTTCCAGCTGTTGCCTAATCAATTTGTAATGACCGGCCAAATAAAACACCCACAATAAAAAAAAGGAATTGATGATTAATGAAATGAATTTGCATATTGGGAGAGAAATCCAAACTAGAATGATTGGGGATTCTTCTATAATGTCAAATAGTGGAGCATATTTTAGCAACCACATTTGGAAATTGAAAACAAAATAACAATGATGAGCAAAAACACATGAGTAATCCAAATCATTTTTTAACTAAATCAAAATGTGGTGAGGATCAATTAAACCAATCATAAAGCACCCAAAAGTTTCAAACTATGAAAGAAAGAATGAATCTTTTCCAGATTTGGCCTAGGAAGAGTAAACTTTCCAACCAAACAAATTTAAATGGCTTAGTAAGCTTTTTCACAATCAGATCAGAGCACATAACCGCAAGCATTCCTTGAAAAGAAGTCAAAATAAGTTTCAGGGACTCAATAGCTATTCTTACTAGTAAGGATGTCTTTGAATGATTTTGAAGAAGCCAAAGCCAAAGTAGTTGATTCCCTAGTAGGATCCATTGGATCTATCAGTTTCCCCCATTGAATCATCAGGGAAGATGCCAACCCACGGCTTCACTCCAAGTAAAACATGAAAGCGGTTAGCTACCATCGATTCATGAAGGAATCTAGTGAGAATCATGCTAAATAACTGTCAAGTAGGACATGAAAGCCAAAATGAGAGGGGAAAAGGGGAATCGCTAGAGCACGAGGTCAAGGGCTTGGGTGGCGGGTGGGTTTGGTGATGTGTACAAAGGGGACATGTCAACATGAAGACTGCTTAGAATTTAGGTTTAGGTTTAGATTTATTCAGTTTTAGGGTTTAGGTTTATTTTTTAATTTTTTTAGTTACTTTAAGTTTATTTTTAGGGTTTGGTGTTTATGGTTTAGGGTTTAGGTTAGGGTTTAGGGTTTAGGGTTTAAGTTTTAGGTGTAAGGTTTAAGGTTTAGGGTTTAGGGTTTTAAGGTTTATGCCTTTAGGGTTTAGGGTTTAAGATTAAGGTTTAGGGTTTAGGGTTTAGGGTTTAGGTACTTTTAAGGTTTAGGGTTTAGGGTTGTAAGTTTAGTGTTGTAGGTTTAGGGTTTATGGTTCATGGTTAGTTTTTGGGTTCAGGTTTAGGGTTTAGGGTTTAAAATTTAGGGTTTAGGGTTTATTGTTAGTTTTTGGGTTCAAGTTTTAGGGTTTAGGATTTAGGATTTAGGGTTTATTATTTTTTTTAAATTAAGTAAACCAGTAGGTTTAGGTTTATTTAGTTTAGTCAGTTTATTTTTTATTTATTTTAGTTTTTTATTTTTTATTTTTATTTAGGTTTATTTTTTATTTTTATTTAGTTTTGTTTATTTATTTTAGGTTTAATTATTTTAGTTTAGGTTTCCTATTTTTATTTATTTTTTATGTTTAGGTTTAGGTGTAGGTTAATTTTTTTAGTTGAGTTTTATTTTTATTTTATTTTTTTGGTTTAGGGTTTTAGGTTTTTAGGGTTTAGGGTTTAGGGTTTAGGGCTTAGGACTTAGGGTTTAGGGTTTAAGGTTTAGGATTTTAAGGTCGGGTTTTAAGGTTTAGGGTTTTAGGGATAGGGTTTAGGGTTTAGGGTTTAGTGTTTAGGCTTTAGGGTTTAGAGTTTTTAGGGTTTAGGGTTTTGGGTTTTGTGTTTTAAGTTTAGGGTTTTAGGGTTTAGGTTTTAGGGTTTATGGTTTAGGGTTTTAGGGGGTTAGGTTTAGGGTTTAGGGTTTAGGTTTATGGTTTTCTTTTTTTTAGGGTTTAGGGTTTAGGTTTATTTTAGGTTTCGTAAACCTAGGTTTAGTTTTTTACTTTATTTGGTTTATTTTGTATTTATTTTAGTTTATTTAATTTCTTAATTTTATTTAGGTTTATTTTTTATTTTTATTTAGTTTATTTTATTTATTTTAGGTTTATTTATTTTAATTTAGGTTTTTTATTTTAGTTTATTTTTTAGATTTATGTTTAGGTTTATGTTTATTTTTAGTTTAGTTTTATTTTTTTATTTTTTAGGTTTAGGTTTTATTTATTATTTCTAAGTTTAGGTTCAGGTTTAGGTTTTTATTCTATTTTTTTAGGTTTAGGTTTTAGGATATTATTTTAGGTTTATTTTTAGGTTTTATTTTTTAGTTTACATTTAGGTTTATTTTTAGTTTATTTTATTTTATTTAGTTTAGGGTTTAGGTTTAGGTTTAGGTTTATTTATTTTAGTTTAGGTTTAGGTTTATTTTATTTTGTTTTTTTGCTTTAGGATTTATTTATTATTTATTTTTAGGTTTATTTTTTAGGTTTAGGTTTTATTTAGTTTTTATTTTATTTTATTTTTACTTTTCATTTAGTTTTTATTTTATTTTTATGTTTATTTTATTTTTTAGTTTAGTTTAGGTTTTTATTTACTTTATTTTATTTTAGTTTTTATTTTTGATTTTATTTTATTTTTAGGTTTAGGTTTTTTGTTTATTTATTTTTAGGTTTTATTTAGCTTAGGTTTAGGCTTTTAGGTTTCTAGGGTTTAATGGTTTTTATTTGTTTGTTGGGAAACCCCATATAGGGGGAATTTTTTGCCACAAAAAGAGGGTTACAAGGTCCTTGTCAGAGGATAAACTCCAAAGCTACTACTCAAAGAGCTACAATAAGTCTAGAGAGTAAATCCCCTATCAAATACAAAAAGTAAAAGAGAAAAGGAAAACAAAAGATACAAATGATTAACAAAGATAAGCCAATGGATAGATCTGGGCCAAAGCTCTTTAAGATGAGAGAATGCATGGCACTAGGGACTAAACCTGCAAGAGAAAGGAGAAATGCATCTGCAAAAATGTAGAAAGATAAAAATTAGAATAGTTAAAGAAATACAAACAAAGTGAAAAATTAAAGCAACATAAACTGAGAAAAATTATAGAGAAGTGTGTGAGAGAAGGCTTAGGCTCAGTCACACCAAACTAGAGATGTAAATATGAGCATCAAACTTTAGGGAAGGGTTACATCACAAGAGCTACTAACAAACCAAAAGGTGAAATCATCATAGCCATCATAGCCTACAAACTGTGAAAGATAGTAGCCATTTGTTGAAAGTCTTATGAGCCTTAGTACACCAAACTAAACAAGCCATATACACTAAAGAAAAGGAAACAACAAAAGAGAATGGGAGGGATCCCATGTAGGATAAATATCATCAATATAGTCACCATAGCATGAGAATCCCTACACATATGAAAATGAACCATCTTTGCCAGATCCACCTTTTTAATACCAAAGCCAAGAGTATAATTAGGTTTGCATGAAAGCCCACCACAAGAAAAAAGTAGAAAAGGCCAGGCAGAGGATAGAAACAATATACAACCGATTGAAAATCCTGCTGAAATCCTACTAAGCAAATCAATTAGCATGTAAATAACACCATCCCAAACATATGGGACATATATGAAACTACAGGAAGACAGAATATTGAGAAAAGGTACCCATTTAGAATAAGCAATGCGGTTAAGAACCCCTTGTTAATAATCATTATAGAAGTTAACAAAGCGTGTAAAGTGAGGCAGATAACCCAAATCCAAAATACAAGAAATGCGAGTCTAACAGAGAGAATGCGAAGATTAGGTAGACCGAAATACGGGTAATAAGGCACCCTCACACAACACCAATAAAGACAATCGAGAGACAACCCTAGTAGCGGCTTGTTGCATAAAACGATAATCGGTTGAACAACTAAGACAACAAATAATAGCGGCCATAAAACCACTCATTTAGAGTAGACAGTGCATAAGTTAATAACCAAGTAGGTAATATCATAATCACAGTGATCTGCATAAGTCTAACTGAACCAAGATGGAAAAAATAGTAGCAGATTAAATAGACCATAGACATCAGGTTATAAGCTGTAGCCCGATCATGAATAATAAAAATAATAAAAAAAATAACCCCAGAAGCATCTTGCTGGACATAAGACCCAAAAATCCAACAACCAACAATTAAAACAAAAAAACTATTATTGCACCCACCATAAGATAATCCAATAAAAAATAGTGGTACATCATAGACACGAAAGGGGTCCAAAGGAGAGCCATCATTGAAATCCTTCAAGATGAGAAAAGCAAGCCAACAGCTAAGCCAACATCATCAGTAAAAGCAAACTGGAAAGAAAACAAAAAGTAATTCCAAGCCTGCAAAGAGATAATAATAATAACAAGGGTATTGTGGTTTCTCTCCATACAGGTTGGGGAGGTGAGGTTAGCAAGAACAATCAGAAAAACAACCCCAGAAGCAGCCTGCTGGACATAAGACTCGAAAATCCAAAGCCAACAATTAAAATAACAAAACAATTATTGCACCCACCGTAAGATAATCCAATAAAAAATAGTGGTACAACATAAACAAGAAAGGGGTTCAAAGGAGAGCCATCATTGAAATCCTTCAAGACAAAGAAAAGCAAACAACAACATCATCGGAAAATAAGTGGAAGGAAATCAAGTAATTCCAATCCTAAAAAATATAATAATAATAGGGTATTGCGGTTTCTCTCCCAGTTGTGGAGGTGAGGTTAGAGAGCATAAGAGGGGACCTATTAAAGAGAGAAAATATAGATAAATTAGGGCTGTCATGAAGCTATAGCATATAGCAATTAAACAATGAGACAAAAAGTCATGAGCCCCGACATAGACTTCCAGAAAATGGAAAGAGACAAAAACACTTAATCATAAAATGGAAAATAGATACAGTAAGACCCATAAACAAATATTGATGGCAAGAAGTGTCTTTGTTGATTAGCAAAAGCAGACATCTCCCTCCAGATCTGATAAGGGAAATTATCTCCATCTAGCAGGTTAGAAAAAAGGAAACACCTTACCATTAACAGTGGAAATAGTAGAAGCAGTAAGACCATAAATAAGGTTAGGGTAATTAATCTAGTAGTAGATGCCACATAGATCACAAAATAACCAGAAAGGGGTATCAGGAAGATGCATCAGCAAAACCCAGAGAAATAACAACACTAAACAGAAGTTGGTCATGCAGTTAAACAAGTAATACAATAGGCCAAAACAATAGGATGAATTAATTTCTGAGGTAAGGGAGTCCAGTATTGTCCAAATTAACCAAAATGTTTAGGTAGTGTAATTTGATAAAGAATTTTATGCCATCTAATCAAATTAGCAAGGTAATCAACACATGCATTACCTTCATGGCATACATGAGTAATTTTAAAATAGAGTTGAGAAAGGAGAGCTCTAGTCTTTAAGGGTTTAGGGATTTCTAAGATTTAAGGGTTTAGGGCTTAGGGTTTATGGTTTAGGGTTTGGGGTTTAAGGTTTAGGGTTAGTAGTTTATGGTTGTAGGTTTTAGGGTCTAGAGTTAGGGTTTTATTATTATTATTATTCTTATTTTCAATGTTTAGGGTTTAGGGTTTAGGTCTTAGTTTAGGGTTTAGGAATTTAGTTTTTTTTAATAGGGAACAAATTTAGATACAACATTTCTTCTTTTTGATTTCAATGACCAAGTAACACACCAGGTTTTCTAAGACACAAGCGATGACATAGATCAAAAATGAGCATGCATTAAACAAATCAAAAACCCTAGATAACTAGAACCGTCTTTAGTGTAAAGACAAAGTTCCATAAGCAGGAGATTAGATCGGTCATTCTTCAATTTCTTCAGTTCCCATTAGGACCACCCTGGCCTCTCGAGTAGCATGATCAACCACCTTATCCCCGATCTCTCTCTCCACTACCACCATAATTGTAACCTCCATCACACCTCCCACCTCCATAACCACCATTGCTCTGACCACCACCTCCATATCCACCAACACATCCATATCCCCCACCACCACTATGATAACCGATGCCTCCGCCTTCGCCTCCACCACCAGATCTAGACTGACCCTGGTTGACCGTGATGTTTGTGCCATCAAGGTTCTGCTCATTCTTAGGGTTTAGGTTTAGGTTTAGGTTTACTAGGTTTTAGGGTTTTAGTTTATTTTTTAATTTATTTAGTTACTTTAGGTTTAGATTTAGGGTTTCAGGTTTAGTGTTTAGGGTCTTGGGTTAGGGTTTAGGTTTTAGGGTTTAAGATTTAGGATTTTAGTGTTTATGCTTTTAGGGTTTTTTAGGGTTTAGGGTGTAGGGTTATAGGTTTACTATTGTAGGTTTAGGTTTTAAGGTTTATGATTAGTTTTAGGGTTTAAGGTTTAATGTTTATAGTTTAGGGTTTAGGGTTTAGGATTTAGTGTTTAAGGTTTTTTGAAAAAAAATTAAGTAAACTGGTAGGTTTAGGTTTATTTATTTTACTCTAGGTTTAGGGTTTAGGGTTTGTTGAGTTTAGGATTTAAAGTTTAGGGTTTAGGGCTTTTTAAGGTTTAGGTTTTAGGGTTGTATGTTTATGGTTTAGGGTTTAGGGTTTGTTTTAGGTTTTAAGGTTTAGGGTTAGGATTTTTTTTAATTTTAATTTTTTTATTTTAAGGGGTTAGGGTTTAAGGTTTAGGGTTTATGATTTAGGTTTTAGGTTTAGGGTTCAGGTTTTAGTTTAGTGTTAAAGTTTTTATTTTTTTTATTTTTATAATAAAGAATAAATTTATATTCAACATTTCTTCTTTTCGATTTGTCAAGCGATGGTATAGATAAAAAATGAGCATACATAGAGCAAATCAAGAACTCTAGATAACTAGAATAGTCTCTATCTTAAAGACACAACCCATAAGTAGCAGAGCGAATTGACTGTTCCTCAGTTTCTCTAGTACCCATCAAAACTACCACAGCCTCTCGAGTAGCGAGATCCACCATCATATCCCCGATCTCCCCCTCCACCACCACCACAGCTATAACCTCCATCGCTCCACTTGCCTCCAAAACAACCACTTCTTCACCACCTCCATATCCACCAACACCTCAAGATCCCCCCACCACTATGATAAACTGCCCGGATCTAGGCCTATTTGACGGTGATGTTCCTACCATCAAGGTTCTACACATTCTTGGGGTTTAGGTTTAGGTTTAGGTTTATTAGGTTTTATGGTTTAGGTTTATTTTTAATTTATTTAGTTACTTTAGGTTTAGGTTTAGCTTTAGGGTTTGTGGTTTAGGGTTTATGGTTTAGGGTTAGGCTTTAGGGTTTAGGGTTTAGGGTTTTAGGA
Organism: Cymbidium sinense; assembly: GCA_021442155.1. Taxonomy (NCBI): domain Eukaryota; kingdom Viridiplantae; phylum Streptophyta; class Magnoliopsida; order Asparagales; family Orchidaceae; genus Cymbidium; species Cymbidium sinense. Next base: position 221,647,013 of record CM038216.1, read on the forward strand.
TTTATTCTTTTAGTGTTTAAAGTTTAGGGTTTAGGGTTTAGGATTTAGGGTTTAGAGTTTAGGGTTTTTAGGGTTTATGGTTTAGGGTTGTAGGTTTAGGTTAAAGGTTTAGGGTTTAGGAATTATGGTTTAGGGTTTAGTGTTTAAGGTTTTCTTTTAAATTAAGTAAACCGGTACATTTTGGTTTAATTTGTTTATTTAATTTATTTTTTATTTTTATTTAAGTTTTACTTTTATTTTTATTTAATTTAGTTTATTTATTTTAGGTTTAGTTTTAATTTTAATTTATTTTTTAGGTTTAGGTTTATTTTTTAGTTTATTTTTATTTTTATTTAATTTTTTAGGTTTAGATTTTATTTTTTATTTTTATTTTTAAGTTTAGGTTTTATTTTATTTTTTTTAGGTTTAGGTTTTAGTTATATTTTAGGTTTCATTCTTTAGTTTAGTTAGGTTTATTCTTTATTTTATTTATTTATATTTTATTTACTTTATTTAGGTTTAGGTTTAGCTTATTTTAGGTTTTATTTATTTTATTTTAGTTTATTTTAGTTTAGGTTTAGGTTTATTTTATTTTGTTTATAATAATTTTATGTTTTTTTGGTTTATGGTTTAGTTTTTTTTAATTTATTTTTAGGTTTATTTTTAGTTTAGGTTTTATTTTATTTTATTTTTTATTTAATTTAAGTTTAAGTTTTTATTTATTTATTTTATTTTTAGGTTTTATTTAGTTTAGATTTAGGTTTTTAGCTTTTTTGGATTTAAGGTTTAGGTTTTAGGGTTGTAAGTTTAGGGTTTATGGTTAGTTTTAGGGTGTAGGGTTTAGGGTTAGGGTTTTTTTATTTTTTATTAATTTTTTTAGGATTTTACTTTTTTTAATGAAGTAAACTGGTAGGTTTAGGTTTATTTAGTTTATTTACTTGATTTTTTTTATTATTTTAGTTTAATTTATTTTTTATTTTTATCTAGGTTTATTTCTATTTTCATTTAGTTTAGTTTATTTATTTTAGGTTTATTTATTTTAGTTTAAGTTTTTTATTTTAGTTTATTTTTATTTAGGTTTAGGTTTAAGTTTTTTTAGTTTAGTTTAAGTTTTTTTTATTTTTTAGGTTTAGGTTTAGGTTTTATTTTATTTTTTTAGGTTTAGGTTTTAGATTTTTTTGAGGTTTATTTTTAAGTTTTCTTTTTAGTTTAGGTTTAGGTTTATTTTTAGACTATTTTATTTTATTTAATTTTTGTTTAGCTTTAGGTTTAATCTATTTTAGGTTTAGGTTTAGGTTTTATTTATTTTGTTTTGGTTTAGGTTTTGGTTTATTTTATTTTTTATTTTAGGTTTAGGTTTTTTTTTTAATTTAGGGTTTAGGTTTTATTTTTTATTTATATTTATTTTTTATTTTAGGTTTATTTTTTAGGTTTAGGTTTTATTTAGTTTAATTTTATTTTATTTTATGTTCTTTTATTTTTTTAGCTATTTATTTTTTTGCTTTATTTATTTTACTTTATTTTTTTAGGTTTAGGTTTTGATTTTAGTTTATGTTTTATTTTATTTTATTTTTTATTTTTCTTTGAGGTTTTAAATTTGTTTTTTAAGGTTTTATTTAATGAGTTTAGGTTTTAGCTTTTATGATTTTATGGTTTAGGTTAGGGTTTTAGGGTTTAGGGTTTAGGGTTTTAGGTTTAGGGTTTAGGGTTTAGAGTGTTAGGGTTTAATGTTTAGAGTTTAGGGTTTAGGGTTTAAGGTTTTTACTGTTTAGGGTTTAGGTTCTAACATTTAGGTTTTAGGTTTAGGGCTCAGGTTTTTGTTTAAGGTTTAGGATTATTGGTTTTTTTATAAACAGATGTTGACCTCATTTTTGGATGAGGTTAATTTAGAAATTGGGAGATCTTAATCACAAATAGGAGTTTCCTAATTCAATGCTTAGGCCACTCTGCCTAGTGACCTAGGGAATTCACCTTCGGTTGGATCAAACCTATTTGATTTAGGTAGGATCAACTTAAGCATCCAAATTCAAAACCAATTAATCAAATCAACAATCAATAATCATCAATCAAGATGATTAAAAGTCAAATTACATTTAATTTCAAAAATACCCTTGAGTTTATTTTGAATTGGATCAAGCTAAAATCAATGCACTTGATTTGGACTCAAACTCCAACCCAAATCAAATGCACTCGAAATGAAAACTCAAAATGGGCAGCACACATTAGTCTAGGGCTATGTGATGCCATAAAGGGGGAGAAAATGGAAAGAAGAGAAATGCTAATTTCCTTCTTCCATCTCTTCCCATGCAAAATCCTTTCTTCCTACCTCATGCACGCTAAGACAAAAGCAACCTTTTAAGAGGTGGCTGCCTTCAAGTAATGGAGGCAATCAAGCAAGGAAAAGCCAAGAAGGATTTGGCTTCTCCAATGAAGAAGAAGAGGAAGAAGTGCTCGGCCATGCATGGAAAGCTAGCAAGGAGCCCTCTAAAGTGAACATTCCATTATGTTCAAAAGACCAAGAGACGAAGTTCAACACCTTTCCCACACCTGGTGCGGTGAACTATTCATGCCAAAATTGACCACTTTAATGGTGAAATCCAAAGGAGGATTTCACCCCAAATTGAAGACACACATGCGGGCTTGAGGCATTCCAAATCGAGCCCTTACCTGAATCATTTAGCGCCAGGAAGGCCAAGAACCATAAAGGCTGAGATTTATGCTTTGAGCTCGGTCAAGGGGGCAAACCACGTGGAGATAAGCCATCAAATGCTAGCCACAGGCTCTTTGCATTGATCTAAAGCTTATGTAATCAACCTCGCCGCCAAAGATCGTCAGAATCTAGGTTTTCCATTGATGTCCTCCCCTATTTTCTTCAAGTTTTTGGTTTTGGGCCTTTTCAAAGAAATTAGGAATTCTAAATGGATCTAATCGTATAGATTGATCCAAATTCGATCATTGATCATTTTGGGATCAAAATTGAGGCATAATTCATCATAGATCATTGCTAGTTGATGGAAAACCATCAACAATGATCAGGTTTCGCCATTTAGGGAAGAAGATGATCTCGGACGTGATCCTTCTATTTGGATTAGGGTCCGGATCTAAATTTGATTTTAAATCCATTAAGGATGCATTTGGATGGTCCAGATTGTCTCACACGCGTCCACGTGACACATGGTTGTGCGCGTGACATGCGATCTAATCCGGATCATGGATCGTATGGATCATTCGATCTTTGATCGGATGGTCCTTAAACAATCCAACTTTTTTAACAGTGCCACGTGGGTCCCTTCCCACTTAAAACCATTACTTAATGGTTTAATTAATTAAAGAAAATCACAAAAACTTCAACAAATCATATGAAATCAAAGAAAAATCATAAAATTATAAATAAAAGCACTATGAATTCATCTTGCTGAGAGGAATCCATAGAAATTAAAATCTCAATTTTATTTTACATTTTCCTTAATTTGGTTTAATTAAAACATTAAACACTAATTATTCTCAAATTAATAATCCAATTAATTTGAAACTTTGGAAAAAATGAATTAAGCTTAAAACATACCTTAGGTAAATTTTTGGGGATTTAATTCTATGAATTCAAGGGAAATTGTAATGTCTTGTTTTTAACCTTTAAATTAATTAAATTAATTACCCTTTAATGAAATAATTAGAAAATTTTAATCTAATAACCTTAAAATAATATAATAAATATTAATGAACATCAAAATATTAATTAAACCTAATCAAACCTATATGAACCTAATAGATCACAAATTAACTCAAATTGGTAATTAAAAGAATTAAATAATTCAATTAAATGACCTGAATTTAATTAAATCATAATAAATCAACTAGTTAACCAAAAGTTATAAATAAACCCTCATTGGAAAGATATTTTGGTTAAGAATAATAGAAAAATAAAATCTCTTAATACATCTTAATAAATTAGGCTTAATTAAGGTTTTAATGAAATAATTAAAACCTTAATTACACCCTAATTACATCTCTAATCAAGTTGGAACTTTAGAAACATAAAATTGGCATGTAACACTTGCATAATCAAACCCAATTGGTCTATAAATTTGGAATTCTTGATTTTCCAAATCTCTAGGTCAATATGAACTAAATAATAATTAAGAAGAATCATTAATTCATTGAATCAACAAATAAATTGAACTAATCTGAAATACACATCAAAAAAATACTTAGGTAAATCATCAAAACTTCCTAAGTCAAAGAATTTAATCAAATATCAAAATTGTAAGAAAATCAATACTTTAATGAAAGCGTAATTAAACAACTTAAGCTAAGTTTAATGAAACCACTCATCCTTAATGAATTTAAATAATGAATCTAAAACCTAGGTTAATTAAATCAGATTTAGAATAATTTATGAACAAACCTAAGGTATTAATTCATATTAATAAATTTAAACCTTAATTTTACAAATCCATGATTTAATATTTAAGTAAAATGGAATGAAATCAAACTTAAATCATACCGTTTAAATTAACATAAGCCAAATCAAATGAAATCCATATAACTTAATTCAAAATGAAATAAATCAAACAAATTAAATCAAATAAAGTAATTCAAACAAATGAAATAACATAAATCAAACCAAACATAAAATCAAAAGGATTAATTAAAATACTTAAGGATTTTAGTTAGACTTTGGAAACCTCATTAGGATTTGGGAGAATAAAGTGAGTTTCACCTAAAATGAAATTCATTCTATTTCTCATTCTTAAAAACTTAAATATTAACCAAATAAAACTTAACCAAATAAAATGAACATAAAATGGGAATCAAATCACTAAACCATTTGAATTGAAACCATCCAATAGTAAAAAATTAATCATCAAACTTCAAACTTCAAACTTAAATTTAAAGGCCTATCAAAGACTTACCACACAAACCCCACTTCTACACACACTAGATTACTTAGGTCAACCCAAGATCTAGTTAGATCATTCGTGATTTTCTTTTAATCTCCTCGTGATATGTTGTGTGCTTCACATGTCTGTGGTGTGTTTTAGACGATTTCCTAGGCTTATTTGTTCGTTAGACTGGATGTTAGCTCTAGATTTAACATTATTTTGTGGGACCGTGTTAAAGGGATCGCTGTAATAAATAAATTATTAAATTGTTTGCTTGCAGCTAAAATCCCTTAATATAGTCCAGTCCATAGGATATATTGGCAAACAACTAATGCTAAGCCATTATGTTTGTGAAATATAAATTGCTTTGTGTGCTGTGTGCATTTCATGACATCTGTTTTGCAGGGCTTAAGATTTTCTTTGAATTTTTAATGTAAACTTGAGCTTAGAATTATGTTAGGATCTATGGGGTCCAGGATTAGCAAGAGCTGACCAAACCAGGAGATGGTGCGGTGGTCCCATGTGGATCCCGATGGATGTCCCTGAAGGAGACTTTCCTAGAAAGAAGACCCATAGATCTAAACTTGTAGTTCTAGGCCGGGTTGTATAAGGGCGAACTCGCTCAATTTTCTTCGGTGTATAAAGATCCAGCATTGGCCTTTTCTTATATAATTTAAATTTGATTTATTTTGCATAATAGAAACATCATCCTTTTCTTATGTTTTTTTCTGTGCTATGTTTGTGCTGTGATGTATGCATGGACGTAGGCTCATAGGATAAACTAAATTTTACACCCAACTAAATTAATTGAAACATAAAAATAAATACAACTCATAATCTTTATATAAGTGCCTAGGTATTCAAACAAGATAAAATATGTAGCAACCCCTTAGATGGATGTTTTAATATCATGCATAATCATATTATTTCACTCTTGGTTAATGAAGGACTTCCAACCTTGCCAGAGAACCTGGGCTTGACCTTTGAGAGCCTATGATGGAAGTACACCTTCTTCTATTCTGATTTGGCCCATAATGTTTTTCTAATTGAATGCATTAGGCATAAATTATATTCCTATGACCTAAATGAATCCTGAGTCAAAAAATTATTAAAATTTGAAAAATGTGCATTAGTTAGGTGCATCTTCATACCCTACATGATCTTAGAGATTAGGGAGCAAGTTTAAGTTCATAGATTTCTTTCCTAAAACTGCAACAGTCCAGCCATCTTGCATTCAAATGACTTAGCCTCATGGTTTTAAAATGCGCTTAGGTGGTGTTAGTTGATAGCCTTCTCCAGGAAGGTTGTAAGTCTAGAAGAGTCAAGGATAGGTTAGTTCCTTCAAGTGAGGAGAATGGCCAATGATTCCCAAGGATAGAACTAGGTCGAGCATCTGACATGTGTCAGAAGCACCTGTAGACTAGGTTCTGAAGCATCATTTTAGGAATAAGTCTTCAACCCTAGGCATTTTTGTAGTCTTGTGCTACTAGAATCTAAGCCCTAGATTTCTAAGAAAATGATAATTTGAATTCTAATATTAAATCCCAAATTTGAAGCCCAATCATAGATAGATGAAATGTCTACTAGGCATCCCAGTATCAATAGACATTTCCTACTCTTTTCCATTTGACTCTTAAAAATAAGTCTCTCCAATTTGGACCTCTCCCAATTGAATTTCTCAAAAATCATTCCTTTGAAAGCTACCTTAGTAGTATTTAGGAATAACCACTAATTTCTTTAATCGAGAGTATTCTTAGGAAGAGACCCTTCCTAAGATGTAATTAACTATAAAGGCTTGCCTTTATAGGGAACCATGATCCGAGGATAAAATTGACCCTATTTTACTTTCTCATGTAGTTCAGGAGAAAATACTCTAATGCATGAAAGACCCATTAGCCTTAAGAGTCTTTTATTGAAATGATTGAATCCATTATAGGAGACCATGTTTATCTTTTGAGATAATATGTTTATTCCTTAATGCCGTATTTGATCATATAAATAAAATATTTTTAAACTCTATGTGGTGTCATTTCTTTTCTCTATTTTAGAGAAAAAGAGCCAACAATAGAGAAAAAATTCAGATTCAACATTTCTTCATTTTGCTTTCATCAACCAAGTAACACACCAAGTTTTCTAAGACTCAAGTGACATCATAGATAAAAAATGAGAATGCATATTCACTAGAACCTCCAGATCCCCCACCACTACTCCTCTTGCCTCCATAACCATGATTGCTCTGAACACCACCTCCACCAGTACCACCAGATCCCCCACCACCACTGTGTAACTGCCACTTCCACCTTCACCTCCACCACCAGATCTAGACTGAGCCTGGATGATGGTGGTGCTCCTGTTGTCAAGGTTCTGCCCATTCTTAGGGTTTAAGTTTACATGGTTTTAGAGTTTAAGTTTATTTTTTAATTTATTTAGTTACTTCAGGTTTATGTTTAAGGTTTGGGGTTTAGTGTTTAGGGTTTAGGGTTGTAAGTTTATTTAGGGTTAGAGTTTTAGGTTTAAGTTTTTTTTTTAAATTTAAGTAAACTAGTAGGTTTAGGTTAATTTAGTATATTTAGCTTATTTTTATTTAATTTAGCTTACTTTATTTTTTATTTTTATTTAGGTTTATTTTTAATTTTTTATTTAGTTTAGGTTATCTATTTTAATTTAGGTTTTTTATTTTAGTTTATTTTTTTATTTTAGGTTTATGTTTAGGTTTATTTTATTTTATTTTTAAGTTTAGTTTTATTTTTATTTTAGTTTAGGTTTAGGTTTTATTTTACTTTTAGGTTTAGCTTTTAGGTTTTATTTCAAGTTTATCTTTAAGTTTTATTTTTAGTTTATCTTTAGGTTTATTTTGGTTTTATTCTCTTTAGTTTAGCTTTAGGCTTAGTTTAATTTAGGTTTAGGTTTAGGTTTTATTTATGTTAGTTTAGTTTATTATAGTATAGGTTTAGGTTTATTTTATTGTATTTATTTTACTTTTATTTAAGGTTTAAGTTTTTTTTTTTAGTTTAGGTTTTTTTTACTTTAGGGTTTATGTTTTATTTTTTATTTATTTTTTAGGTTTATTTTTTAGGTTTAGGTTTAATTAAGTTTTATTTTATTTTATTTTGGTTTATTTTATTTTATTTTATGTTTAGTTTTTTATTAGGTATTTTGTTCAGGTTTATTTATTTATTGGTTTAGTTTATTTTTATTTATTTTATTTTATTTTATTTTTTTTATTTTATTTTATTTTTAGGTAGGTTTTAGTTTATTTATTATTTTATTTATTTAGGTTTTATTTTTTTATTTTAGGTTTATTTATTAAGTTTAAACTTTAGAGTTTAGAATTTCAAGATTTTAGGATTTATAGATTTAAGGTTAGAGTTTAAGTTTAGAATTTAGTTTAGTAGAGTTTAAGTTTAGGAGAATTTAAGTTTTAAACTTTAGTTTAAACTTTAATATTTAGAGTTTTTTAAGTTAAGTTTAAGTTTAGGGTTTAGAACTTAGTTTAGTTTATTATTTTAGGGTTTAGGTAGGTTTAAATTTTAGGAGTTAAGTTTAGGATTAGGTTTAGGGGTTATAGGTTTATATTTTATTTAAGGTTTAAGTTATTTAAATTTAGGTTTAGGTTAGTTTAAAGTTTAGTTTAGTTTAGGTTTGTTTAGGTTTAGGGTTTAGAGTTTTTTTTAAAAAAATAAGTAATCCGGTAGGTTCAAGTTTATTTAGTTTATAAAGTTTATTTTTTATTTATTTTACTTTATTTTTATTTCTAATTTTTAGGTTTATTTTTTATTATATTTAATTTAGTTTATTTATTTTAAGTTTATTTACTTTAGTTTAGGTTATTATTTTAGTTTATTTTTTTGGTTTACGTTTAGGTTCATGTTTATTTTTTAGTTTATTTTTATTTTTATTTTATTTTTTAGGTTTATGTTTTATTTTTATTTTTAGATTTAGGTTTAGGTTTTAATTTTATTTTTTTAGGTTTAGGTTTTAGATTTTTATTTTAGGTATATTTTTAGATTTTATTTTTTAGTTTAGGTTTAGGTTTATTTTTATTTTATTTTATTTTATTTAGTTTAGGGTTTAGGTTTAGGTTTTATTTATTTTAGTTTAGTTTATTTTATTTTAGGTTTAGATTTATTTCATTTTGTATATTTTAGTTTTATTTTAGGTTTAGGTTTTTTTTCCTTTAGGGTTTAGGTTTTATTTTTTATTTCTTTTGAGGATTTATTTTTAGGTTTATTTTTTGGTTTAGGTTTTTATTTAATTTTTATTTTATTTTATTTTCAGTTTAGGTATATTTATTTTAAGTTCAGTTTTTATTTTATTTAGGTTTTTTATTCATAGGTTTATTTTATTTTTTAGTTTTGTTTAGGTTTTTATTAATTTTATTTTAGTCTATTTTTATTTTTTATTTTATTTTATTTTTAGATTTAGGTTTAAGGTAGGTTTAGGTTTAGGTTTTAGTTTAAATTTTTATTTTATTTTATTTTATTATTTTATTTTAGTTTATGTTTTTTTATTTATTTATTTTTAAGGTTTATTTAGTTTTAGTTTAGGTTTTTAGCTATTTAGGGATTAGGGTTTAGGGTTTGGGTTTAGGTTAGTTTAGGGTTTAGGGTTAGGGTTTAGGGTTTGGGGTTTTGGGTTTTGGGTTTAGAGTTTAGGTTTAGGTTTAGATTTAGGTTTAGGTTTTAGGTTTATAGTTTAGGTTTAGGTTTTAGGTTTTGGGTTTTGGGTTTTGGGTTTTTAGTGTTTATGGTTTAAGGTTTAGGGTATAGGTTTTAGGTTTAGGGTTTAGGTTTTAGTTTAGGTTTAATTTTTGGTTTTTTGTTTTTTATTTTTATTTTTTTATCATTTTTTTAATAGAGAACAAATTCATAATCAACATTTCTTCATTTTGATTTCATCAACTAAGTAACCCACTAAGTTTACAAATACACAAGTGATGACATAGATAAAAAAAATTAGCATATCCACACCTCTCAAATCCACCACCACTTGTTTTAGTGTCCATAATGACCACTGCTTTGACCACCACCTCCATATCCACCGGCACCTCAAATCCCCCACCACCACTTATCATCACCTCCTTCAATTCCACCAGATCTAGATTGAGCGGTGAGTGAAGTTCTGCCATGAGTTCATTCTTAGCGTTTAGGTTTAGGTTGGTTTATTAGGTTTTAGGGTTTAAGTTTATTGTTTTAATTTAGTTACTTTAGGTTTAGTTTAGGTTTAGGTTTAGTTTAGGGTTTAGGGTTTAGGGTTTAGGTTTAGGGTTTAGGGTTTAGGGTTTAGGTTTAGGTTTAAGGTTTATGTTTAGGTTTAGGTTTAGGTTTTAGGTGTAGGGTTTTTTTTTTGTTAGGTTTAGGGTTTAGTAGGTTTATTGTTTAGGGTTTAGGGTTTTGATTTAGAGTTTAGGTTTTATTTAAAAAAAATTTAAATAACTAGTAGTTAGGTTTATTTAATATATTTAGTTTATTTTTATTTATTTTAGTTTACTTTATTTTTTTAGGTTTATTTTTATTTTTATTTAGTTTGGTTTATTTATTTTAGTTTTTTATTTTAGTTTATTTTTTAGGTTTAGGTTTAGGTTTATGTTTATTTTTTAGTTGAGTTTTATTTTATTTTATTTTTTTGGTTTAGGTTTTATTTTTTATTTTTTTTTAGGTTTAGGTTTTATTTTATTTTTTTAGGTTTAGCTTTTTTATTTTAGGTTTATTTTAGGTTTATTTTTTAATTTAGGTTTAGGTTTATTTTTAGTTTAGTTTATTATATTTTGTTTAGGTTTAGGTTTAAGTTTAGATTTATTTTATTTTGTTTATTTTATTATTATTTTAGGTTTAGGTTTTATTTTTTATTACTTTTTTTGGTTTTATTTTTAGGTTTATTTTTTAGGTTTAGGTTTTTATTTAGTTTTTATTTTATTTTATTTTAGGGTTCTTTTTTTCTATTTTATTTTTGGTTTTTTATTTTTATTTTAAGTTTATTTTTTATTTTAATTAGGTTTTTTATTCTTAGGTTTATTTTAATTTTTTTAGTTTAGTTTAGGTTTTATTTATTTTATTTTAATTTATTTTTATTTCTTTATTTTATTTTTAGGTTTAGGTTTAAGTTTTAGTTTATGTTTTTATTTTAATTTATTTTTTTTAGGTTTATGTTTTTTTATTTTATTTATTATTAAGTTTTATTTAGTTTATGTTTAGGTTTTAGGTTTTAGGTTTAGGGTTTAGTGTTTAGGTTTAGGGTTTTAGGGTTTATGGTTTTAGGTTAGTTTAGAGTTTAGGGTTTTTTAGTGTTTTATGGTTTAGGGTTTTAGGGTTTTGGGTTTAGAGTTTTAGGGTTAGTTTAGGGTTAGTTTAATTAGTGTTTGGGTTTAGGCTTTAGGGTTTAAGGTTTTTAGAGTTTAGGGTTTAGGGTTTAAGTTTAAGGTTTAGGGTTTAGGGTCTAAGATTTTAGGGGTTAGGCTTAGGATTGAGGGTTTAGGGTGTAAGATTAGGGTTAGGTTTTAGGTTTTAGGGTTTATGGTTTAAGGTTTAAAGTTTGAGATTTAGGGTTTAGGGTTTTGTAGGGTTTAGGGTTTACAGTTGTATGTTTAGGGTTGTAGGTTTAGGGTATAGGGTTTTTATAAAAAAATTAAGTAAATCAGAAAGTTAATTTTATTTAGTTTATTTAGTTTATTTTTTATTTATTCTAGTTTATTATATTTTAAATTTTTTATTTTGGTTCATTTTTTTATTTAGTTAAGTTTGTTATTTTAGGATTATTTATTTTAGTTTATTTTTTAGGTTTAAGTTTAAGTTTATGTTTATTTTTTGTTTAGTTTTTTTTTGTTTATGTTTTAATATTTATATTTTAGGTTTAAGTTTAGAATTATATTTTAGGTTTTTTTAGTTTAGGTTTGAGTTTATTTTTAGTTTATTTTATTTTATTTAATTTAGGTTTAGGTTTAGGTTATATTTATTTTAGCTTGGTTTAATTTAGTTTAGGTTAATTTTTATTTTATTTTGTTTAATTTAACTTTAGGTTTTTTTTTAGTTTAGGGTTTAGGTTTTATTATTTTATTTAATTTTAGGTTTTATTTTTGAGTTTAATTTTTAGGTTTAGGTTTTTATTTTGTTTTAAGTTTATTTTATTTTTATTTTATGTTTGGGTAATATTTTATTTAAGTTTTTTATTTTAGGTTTATTTTATTTTTTAGTTTACTTTGGTTTTATTTATTTTAGTTTAGTTTTAATTTTTATTTTATTTTTTTTTGTAGGTTTAGGTTTAGTTTTAGTTTTAGGTTTAAGTTGAGGTTTTAGTTTAAGTTTTTATTTTAGTTTTATTTTATTTAGGTTTAGGTTTTATTTATTTTACATTTAGTTTTATTTAGTTTAGGTTTAGGTTTTTTTAGGTTTTGAGGTTTTGTAGGTTTTTGGGTTTAGGTTTAGGGTTTAGGGTTGTAGGTTTTAGGGTTTAGGGTTTAGGTTTAGTTTAGGGTTTTTGGGTTTAGTATTTTGGGTTTAGATTTAGGTTTTAGGGTTTAAGGTTTAGTTTAGGTTTTAGTTTATTTATAGTTTGGGTTATATTTAGGGTTTAGGTTTGGTTTAGGTTTTAATTTTTAATTTTTTTTATTTAGGGTATAAGGTTTAGGGTTTAAGGTTTAGGGTTATTTAGGGATTAGGGTTTAAAGTTTAGGGTTAAGGGTTTAAGGTTTAGGTTTAGGGTTGTTTAGGGTTTTCAGGTTTAAGTTTACGTGTAAGGTTAGTTTAGGGTTTAGGATTTATTTAGGGTTTTGTATTTTGGGTTTTTTAGTGTTTAAGGTTTAGTGTATAGGGTTTAGTGCTTAGTGTTTAGTAGGGTTTTAGGTTTATTTTAGTTTAGGGTTTATTTATGTTTTAGTTTAGGTTAGGTTTAGTATGGTTTAGGGTTTTTGGATTTTTTTAAATAGAGAATAAGTTTAGATTCAACTTTTAATCTTTTCGATTTAATCAACTAAGTAACACTCCATGTTTTCTAAGACATAAACATAAAAATGAGCAACATAGAGCAAATCAAAACCAATAGAACTCTCTATGTGACATAAGATAAGTAGTAGTAGATAGTCATTCTTCATTTCTAGTTCCCAAAAGAACTAGACCTCTCAGTAGCGTGATCCACCTTCATATCCCGATCTCTCCTTTACCACCACCCGGTTGTAACCTCAGCTCCTCCGCCTCCATAACCACCATTTGCTCACCTCCACCCACCCACCGGCACCTCGGACCCCCACCAGTGATAAACCACCTCCACCTTAGCCTTTACCTTGAGACTAAGCCTTGTTGATGGTGATGTTCTTGGTCAAAGTTCTGCCCATTCTTAGAGTTTAGGTTTAGGTTTAAGTTTATTAGGTTTAAATATTTTGGTTTATTTTTTAATTTATTTAGTTACTTTAGGTTTAGGTTTAGGGTTTGGGGTTTAAGATTTAGGGTTTATGGTTAGGGATTAGGGTTTAGCATTTAGCATTTAGGGTTTAGGGTTTAGGGTTTTAGGGTTTATGCTTTTAGGGTTTAGGGTTTAGGTTAGGGTTTAGGGTTATCAATTTTTTAGGGTTTAGGGTTAGGGTTTATGGTTTAGGGTTTAGGGTTTAGGGTTTAGGATTTTTTGGATTTTTATTTTAATTAAGTTGGTAGGTTTAGGTTTATTTAGTTTATTTTTTTATTTTAGTTTATTTTATATTTTATTTTTATTTAGGTTTATTTTTTATTTTTATTTAGTTTAGTTTAGTTATTTTAGGTTTTTTTATTTTAGTTTATTTTTTGGGTTTAGGTTTAGGTTTAGGTTTATGTTTATTTTGTAATTGAATTTTATTTTTATTTTATTTTTTTAGGTTTAGGTTTTATTTTTTTATTTTTAGGTTTAAGTTCAGGTTTTTATTTTATTATTTTAGGTATAGGATTTATGTTGTTATTTTAGGTTTATTTTTTTTGTTTAGGTTTAGGTTTATTTTTAGTTTATTTTATATTATTTAGTTTAGGTTTATGTTTAGGTTTAGTTTGTTTTAGGATTTGGTTTAGGTTTTATTTATTTTAGTTTAGTTTAGTTTTATGTTTATTTTATTTTGTTTATTTATTTATTTTAGGTTTAGGTTTTTTTTATTGTTTAAGGTTTAGGTTTTATTTTTTATTTATTTTAAGGTTTTACTTTAAGGTTTATTTTTTTAGGTTTAGGTTTTATTTAATTTTTAATTTTATTTTAGGTTTATTTTATTTTATTTTTCATTATTTTTATTTTATTTAGGTTTTTTATTCTTAGGTTTATTTTATTTTTTAGTTTAGTTTAGGTTTTTATTTATTTTATTTTAGTTTATTTTTATTAGTCTATTTTATTTTATTTTGAGGTTTAGGTTTAGGTTTTAGTTTATGTTTGTATTTTCATTTATTAATTTATTTTATTTTGAGGTTTAAGTTTTTTAATTTATTTTATTTTAGGTTTAAAGTTTTTAGTGTTTAGGTTTTAGGGTTTAGGGTTTAGGGTTTAGGGTTTAGGGTTTTAGGGTTTATGGTTTAGGGTTAAGGTTTAGGGTTTAGGGTTTAGGGCTTTAGGGTTTAGTGTTTAGTGTTTAGGCTCTAGGGTATATGGTTTTTAGGGTTTAGGGTTTAGGGTTTAGGGTTTAGGTTTATGCTTTAGGGTTTAGTGTTTTTAGTGTTTAGGGTTTATGGTCTAGGGTTTGTTTAGGGTTTAGGGTTTAGGGTTTTAGGGTTTAGGGTTTAGAGTTTTAGGTTTAGGGTTTAGGGTTTAAGGTTTAGGGATTAAGGTTACAATTTTTTTCTTTTATTTTGTTTTCTTTTTTTATTTCTTTATTTTTTTAAATTAAGTAAACTGGTAGGTTTATTTAGTTTATTTTTTATGCTTTTAAATTAAGTAAACTGGTAGGTTTAAGTTTATTTAGTTTTTTTTAGTTTTTTTGTTTTAATTTATTTTATCTTATAAATTGTCCGATTTTTAGACTTATACCCGCCTAGAGTGGTCGCCAGCTAACTCCTATGATGATTTTAAAACCATGTAGTCCGGTCTTATGAATTGGAAGATAGCTAGGGTAGTTAATTAATTAGAAAGAGACTAAAGTCCTAAACACACTCCCTAAGAAACTAAAGCATGAGTGGTATGAGCATATGACTTAATCTATAGATGCAAAATCTTTTCAAATTTTATTTCTTTTTAGACACATCATTTTGATAGAGGCTTTAGGATTTCTTATGCCTAAATGCATGATGAAATAGGTTATAGGTCAAATCAACTAGAAGAAGGTGTTCTCCACCACAAGGGATGCCTCACAGGTCAAGCATTCCTTTATCGTGCAAGGATGGAGATCCTTCATGTTCAAGAGAAAGAATATGCATGCATGCATGATGGGAAACATACAACCATACAACTAAGGGTTTGCTAAATCTTTTAATTATCTTATTTAAGTCTTAGGCTTTATGATGATGTTTTGCGTTGTTTAAAATTTAATTATGAGTGATTAGTTGGGTAGAAAAGTTATTTTTATCCTAAGAGCCTAATCATATCCAAGCCACACATTAAAGCATCAATCATTTAAGAAACTATGAAAAGCATGCCATCCTAATGCACAATGTAAACATAACATCAAACAATTATATACATTATCATAAAATAATAAAAAAGGTGTGGTAGTGCCATAACTGAAGAGAGAAAAGATGGGTAGCAGCTCTACCCTTATACAACTGGAATATGAAAGAATAATTATAATTATATTAAATGCTATGGGGTCTTCTTTCTTCATATCTCCATTTTAATTTGGTTCCTTCTTTGATTTGGATGGTGCTTGCTTCAAAGGCATCATGGGGCACCCAGGGATAAAGCCTTCTAACTGCTCATCCTAATCCCCATAGCACTAATCTAATTTTGCAAAATTACATTTATGTGGAAAAGTAAATCTAACTACACCAAAAGAGGTTAGCTAAATATACATATAATCCCAAGCGGTTGTATTTATAATTTGGACTTAGCACCCTACAAATGGGTAACTAATTCCACTGTCCATGCTTAAGGATTTAAGCAACCTACAAAAAGAGCTTTTATATTTATTTTTAAGCATCCCTTAAGCATAATCCCCTGAATAAAATATGATTAGGCTAATATTGGCCTATCATCCAGTCTACGAAGCATACACCCAAACATCCAATCTAAAATAATACATCATAAAAAAATATACATCACATCATACATCTAACTTAGAGCTAGAAGTGGTGACTTAATTCTAATGTGTGTATTAAGGCTTGTGTGGTAAGTCTTGTTAGGCATTAGTGTTGTATTTTTTTTAAGTGTAGAAGGATTCAATTTAACATGAAAGGTTGATTTCACTTGAAGTAGTTTAATTGATTTGAGAATTTTAATTTGTGTTTTCTTTTGTTTCATTTGATTACACTTAGCAACTAAGTGTTATAAAGAAAAAGGAAAAGAGGATTTCCCTCTTTCATCCCTACCTTAAGTCACTTTCTAATGTATATTAATTTGATTTAGTTCTCTTTAGTGAATGGCTTATTAAATGATTTAATTAATCCTAAGTTTAGGTTCACTTTAAATAATCCTATTCAAAATGAAAGGCATCTTAAGAATAATTTAATTAAATTACTACCACATGACATATATTAAATCATTCCTTTCCATCACATGTAACATGCATATGATTTAATCTAAGTGTATCTATACATGCAACATATTTTAGCGCACTTAAATGATGAATGTATGTGTATGTTTAGAATTTATATTTTATTTGATTGAATTATTTAAACATTTTAATTTAAAACTTTATCCAAATTATTATACAAAATGGCCATAAGAATGAAATTAAATAGGCATGTGCCATTGTTAAACCAGGGAAGTGAGGTAATCAAATGACCTCCTTGGAGCTAGCTAAAGCCTCATATTTTCGGGATGTCTAGACTATATACCCATTTGCATTTAAACATATGTAAATTTGCATACATGAACATAGGAAGTAAGCTCCAAATCATATGGCTAATTAATTCAATACTTAGTCAATTATGAATGCATGCAATTTTAATGTAAAATGGGATTTTCATTCACTAATCACATATACATATACATGTACAAAGACATATAGGCAAGTACATGTCATTGTTAAAGTGAAGTGTAATCAAATGACCTCCTTGGGGCTAACTAAAGCCTCATTTCTGGATGTCGACTATATACTTGCTTTTCTTGGACACATGGATGTATACATAAATGAGGAAAGAAAACCATGCAATGATATATATATTTTTTTTATATATATATATATATATATATATATATATATATATATATATATATATATATATATATATATATATATATATATATATATATATATATATATGATTGATAATTTATATATTAGTAATCAAATGACTCTTGTTAAACTAGGGGAATAAATAACCTCCTTGCTTGTGTTCTTGGGATGTCCAAACTATATACCCATTACCATTCAATCTTATATAAATCAACACATGAATTGAGGAAAGAGAACTCAACATTCATACACTTAAGCTATAAGCACATGCATTTCTTATGTATTTATAACTAGCATCATAACACATATTATTATTCATTTATAAACTTTTGAAAAATACATTTGGATTTAATAGTGATAATACCCATGAATATATTAAATTAAATCAACACATTCAAGCTTACATAAAGAAATCCATTTTATTTTACTTGATTTTGAAAAGATGGATGCATGAATTCAAATGACATACCAAATTTAACATGATTGGAAAGAGGACAATCAAATATAAGCATGTGATTCATTCAACCAAACTAGTTCTTAAGGATAATCAAATCAAATAAGATTATTTAAAACAAACCAAAGCTTCTTTATTAATTAAGTTTTGGATTTTATTTGATTTAAAGAGGAGAGAAATCATCACTTGTTGTTTTAAACCCATTCCCACAGAGATGATTAATGCATTAATTAAGAAAATCATAGGTAGATGTCATAGTTAAATTAACCCACAAAATTTGGGATTAATTGCAAAATTGAGAAAAGCTAATTAATTTTGTAATTAAAACTTAATTCGTTTTAAATTTATCTTAACTAATTCTCCTTTGAAATACCTTTAAAATGAGTATTTATTTCGATTTGTTTGATTTCTCCATGATCTTATGATTTTTAAAAGTTTCAGCCATTAATAATGATTAATTAAGCCTAACTAAAGCCTAATCCTGTTGGTGCCACGTGGCATGCTGATGCAGTGAACTTTGCACGTGGCACCGTGAGATTGCCTTCTTAAAACTTATCATACTCAGCTCCTACGTGGTGACAGTGGATGCGCTTTCCTATCTACCATCCGATCTAAGATCAGATGTCTATGATTAATCCCACAGCTTAATAGGATTAAATCAGATCGATCTAGCGAATCTAATCATGACCATCCATTTTGATAATGTAGAATGGATGATGCATGATCTAACATCATCCGAGTGAGGGAGAATGGAGTTCATCCACCATTACTCACTTGATCTGAGCTTATGAGAGCTCAGAATAACTCCAAAAGGATCCCAAACCTTCACAAAATTGATCGAAGTGGATCCAACGATCAAGATCACACGAGATGCAAGCTTTCTTCAAAAAGCTTCAACCTATTTTTTCCTAAGGATCAATTTTGGAAGCATACCTCACTAGAGCTCAAGATTCGATAGCTCGAATGATTGAGAAAGCTTCATCTAGTGGAGATGAAGCCCTATTGAGTAGTAATTGGATCAATTCCTTGATGTTCGCTCATAAGGCCACAAACTAATGATTTTGGCTCAACTTTGATCGAAGTCCCACCTCAGGTGCTAGGGAAGCTTGGGAGATGATTCGTTCTTGCTCAATGAGGCCTCGGGAAGGTGTGTGCAAAGTTAATTTGAGTTTGATGCAGAAATGGGGAAGTTAGGTCAAAAATGGGAGTGTTTGGTTTCGGGATGACAAGAATGGCATTTTTTGATCGAGGAATGAGCTTGGGAGAGTAGGGAATGGCTCTGGGAGCTCATCTTGGGTAGCTAGGGCTCTAAGGAATGATTTTTGTATGTGTTTGAGTATAAATGAGGCGGTGTATACCCCCCTCCCCCTTCCTCTTTATTGGATGGTGGGATTAGGTTTGGCTTCTAGTGGCAATACAACCATCTGAGAGTCATGGGTGGAGGAGGTGAGTTGGCTCGCCAGTGGTTGTCAAAGGAGGAATCATGGGTGCCCTATGGGTTTCAAATCCTATGTGGAGGGCTATGATTTCACCTCCCATGGGTTATGGTCGACCCAACCACCCCTTGGGTCAGGTTGGGCAGTTTCCTAGGTGCCTAAGTAGACCATTGGGAGAGTACCAAGTGGCCAAGGAATGGAAATGACCACTTACATGGGTGATTTGTCTCATGTGATTCCCTTGACCCAAGGGTAGAATG
Source organism: Cymbidium sinense (assembly GCA_021442155.1). NCBI lineage: Eukaryota > Viridiplantae > Streptophyta > Magnoliopsida > Asparagales > Orchidaceae > Cymbidium > Cymbidium sinense. The sequence continues at coordinate 221,666,293 of CM038216.1, forward strand.
ATCATTAGGCATTGGATTTGATTTGAGCAAATTTAAAATGAGACAAAAGTGGTTACCCCAAATTTCAAGTCAATTGGAGTTGATTTGGTTAAGTTTGGCTCAATTTGATTCATTTAGGTCAAATTAGGGTAGGTTGAGTTAAGTTGACTAATTGGTCATATTGGGTCAAACCAAGGGTTAGGTCAAGTTCATATGATCATTTGAGATGTTTTGGTTTAATTGGTTTGGTTTAGTTTGGATTAGATTTGATTTTGGCCCATTTTAATTCATTTCAGTCAAATGGATTAAGTTGAGCAATTTGACCAAATTGGCCAAATTGGCTTGGGTTGGGTGTTGGTTTGGATTTAGTTGACCAATTGAAGATGATTGTAGGCTTTTGTTTCAATTAATTTGGATATGGTTTTGATTTAGGCCAACTTGACCCTTTAGGTCAATTTGGGCTAAGTATGTCAATTATGTTCATTTGGGTCCAAAAATGGCTTTGGTCAAGTTCAACAATCAATTTGGAATGAACTTGAGCCATTGGTTGCAATCAATTTGGTTTATATTTTAATTTGACCCAATTTGGTCTCTTAGGTCAATTTGGGTCAACTTAGGTGAAGAGGGTCAATTGGATTTGGTTCGACTCAATTGAAGGTCAAGTCATATTTAAATATTGATTTTGATTTGGTATGAATCATTAGTTTCAAGGGATTTGGCATAGGTTATAATTTGGCTAGTTTGGGTTCATATGGGTTAAGGGGTTGACTTGGTCAAATGACCAAGTTGACTTGGTTTGACCCAATTTATTACAATTTATCAACTAACGGTGATCAACAATCATGATGGGAGGTTTTGATGGGCTTGGTTCAATCCAATTTGGGTAGGATTAAACTTGGCTCAAATAGGTCAAATTGACCACTTTGTGTCAAGTGGACCAATTGGGCTTAGTTGGCTTGATTTTGGGTTGAGTTTGATTTAGTTGAGTTTATTATGGATTTGGGTTGTAGGGTAGGTGGATTATCTTAATCCCTAAGGCATAACGTAATCTTATGATTAACCCTTGTAAGTCTTTAAGCTTAGGTTAAGTGTTTACCTAATTGTTAGAAGTATCTTTTGACTAAGGAAGTCTTAGTGTCTAGAAGACTCTTAACTCTAAGATGGAAAGATTTAATCTGCACTCTAACTGTGAGGTCAACAGGCCTTAGGCTCCATAGCATTTCCCTTGGAGATATATGATTGGAAGACCGAAGCTAAGCTTCACATTATAGACTATGATACATCTTTCAATACTTTGCTTGGGAAACCATGGATACATGAGAACAACATAGTTCCATCCTCTCTAGATTAGTGTATGAATTTTTTGAGAGGTGGGATCATCTACTGTGTCAAAGGAGATCTCAAGCCATTTATAGTTCACAAGGTCAACATATATGAGGATGCGGCTTACTACCTCCCTCAAAATCAACAAGTCTATTATTGCAAACTTGGCCAAAGTTTAAAAATTAAAGAGAAAGAAATGGGAAAAGGAAAATAAAGAAAACAAGATAAAGAAAAGAGAAAATAAAATGATAAAAAAATAAAAGGGTGTGAAAATAGACTTGGAGGAGGAAGTGGAGCTTGACATTTGAATCCACCCACAGTTCATTACTCCATTCAAGCATATGGGTAGGATGACCTAACTTCCACTAGGCAGAGGAAGATGCTAGTTCAGAGGCAATCTCAGGGGTGGAAAACCTCCTTATTGGCCACCCAATAGAAGATATGTCCTAGCTACCAGGAGTACACCTGTTATCCATATATACTTAGAATCTAGTTCATAGGATGAGTCTTATATGGTTAGCACACCAGCCAGCTCTTCTCTATAGTAGATTCCTTTGGAGGTGACACTTGAGCCATATAGTGATGAAGACCGGGCTCCAAAGCAAAGCATAAGTGTATCCAAGTCTATATGTGAAATAATTAGGCATCGGTTAGGAACTTTAGCTTTAACCCTACTTTCCTCTCAAAAATCTGAGGGTTTGGTAGTTAAGGAATCACCTAAGTCATCCACAGGTGTGAAGACTTAGAGGTTCTTTCTGGGAGCATCATCCTCAACTCAAGAAGTTGATGTAGAACTTGAGAATGATTCATATAAAGATTTAATAGAATTACCTTTTGATTCTTTGCCTTGAGTTCATAATTTAGCAAAGAAAGGGTTAATCCCACATACTTGGTCAAAGCACAAGTCAAACTACTCTGAATGAATATGGAAACAAATGTGAAAGCTCTCAATGAAGATGTGAACTAGGATTCGGTACAGTAGGTCCAGTCGATGATGATGATTATAACATAGTCATCACCAATCATTTGGAATCTGATAGGTTCTTTTCAAATCACATTAACTCATATGAAGAGCTATGCATAGAAACTTCAGATGATCTAAATGATTTTGAAGTCAAAGATGCATCGCCAGAGTTCAAAGAAGAGATCAAGTCAACCATCGATGAGCTCAAGAAAATCAACTTAAGAACTGAAGAAGATCCACACCTGACATACATTAGTTCTTTATTGAATGAAATTGAAACCAATGACTTAGTTATGCTATTAATTGAGTTTAAGGACTGCTTTGCATGGAGTTATGAAGAGATGCATGGATTGGCTCTTGACATAGTCCATAAACTTGCAATAGAGCCTACTGCTAACCCTATCAAGCAAACTTCTAGATGCATGTGATGAGACATAGAATGACATGTCATTTCTGAAGTTAAGAAACTCATCGATGCTGGCTTCATCTGGGATGAATAATATCCTACCTGGATAACCAGCATCATCCCAGTTAAGAAAAAGATTGACCAAATTAACATATGCATTTTTTAGGATTTAAATAAGGCATGTCCAAAAGATGAATTTTCACTACCAATCTCAGAGCTAATGGTAAACATTTCCTCATCTCATGAAGTCATCTCTTTGATGGATAGCTCATCTAGATATAACCAAATAAAGATGGCCCCTAAAGATGAAAGAAACACTGCTTTAGAACCCCAATCAAAATCTATTTCTATAAGGTCATGCCTCTCAGGCTTAAAAATGTTGTTGCTACATATCAGTGGCCTATGGCTTAAATCCTCAACAAAGTCATTCATCATCAAGTCGAGTGCTATGTCGATGTTCTCATGGTAAAAAGTGGAGAAAAGGAAGACCATCTTTTTGACTTAAGAGTAGTTTTCATATAGTTAAGACAATTTAACCTCAAAATGAAGCCCCTAAAGTGTGCATTCAGAGTAGTTTAAAGGAATTCCTTGGGTTTGTTGTCCAACACCTGGGAATCAAAATTGACTTGAAGAAGATCAAGGCGATATTAGAAATGCAAATGTTAAAAGTTTAACTTAACTCAGATCATTCTAAGGGCAGTTGGCATATCTAAAACACTTTATATCCAACATATCGGAAGATGTCAACCATTCTTAGCACTTGCCAAAAAGGATGCCAAGTTCAAGTGGGATGACATGTGTGAGCATGCATTCAAAGACATTAAGCATTATTTGATGAAGTTGACGGTTGTATCAGCCCCTATCTCAGGCAAGCCACTCATAATTTACACTACTATGTTAGATGACTCCCTTGATACTTTTTTGGCCCAAGCTAATGATGAAGGGAAGGAAAATGCACTCTACTACCTTAGCCATCATCTAATCGTTGTTGAGGCTAATTATCTACCCATTGAGAAGCATTTCCTAGCTTTAATCTTTGCTTCCCAAAAGCTACAGCACTGCATGATTTCTCATAACGTGAACTTGATCTCTAGGATCAATCTACTATAGTATCTCATGACACGACCAAAACTATCCGAAAGGTTGGCATGATGGTCCATGATCCTCTCCTAGTTTGATATTACCTTTATACTCCTCTATGCAGTGAAAGGACAAGTGCTAGCAGATTTCTTAGCAGCACACCAACTTCCTACTGACTCTCCGCTTAGTGATGATCACCGCGATGAACAAATTATGAAATTAGGGGATATTAGAGTTCACCACTAGGAGATGTACTCTGATGGTGGGACTTCCTCTCAAAGAGGAGAAGAACCATAATCTACTATTCCAAGAAAGGTAGGGGTAAGAATAGTTCTCTTAACTCTAGACCGTGATGTGATGAGATACTTATATCATCTATCCAATCCTTGTACCAACAAAGAACACAAATATGAGGCTCTGATTGCCGTTCTGGAGTTAACTGTTACTCTAAGCATCTAAAGCATCAACATCTTTGGGGATTCTCATCTAGTTATCAACCAAATCGCTGGATCCTATAAGGTTATAAAGCCCAAGCTCCATCACTACCACAAGTACACCATGGAGTTGTTGGCCCAAATCCTAAAGGTTACCATTTATAAGATTCCTCGAGAGAGAATGCCATAGCTTTTGCTTTAGCCAAGCATGCCAAGGAGTTGATGTTTGGAGGATGAGTCCATATCAATAAAGGTCCAAAATAGTCTTATCACATTGATATTGAACTCATCAAAAAGTACTCTCTTAAAGGGGAGGTTGCCATTGCCAAGAAAGATAATGAGTTAGATTGGAGGCAACCATTCATGGATTACCTAAATAAAGGAAAACTACTTTAGAGAAGTCCCAAGCTTATCAGATGAAGCAAAGAGCACTTTCCTACACTCTTGTGGATGGTGTCTTGTACCAACGGTCTTTCAATCATATGTGGTTACATTATTTAGACAAGCACGAAGCCCATAAGATCATGACTGAGGTACACTCAGGATTATGTGGAGTGAACCAATCTGGTCTGAAGATGAAAGCTAAGATCAAGAGACTAGGAGACTATTGCTGATCAAAGAATGCATGGATGGGCTAGGCTATGCCACCAATGTCAAATACCAGTGTTCCTACAGAATCACCCAACATTCTACATCCTACATTTCGTGGCCATGAGGTAACATATTGGGTCCGATTGATCCTCCTTCCAAGAGACATTCACCATCTTAGCTACTATTGACTACACTTCCAAATGGGCGAAGATGATTCCACTTAGAAAGGTCACAACTCAGCATGTGCTCCACTTTTTTAGGAACTATATCATATATAGTTTTGGAGTGGCTTGAAAAATTATATTTGATAATGGTATTGCATTCAAGAACACCGAGATCAACAACTTTTCCTGGAGAAATAATATAAATTTGAGATATTCTACCATCAACTACCCGAGGGCAAACGGGTTAACATAAACCTTCAAGAAAACTCTCATCCAAATAATGAAGAAGACACTCGACAACAACAAGCAATAGTGACATGAGCAGTTAGTTGAAGCCTTGTGGACCTACCACACCAAATATAGAACTCCAACTCCTTTCTTTCTCCTTAGTGTATGGGTCAAGCCATCTACCATTAAAAGTCCAACTCCCATCACTAAGGATAACTGTGAGTAGCAAGATCACAACAGAGTAGAATGCCAAGTTATGGTTAGAAGAGCTTGAAGGTTTGGAGGAGAGACACATGTGGACATGCCAAAATCTCAAGTTGTACAAAGCTAAAATAATTCAAGCTCATAAAAAGTTGGTCTGTTCTAGAGCTTTTCAAGAAGGAGAGCTTATTTTAGTTCTAAAGAGATCGATTATTGCTCATCGTAAGATGGGAGGAACGTTTGAACTGACTTAGGAAAATGCTTTTGCCATAGAGAAGGCCTACCAAGGAGGATCTCAAGCTTATTAATCATAAGGGAGAGTTCCCAATGCTTTCAATTAATGGGCTCTACTTAAAGAAATATTATAAATTATGATTGAAAATAATTATCATCAATGAAAATTCCATTTCGAATTCAATCTCTTCCATGTTGAAAGTATTCTTGTGAATCCACCATGTGTTTAGGGTAGGTAAGGAACCCGAGTGACATCCTATCTTTTATCAACACAAACACAAACTACACAAACATATAAAACAAATATATATCTTTTGTTGGGCTACTGAGTTGAGATAACGCCAAGAGAGACACTCACCGAGTAGCTCTAGGTCACTAACATGCTACCCTGCTAGTGTCACCCTGGTCTTCTTGGTTTGGAGGATGTAAGTATGCTTTTACTTCCTTACTTAGCCACTTCACATGGATGAGAGCCTTGTTAGTTTGGTAGGCCTTTACCATGTAAGCTACTTCATGTTACTTTAAAGGATGTGAGTCTGCTTTCTTCTTGGATTAGCCTTCATGAATCGACTAGGTCAAGTATATTGAGGTTTAGGATAAGTCTAGGCTCCATTCCTCCTTAATGCTTCAAGTTTGGGTCCAATCCTTCCTCTGAGCTCCCCACTTAGTAGTTTCTCTAGGTTAGTTAGCATCTGTCTCACCGATGACATACTATCTCGATGATCAGTTTCACTTGAAAAGTTGTAAGCCAACACGCTTTCTTTCTAGATTGATTATTGTACACCATGCACCAGGTTGGTTAGTTCTCACTATCTACACATGCCAGGATACACTTTGGGTTGGGTTATCTTAGGATACACCACTCATGGTAGATGTAAGTTTGCTCACTTTCTTCTTTAGTTGTCCACTGTACACTTATATGCATTCTTTTCCAGGGCTTAGGATAATGTCCCTAGCATCACCTCCCCTATGGGCATCATATTTGGCTCACATCCTTTGTGACCCCATTTAGACATTACGTTACTATCGATTGGAAAGTTCCCCTCTTAGTAACCACCCTTGTGGTTGGAGAATCCATCTTGTGGATGTGCGATTCTCCTTGGTCCCTTATATTATATAGGCATAATACCATAATAAAACATTTCAAAACATCTTATAACATCCAAAACACATCACTACATGCTCAAATATATGATGCTACATTATACTATAATATATGGTATTATAATATGATTTAGGTTAGGGTTTAGGGTATTCAAATCTCTAATAGTTAAGGGAAAGTCTCTTGAAGAATTTTCTTTAGCCACCATAACTATGTTAGATTAGTCATTCTTTAGATCTACTCCTAATGACATCTTTATTCAAGGTTTAGGTTTAGGGTTATGTAGGTTTATGGTTTAGGGTTGTTTGGGTTATTTTGGTTTATGGTTTAGGGTTTAGGTTTGGGGTTTAGAGTTTAGAGTAGGTGGGTTTTGGGTTTAGGGTTTTTTATTTAAGTTTTAGGGTTTAGGGTTTATGGTTTAGGGTTTAGAGTTTAGGATTTAGGGTTTAGGGTTTAGTGTTTAGGGTTTAAGATTTTTACGATTTAGTGTTTAGGTTTACATTTATTTAGTTTATTTTTTATTTATTGTAATTTATTTAATTTTTCTTTATTTGGCTTATTTTTTTTTTATTTAGTTTAGTTTATTTATTGGTTTATTTATTTTAGTTCTTTTTTTTAGTTTATTTTAGTTTAAGTTTACTTTTTAGTTTAGTTTTATTATTATTTTATGTTTTAGGATTAGGTTTTATTTTTATTTTAGGATTATTTAGGTTTTATTTTATTTTTATGGTTTAGGTTTTGGTTTCATTTTAAGTTTACTTTATGTTTTATTTTTAGTTTAGGTTTAGATTTAGGATTTACTTTTTTTATTTATTTTAGGTTTATTTTATGGATTTATTTATTTTTTATTTTATTTTGCTTTATTTTATTTTATTTTTTTTTATTTTATGTTTAGTTTTTTTATATTTAGGTTTTTTATTTTTTAGGTTTATTTTGTTTTTTAGTTTACTTTAGGTTTTTATTTATTTTATTTTAGTGTATTTTTCTATTTTTATTTATTTTATTTTTAGGTTTAGGTTTAGGTTAAGTGTTGATTTTAGTTTTATTTTTTTTGTTTTATTTTTTTTTTTTTATTTTATTTATGTTTAGATTTTATTTATTTTATTTTTTTATTTAGTTTAGGTTTAGGTTTTGGGTTTAGGGTTATTGGGGTTTGGGGTTTAGTTTAGTAGGTTATTTATTTGTTTAGGTTTTATTTTTTTTTTTTTAATAAAGTAAACCCTATGTTTAGGTTTATTTAGTTTATTTTATTTATTTGTTATATTTTATTTTTATTTATTTATATTTATTTTAAGTTTTTATTTTATTTTATTTTAAGTTTAGGTTTAGGTTTAGGTTCATTTTAGTTTATTTTATTTTTAATTTATTTTTTAGGTTTAGGTTTTATTTTTTATTTTTAAGTTTAGGTTTAGGTTTTATGTTTTTATTTAAAGTTTATTTTAAGGTTTTTATTTTATAGTTTAGGTTTATTTTAGTTTATTTTATTTTATTTAGTAGGATATTTTAGGTTTAGTTTATTTTAGGTTTAGATTTAGGTTTTATTTATTTTATTTATTTTAGTTTAGGTTTAGTTTATTTTATTTATTGTAGGTTTAGGTTTTATTTATTATTTATTTTTAGGTTTATTTTTAAGTTTAGGTTTTATTTAGTATTTTATTTATTTTTTTAATTTTAGTTTAGTTTAGGTTTTTATTTTTAATTTTTTTAGTTTTTTTTTTTCTTTATTTTCTTTTTAGGTTTAGGTTTAGGTTTTAATTAAGGTTTTCATTTTATTTTATTTTTATTATATTTTGATTTAGATTTTTTTATTTATTATATTTTTAAGTTCTATTTAGTTTAGGTTTAGGTTTTAGCTTTTTATGATTTAGGGTTTAGGGTTTAGGGTTTGGCGTTTAGTATTTAGGTTTTTTATAAAAGGGAAAGTTAGAATTTTATTAGCATAAAAATATGGGATACAATGTCCTTAAAAAGGAGTAAAGCTCAAAGTTCTACTGCTTACAGAGCTACAACAAACCTAAAGAGCTAAACCCCCATCTAAGTACAATGGAAAAAATAATTAAGGAGCAAATACAACACCATAAAAGCAAATGAGAAAAGACACAAAATAAGACTAATATAACTCAAGAAAGCTATAAAAAGACTAGTCAGCAGCAGCTCATGATCCCTTTGAGAAGTCAAGATAAGCAAGATCCACATCAACAATACTTGAGTTGACTAAGTAAAGATCATTCCATCAGAAGTTCCAACAAAAGAAATAAAAACACTACAAAGGCAATGTTCATAGCTCAAAGGAAAAACATAAAGTAAAAAATTTAGAAAGAGTTGAGAAAGAAGGCCTGATTCGTTAAGATCATCTCAAGGGGCAAATAATACTTATGAGAAACTTACAATCATATGCATGCTACCAACTAGAAGAAGATAGGAAACATCATCATCATAGCTAGCATACCTATTATAAGCAACCATCCAAGGCAAAATAGTCCATTATGATCCGATTCCTGTACCAAACAAATAAATAAAAACAACTAGCTACCAGAATAACCCACCAACCAAAACCCATAAACTAATCATTTAAAGCCAACATCGAGTTATAACGATTAGTGGCCAAGCTAAAATAAACCAAGCAACTCCAATCAAGCCACCACCAATATGAAGAGAAACACTAAAAGGGGTAGTCGACATAATAGGGGAACAACACATCGATAAAAATAGTCTCAAAGGCAAAATAACAAATGACTATCTCTAGAGCACTAGAATCCAAATCCAAGGGCAAAACCTTCACCCAAATAGCAAAATAGTAGGAGATACAAGACTAGAGAGAAAGCCATAGTATGGAGAGGCCAGAGCATCCAAAATTACCATCAAAACAATCACCAAGGCAGCAAAAAGAATAGCCAATCCACCACCACCAACCAAGAGGAAAATATCAAGAAACAAGGAGAGCTAAATAAACCATATGGAGTCAATACCAACAGCCAACATAAATCCCAAAATACCAAGTCATGACACAAGCATCCAAGGCAAGATAGCAGCCACAAAAAAAACCCCTCAAGTAGCCAACCCCGAACAACAAGCCCTAACATAGGACCAAAAAAACCATAAGAGTTCATATCCTCCACCAACAAAATAATAAAAATAAGCAGCTACCAATAGGATGACCAGGAGAAATTAGTAGCAGAAACCACACCCAAATTGGGAACAAAAATAAAGGAAAATAGTTTAACCTAAGAGAGGATAACCAACCGTGAGAGAAAGTAAACCCAACCATCAAACACAACCAACACATCCACCCAGCCAACCAACCCAGCAAGCCAAAATAGAAAACCAGCCTAGTCAACCCACAAAACCAACCAATAGACAAAGCCAAAATAGAGCCCAAAAAAGAGAGAAAGAATAGTAGAAATAAAACCACAATCCACCTGGAGATCTCCAAAATAACCAAGAAACAAAATGGTAGTCACTACAAAAGGAGGACCACCCAACCACAAGCAGCAAAATTGTAAGGAAAGGAACAAGGCTTAAGGCAAACAAAACCCCTTCCAAATCCCAAAGAGTAGACAATCACCATGAAATAAATAAGAAGACAACAACCACAGAGAAACTACCTCCAATCCACATGGCAGAGGGAAAAACCAACCTAGAAGCCACCAAGCCAAACCAGGAAAGGAGAACATCAACCACCAAAACCAAAACTAAGCAAGCGAAGAGGCCAACAATATGAAAAATAACCACCCAAAATAGCCGTGAAGATGGAAGAAGCAAATAGAAAACAAGAGAATAAAGCAAATAAAAAAATCTAATTTGAATAAAAAAAACCAGAGGCAACCAACATCCATTAATAAATGGGTAGCCAAAATTGGCACATCCACAACCCAACAGAGACCCTAAAAAATCACTATTGTGATAAAAAGAAGCATAGCATGAGCCATAGAAAGAAAACCACAAGTCTCGGATGGAAACCAATTAAGGGTCCAAGTATAGAATGGGTTAAGAGGAAGGGGTTTAAGTATGGAAATAAACTCAACAAAAACCACTTCCTAGTGAGGGAAGCATAAAATAAACAACCAAAAAATAGTCTAAATAAAACCACCATAGAAAAAAGATCAATAAAATAGTAGAAGGTTAAAATCGAGGTAAGGCAATCCGGTGTTATCCGATAACCACCATGCGGTAAGCTATGGTTATCAAATAAAGTGAGCTCATTTAATTCTCCTCCCAAATTAGTGAAATCACAAGCATTACCTTCATGAAGATTGTAAAAAAATTTTGTAGCAAACTTATGAAAGAAGCTTTTTAGTGTGACTATGAAGATAAAATAAGTCAGCAATCCCCATTTTATTATTAGCATATATCAAGTAATAGAAGAGCATCAACTTAAATCCAAATATTAAAGAGGCCTTTGCTTAAACAAATATCAATATGTTAATACCATGAGCTCAAAGATAAATAATTGAACAAGCTTTGAGGGGTAAAAAATCATAATAATAATAGTTAGATCCCTAAGAATTCCACCATAGCCATATTTGTTTGGGGAAACAGAACCATCAGTTTTAATGTTAATAAAATTCTCTTTAGGTTTAATCCAATGTATAATCCTAATACTCTTGTAGGAAGGATCATCATGCAAAGTGATACCCAATTTTTTAGCCACAAATTTATAACCTCTAAAGTGAAGATTACTAATTAAATTTGCATTAAGCAAAACATGAATTTTTCTTTAGTTCTAGCAAGGATCCTTTAGGGTTCATAGGGATACCATGCTATTTAGCATCACTTTTATCCATCCTAATGAACCAAATTATCATAATAGTAATTAAAACTTTGATATGACCTTTCAGTTTTATGGAAACAAACTTCAAGAAGTTGATATAATGAAAGATTAGTTAGTTAATAAATCATCATACCATATCCAAAGTTTGAAAGCAATAGCACCATTGACAAAAACATGATTAACATTTTCAATATGAAAGCAACAAAAGCACTTAGAAGGTAAATAAAACCCATTAAGCTATAGTAAGGAATCAAAAGGGATGAAGTTATTCAAAATCCTCCAAGCTAAAATAGAATAAGAAACAGGAATGATATTGTTCCAAAGTTTAATGAAAACATTAGAGGTGTTTTTTTATTTCTAATAAAATTCCAAACCTCTTTAAGAACGAAATCACCATTGTAAGAGAGCTTGAAAAGAATTTGATCCAATTTATTAGAAAAGATAACGATGTTGCAAAACATGTCAAAGAAAAGGAATGTAGTTCTCAAGTTTGTTTTCATTCCAATTGTTATTAAGCCAAAAAAGTTAACTTTGATAGAAGCGAGAGTGTGTAGATAAAAGGGAGTCAATAGAGCCATTGCAATCCAATTAATTGTCAAAAATGAAAGAAGAACCGAATGAATACCCCAAGATATTAAGGATTCAACATCTCATTTTATGGAGTAAAAGCCTTTTCCAAAATTGGAGAGTCACCAACTTTATAAGCAAAGTAAGAGGGTGTTTACCTTGGCAATATTTTTCCATCATAAAATTAGCAAAGGCTATCATTCTTTCTAAAATTCCACAACTTATGAGAGAAGAGTGATAGCTTCATGAATAGGTTTGCAACCAAGACCACCTTAACCCAAAGGACCATAGAATTTATGAGAGGAAGTCCAATGCATTCCTTTAATAGAATTATTGGACTACCAAAAAAATTTATTGAGCAAGTGATCAATTCTGATAAGAGTAGAATTAGTGGGAATAATAGTTTGAATCAAATAAAGAGGCATTGAATTGAGAGTGCTTTTAAGAATAGTGAGCACCACCAAAGGAAAGTAAATGGAATTCAAATAGAAATTTTATTTAAAATTTTTGAATTAACTCATCAAAAAGGTGGGATCATTTTGGACCTTAAAAGAGGAGCAAAAAGTACTTAAGAGGTAAGTGTTGATGTTTAAAATTAGTGATATGCAAGATTTGATTGATTTTATTATTGGAGATACTTGAAGAAGTAATAAAATAGCTTTTGTTATCATTGATAGAAAGACCACTTTCTACCAAATTTATTTAAAAAAATCTTGAGGTTCTTGATATGATGAATAGAAGCATCACAAAAGATAATAAAATCATCAGCAAAGCTTAAGTGGGAAATAAGAAGACCACCAAGAGTTCTGTAGTACATACTATGATTATTTAAGAATAACTCATTGATTCTCCTAGATAAGTAATCAAAATTAATAATAAATAAAGCAGGAGGTAAAGATCTCCTTGTCTTAAGCCATGGGAAGAAGGAAAGAAGCCCAAAGCTTCCCCATTAAGCAAAATAGAGAACTAGGTATTATTAATACAATTTTTAATAAGAAAAAAATTTATCAAAAAACCCAAATAAATTTAGAATATGGAAAAGGAAATCCCAAGAGATTATCAAAAGCTTTGGTAATATCTAATTTGAAAAGAATGTTTCCACCTCTTACCATCTAAATCATGAATTAATTCTAGGCAAGTAAAATGTTCTCAAAAAATAGACCTCTAAAAAAACCAGTTTGGTTGAGAGAGATAATCTTATGAAGGACTAAGCTGTTGGCAAGAATTTTGGAAATCGCTTATTGGAGAAGGTGCAAAGACTAATAGGTCTAAAATCACTCTAGTAGTTGGTTATCTTTCTTAGGTATGAGAATAATAGAAGTACTTGAAAAATATCTAGGAAAAGGATTACCACAAAAAATCAACCACATCCAATTAGATCATTTTTAATAATAAACCAATATTTTGGAAAAATTGGGTAGTGAAACCCTCACCAAACAAAATCTATGTTCATGCTATTAAGAACTTTAAAAATTTCATCTTCAAAAGCACAATGGTAAGAAAATTATTATCATCATTGGTAATAATAGAAAGAATTAAGTGTAATTTATAAATAACTTCATGCAACTCTTATTAAGCATATTTCTAAAGTAATTAATGACTAAATCCTTAATATCATTATTCTTTGTAATCCATTCTCCATTGTAATCTTTAATTTTTTGAATATTATTTAAGGCTCACTTTTTATTAACTAAAGCATGGAAATAGCTAGTATTCTGTCACCATCTAATGTGTTTACTAGTAGCTTTTGGTGCCAATAAGTCTCTTCCATATTTTAAAATTAACAAGCTTATCTTTTCCTCACCAATTCCTTAATCTTAGAAAGAACAAACATAATAGAGACTTAGATCACAAACCAATTTTTTCATATCTTTGATATTAGAAAAAAGTTTTAAAATATTGCTTGTTCCACCAACCCTAATTTTGTTTAAGTCTTTTAAGCTTAAACCAAAGTCTATTCATCCCCATAATAGAATTATCAGGATGTAAAGGAGCTTTCCAAATTGTTAGCCACAACATTAAAAAAATCAATATGTCAATCCACATGTTCAAATCTAAGAGGAGAGACATTTTTTAATCTATTAGAATTATCTTTAATAGAAACCAAAAGAGGAGCATGATCAAGGTTCTATTAAATTATTGATGAAGTAATAGGCCATTGAGTAATCTAATGAGTATTAAAAGAATCGTCCAACCTTTATCAAAGTCTAGAGTTTTTCCAAGTATAATTAGAACCCTTAAACCCAATATTAATCAAATTACAATCAAGGATCATATTGGAAAATTCTTCCATGGAATGAATATTAAGAGAGCAACCACTTCTTTTAAGAGAACAAAATAGTTGAAATCACCACCAACAACCAAGGTTTATTGATAGGGTGGAAAAATTAGTCAAGTTATCCCAAAGAAGAATTCTATGAGATCTATTACAAGATGCATAAACAAAAGAGCCCAAAACGTAATAATCACCATAAGAGATTTGAGCATTGACATCTTGATGAAAATCATCAAGAATAGAAATGTCTACAAAGTTATTCCAAAAACACAAATATTATTACTAACATTAGAGAAAAATTTATTGAAACATATCATTCTAGCAACATGGATAATTTTATTAGCATGAATAAGCGGCTCAAGAATAATAAGTAAATAAATATTATGGATATGACAAACATTTTTAATACGGTTATGACTAGAGAAGGTACCAATCCCTCTAACATTCCAAAATAAAAAATTAAACATAAGGAAAAGAAAAGGGGCTAGGAGTAAAAGTTAATTAAGAGAAGAGAGGGAGACCGCAATAGCTCTAGTGTTTCTTGGAAATTTGGGATGAAAATTTTTAACATTTTTTTCTTGTTTGAATAGATAGTTTGGAAGCCATTTTCTTTTCCCTTTAAATCATCATACAAAAAGGGTTTAGCAACATTAGTCACATATTTAGAATAAATCTCTTGATGAGAAGTGAATTCTCCTTCTTCCAAGACACTAAAATTTATTAAAGATAAATGAGCTTCATGAATAGCAAGGGAAGGAGCAGAAACTAATTTATTAAGAAGGCAAGTGGGAACACCAAACCCTTCCTCATATTTAGCCAAATTATTAGATAAAAGCAAATCTTTTTGAGAAGTTAAATCATCATGAATTTGAATATGGAATGGTTTATCAACGATTATCATGAGTATTAAAGCCATATTCTCCATTAAATTAGAATGATGCATAATATTAAATTTCTCATTTATGTTCTCCATTAAAGCTTCATTTTCATCTACCAAAGCCAGCAAGGTTGCATGCATAAAATTTGAGGAAACATAATCCTTATTCAAAAGTTTAGAAAAGCTATTATTGTTCACACTAGAAGCCTTCAATTGCTCAAAAAAAGTAAAATGTAAAGTAGCCTTATTAGGAACATTCAAAGAATCCTTTTTTTTCAAAAGTAGTTTTTTGATATTTAACTGGTCCTAGGGTTAGGAACAAAGCTTCCTTAATAGGATTTTCTTTTTAGTGAGGTTGAAGAATGAAACATTCAAAATTATCATGTGGGATTTTGCAATAAGAACAAAAGATAGGAAATTTTCAAATTCAATTCTTTGCTTATAATTGTAATTTTAGATCCCAACCAGATTTCTTTAGGGTGTTTTTGGTAATGTCCAATTCAAAGAATTAGCCATAAGGATGAGATTTTGTAGTCAGTTGCTTGATTAATTTGCATGACCGACCAAATAAGGCACCCACAAGAAAGAGGAATTCATGGTTAATGAAATGAATTATACTGAGAGAAATCCAAACTAGATTAATTGGGGATTCTACCTTAATATCAAATAGTGGAGTCCATTTCAGCGACCTCATTTGGGAATTGAAAAAAAAATAAGAACAACTAGAGAAAACACAAGAGTAATCCAAATCATTCATCAACTGAATCAAAATATGGAGGGGATCAATTAAACCAATCACAAATGCATGCAAAAGTTTCAAACTATGAAAGAAAGAGTGAATGTTTTCCAAATTAGGCATACGAAGAGTAAACGTTCTAGCCAAAGTGAATTCAAATGGCTTAGCAAGCTTTTCCACAATTAGATCGAGAGATAACCATAGGCATGCCTCAAAATGAAGTTGAAATAATTTCCAAGGACTCACCTGAACAACAATCCTTAGCAGTGAGAATGTCTTTGAATGATTTTGAAGTAGCCAAAGCAAGGGTAGATGATGAGGATCCATAGGATCTTTCAATTTTTCCCTTGGAATCATCAAAGAAGATGACAAGCTATGATGTCACTCCAAGGAAGATATGAAATCATCTATTCTAGAAGGAATCCAGTGAGAATTATTCAAAATAGCTGGCAAGTAGCATCCAGAAAGCCAAAAATGAGAGGGGAAAAGGAAAATTGTCAACATGAGAGGGCTCTGGGCAAAGATTTTTTTCCCTTTAATTTTTAATATTTGGGTTTTAGGTTTATGGTTTAGGGTTTAGGGTTTAAGGTTTAGTGTTTAGGTTTTAGGGTTTAGGGTTTAGGGTTTAGGATTTAGGGTTTAGGGTTGTGGTGTTTATTTTTGGAGGTGAGATACCATGCAGATCTTAGGGGGTTTTTATTGAAGTGATCGAGTACTACATTAAGGTATGATGCACTATCTTGAAAGATAAAAATAATCATCCTATAATGGACCTAATCACCTAATAAGGACTAAAGCATGATGGGTCTTCAAATGAGAGATCTTTCCTACTTTACGAAAAAGTAAAGTAGGGTTTATATTTCATTGAGTTCTATGGAGGCAAGCCTCCATAGTTAATTACATTCTAAGGAATGGGAATTCCTTAGGAATACTCTCGATTAAAGTAGAAATTAAGGTCTCCAAACATTTCAAGGCTAGACTATCAAAGGATTATTTGTATTGGAAAATCAAATGAGATTGTTCAAAGAGAAGACTTATTATAGAAGCCAAAGAGAATCAGTAGGAAATGCTCATGATACTAGGAAGCCTAGTGAGCATTCTAATCTATCCTATGGTTGGCCTTTATATGTTTGAAGTTGAAGAGATTAATTTTATTGAAGTTGACATTTTATTAGAAACCTAAGAATTATAATCCAACAACACAAGATTATGGAAATGCATAAGAGGTGAGGATTTATGTAGCCAAAGAAAACTAACTACCTCATCCTTTTTAGGAGCTTTGGCATAAGCCAAAGCATGACCTAAGTCTAAGCGAAGATGGATATATGGTTTACCTCCACAAGAGGATAAACCACACGCTTACAACCGCTGGAGTGGTAGCATAACTCCTCCTGCTTTAAATTCATTAGGTAAGTCTTTGAGTTGCAAGATAGCTTGGGTAGTTATTATTTAGAAAGAGACTAGAGTCTTTAAACTCACTCCTAAGAGACTAAAGCATGAATGGTATGAATAATGACTTAATCTATAAATGCAAAATCTTTTCAAATTTTATTTCAATTTTGACACTTCATTTTGACAAAGGTTTAGGATTTTGATGCTTATATGTATGATGAAAATAGGTTATTGGCCAAATCAGCTAGAAGAAGGTGTTCTCCACCACAAGGGATGCCTTCATAGATTAAGCATTCCCTTATCATATAAGGATGGAGATCCTTCATGTTCAAGAGAGAAAGATTATGCATGCATGTTGTGAAAAATTCAGCCATTCAACTATGAGGTTGCTAAATCTTTTAATTATCTTATTTAAAACAAAGGCTTTATGGTGAGGTTATGGGTTATTTTAAATTTTAATTGTGAGTTATTAACTAGGGTAGAGAAATTAATTTTATCCTAAGAGCCTAACCATTTAGCCACACATTAAAGCATCAAGCATATAAGAAACTAAGAAAAAAATTATTTCTAATGTGCAATCTAAACACAACATCAAATAATTTTATAGACCACCATAAAAGAATAAAAGGCCAGGGTTGTCGAGTTCTACTGTACAACCCAAAAAGAGAAAATGGGTAGCCGAGCTCTACCTTTATACAACCAGGTATATAAAAGAATAATTATAAATACAAAAAGTAAATGTTATGGGGTCTTCAAGTTTTTATTATTTATGTATCCTTCATTTCTTCATATCTTTGCTTTTTTTGGTGCAGTAGGCTGCAAGGCATCACATGGCACCCAGGAGTAAGCCTTCTAGTCAATGCTCATCCTAAACCCCCATAGAACTAATCCTAATTCCTATTGAAAAAAAAAAGAAAAAAGTAAATCTAACTACACGCAAAATATGTGTTAGCTAAACAAACATACAAACCCAAGTAGTTATATTTATAATTGATTAATGTTTAGGGTAACCAAGACCTATCCTAACTTGGATTATGCTTAGGGGCTTAAGGAACCTACAAAGAGAGAGCATTTATATTTATTTTAAGTGGCCCCTTAAGCACAATCCCCTGCAAAAAAATAATGTTAGACAATCAATGGCCTAACATCCATCCTACGATCCACATTCCTAACATCCAGTCTAAAAACTTTAAATCACAAAACAAAACACAACATCAACCACACAATCAACACATTGACCTAACCTAATTCCATGGCCGGTGACCTAGTATTCTAGATTGTGAAAAGGTGTGACAAGACTTTACTAGGCTTCTTTAGTTTAAGTTTCAATTTGGAGTTTGAATTTTTTTAGAATTTTCCTTTAGTTGGTTTTAATTTAAATGATTTAATGATTTATTTTCCATTTTTATTTCACTTTTATTTGGATAAAGTGATATTTAGAATTTCAAGAATGAAGAGTAGAATGAATTTCATTTTTGGATGGAACTCACCATATTCTACATCCTAACTCCTAAAGAGTCTAACTAAGGTCTTTAACTATCTTAATTAGTCCATTTAAATTTATGTGATTGATTTGATTTGATTAATGTTTGTTTGATTTAATTTAGAATTTTAAAATTGAGTTTACTTAATCTTTGTGTATTTTGATTGATTTATTTTGGATTAGATATTTTGATTTAATTAAAATTTGATAATTCATATCATAAATATCTAATGAATTTTAATTTTGTTTAATTTCATATATTCTAATTGATTAATTTTGGATTAGATGTTTTGATTTAATTAAATTTTGATAATTCAATATCCTTAATATCTAATGCTTTACTTTTTTAAAAAATTTTATATGATTATTGTCATTTCAATGTTTGTTAAAATTCATTGATTTTTATTATATTATTTGAGTTTGATTTGGATTGGTGAATGTATTTTAATTTACTTATGATTTATTTGAAGTTTAATGTGTTTGTTTATTTGAATTCCAATTTAGGGTTTCACTTATTAAATTTAGCCATCTAGTTTATATAAATGATTATCTCTTTAGCTTAATGATTATTCTCTTATCTTAGTTCAATAGGTTTGTTTATTTGGATTTTATTTTTGTTTAATTTATTTTGATATTGAAAATTTGGAGTAATTGTATATGATTTAATAACTTTAGAGTTTATATTTAATTTTATGTTTATTTGATTTGATTATGATATTTAGAATATGAATTATACAAGTTTCATATTTTTTCTTGACTTCAATTGTCTATGTCCTAAGGATGTGAGTTTATATATATATATATATATATATATATATATATATATATATATATATATATATATATATATATATATATATATATATATATATATATATATATATATATATATGTTTTAAAATGTGATTTGAAGAAATTCCTCCAAAATTTTATATGAATAAGTGATCCAATAAAGCTTAGCCAATTGTAATAGTTGAGTTAATTATAATTAAGGATATGTAACATAACTAAATTTACTTTTTGAATTTAGAATTAACATATATTAATTAGAGATTAAATTGATTTTATAATTGACTTTCATAAATTATGTTCAAACAACTTTTTATATTCGATTATAATATTTGTAATACTACTGGTTTAGTTAATTTTATTTCCTCTTTTTATACTAAGTTTTTCTTAGAATTTATGATAAATTAAGTTGCACTTTTTTAAAATTTGTTTGATCACATATTATTTCTTTTTTTATTTTGTTTAGAATTCTAAAGATTGATTAACTCTTTCTTATAGATTTGATTGAATTTTTTTTAGATTATTGAATTTGATATAAATAAAATATGGTGGATTAATCATGATCATTAAAAATCAAATCACTATGCCATTTGACAATCAAAACTATTCATTTCAAACACATAAAATAAATAGTTTTGCTTTTGTCTCTAAACTCTGCCCAAAAGGATTAAAAAGTAAAATGAATGAGTTCTAATGGTTGGATCCTAAAAACGCTTGCATACAACACATCAAACATAAGATGGCTAAGGCTTTCTAAGAGTTTAAGAATTATACTTCACTGGAGCTAATGTTTGGTGGATTCACCAAGAGGTGGTGTTAGAAGAAATGAAGCCTATTGAGATGCTTGTTGGGTTGGATCAATACTTTAGCTAGCATTCCTTTTCTTTACTCATATGGTTTGCTTTTAAATGCCTCATAGTGTTCATTGAATTGGTCAATTTGAACAACTTTCCGAGACATGAGGGAGCTTCAGATTTCTAGGCTTGCCTCCTCACCAAGTATCCCATATGCTCACTCACCACGCTTGCAAGAGCTTTGTCCTCATGGATAGAACAACTAGAAGCAAGGGAGGAAATATCTTCCATACATGCTTGCGTGCAAGAGAAGAGTAGTTCAAATGCACTAATGGAGGGAAACCTAGATGGAGAATAGGATGTAATGGAATGCAGGCTACAAGAAGGAAATGAGTTTTAACATATAAGGAGATTAAAGTTGTCAGTATTATTGTAAGGAAATGTGGAGAAGATCAAGTGTTGGCTATCTAGTTGAGGAAGAGGCCGAGAGGAGAGAGGCTCGATACTGTAGCATGATATTGTTGAATTAAAAATAAGATGGGAGAGAAGAATGCCTACAGCCAAACATAGTTTAAAGAGGATTGGATTTTGCATTGAGTTGGAGTGACGAATATTCTCACAGGTTATAGTGCCTCTCCACTTGTGGGCTCGGGGATGAAGCTTGCTTTTGGATAAGAGTGTCGAATGAGTCTCTTGGTCTTGCAGCAAGGAAAAGAGAGAGAGAGAGAGAGAGAGAGAGGTGTGTGGCTAGCCTTCGATTCGATTGGAGGGGAGAAAGAACCAAACTGGCAAGGGGATGAGATGCTGGTCATGTGCGGCTGATACAGAGAGTGAAGACGGACAAACAAAGGGACTCCAATCCCGTGCAGCTAACCTTCGATCAGATTGAATGAGATGAAAGGATAGCTTTGATTGCTCTTGCATGAAGAAAGATGAGAGAGAGGCTAGGCTTCTCATAAAAAAATGGTGAGGATGAGAGGCTTTGTACACAAGGGAGAAAAAGCTCTGCTTTCTCATTTGTTCCCGTCCAATTCATTGGAATGAAAATAGAGGAGGAGATGGTATTCATGAGAAAGATGAATGGAGTCTCACTCATGACTATTATTTTTTAGTCGGATGGGAGGCTATGAGAGAGAGAGAGAGAGAGAGAGAGAGAGAGAGAGAGAGAGTAAGATAAGATATTTTATTTTATTTTATTTTTAAAGCTAGATAGTTTTCATTTGAATAGAAAATAACAAAATTTATTTGAGATTCATGTGAAATAAAAAAATAAGACTTTAAGCTTTGCTAGCTTTAATAAAAGAGTGATGCCCAAATTTATTATTATTTTATTTTATTTTTAACTAGATAAATATGAGTGAGAATGATAGCATACATATAAATATATATATTTTTCTCTTGGTTTCAACTAAGGATGGAATTTTTTTGTTATTATTTTTTAGACTTATTCTTTTTTTTATAAATCTTCACAATTTTTAATAATTTTGATATTATAGTTTTAATTTAAAGTTTATAAATTATGTATACTATAATTAATGATTATTCAAATTGTATATTTATTATTTATTTAGTAGATAATTATTTTGATTCAATTTTAATCAAATTTATACTTGATGTTCAAATTTAATTATATTTTTATTTTAATTATACAATGACAACATTGAATATTATTTTGTTTTTGTTATATCATTGATCTATAATTTTTATAGTTCGATTAGCTTGCTAAATATATTTTGTTTCAGTTGGGCTTAATTGATTGAAATGATCAATTTGGCTCAATTATGGTGTGTTTGGGTTACACTCATGTTCGATTAAGTGTTAAAGATGATTTGGAGTAATTGATCTCACTTTATTTGATGTAGATTTAGATTTAAGCCCATTTTCACAAAAAAATTGGGCTTAATGGGCCACATTGGACTTATTTGAGTTAAATGATCAAATTTATTAAATTAAACACAATGGTTAGCTAAATTTTGTCTAATTATAAAATTTAATTCGAATTTAGATTTAATAGGATCCATTTGGGTCTACTTGGGTTAGGTGGCCAAATCAACCCATTTGGATCTTCATTAAATTTAGAATTATTTAATTTTAGACTCAAACATGTTCATTTGATGATTCTGAGTCTTTGGAGTGAGTCAATTTGAGCCAATTTTAATTTGTTGACTTTTGACTTAATGAAGCCTATGTGGGTCAACTCTAGGTCAAATGACCTATTTTACTATTTTGTGTCACATCTTGATTTATTTTTTAGTTTGTTTGTGTTTATGCATTGATTTCATGTTTTTGATTCATATTAATCTAGCTTAATTTTGATTTTATTTGGACTTAGGTGATTTGGAGCTTATTTGAATATTTTGGGTCAAATGGGTTAGGTTTAACCTTGGCTTGATTGATTTAATTATAAATTTTGGTATGGCTTGAAGTGATGATTGAAGGATTGATGAATATATGAGAAAATCAATTGAGTTAGGTTAGATTTGGATGAGATTTGGCTAAGTCCATGAAATTGGCTTAAGGGTTTGGATTTGGATTTGAAGTTGAGTTTGAGTTTGAATTTGATAAATTGATTGAAGGGTTGAATTGAGCTTTGAGAAAATCAATTGAATTTGGATTTGGCTAAGGCTAAGTCCATAAGATAAATCATGGGGCTCAAGGAGGATTTTGATTTTGGATTCGATCATGGGCTTCAATCATTTGATTTTTATTTGAATTTGGATTTTGATATTTGAATTTTATTTGTGGTTTGGTTAGAGAAGGTGAACATAGATTTAGGCTATAGAGTAGGTGAGTCTCCTTAATCCCTAAGGCATAGCCTAATCCTATAGTTAACCCTTCTAAGTCTCTAGGCTAGTTAAGTGTTCACCTAATGTAAGTGTCTTATGACTAAAAAGTCTTAGTTGAAGACTCCTAGTCTAAGAAGAAGAGTTTGAACTCACCCAAAGTGAGGTTAACAAAAGGACCCCAATAGGTGTGGGTTAACTGACTAGGCACACGTATTGGCATTGATCGAGATGATCAACAATGTCCAACGGATTTCAAGTACTAACTAAAATGATCTATGCCTAAGTCCGATTGGTAGATAGAATCACGATCTTAGTACAATGCAACTTAACTTATGCCAAGGGAATAAGAGAGCAAAGAAGATTTCGTTGGAATTTCATTTTAAGGACATGAAGGAAGATCAAGGGCTCACACATGCACATGACATGTGAGAGCTTTATGCCAAGGGCAAAAAGAGAAATCCATTGAGGATTGAGTATATGAACCTTCCACCGGGAAGTTTCAAGCTATCTCGGGATATAGATTTGAGTTTGATTGTGAATATGATTAGTTTTAGGGATAAGAATCTATAACCCAGGGGATGTGGATCAATTAATTTTAATTTATTTTATTTTAATTGATGTGGAGGCATATTTGCTAGGGATATGGATTTGAATCCACTAGGGATTGGGAATGTGAACCTTCCACTAGGAAAGCAGGTTTAGGCTATCCGCTGAGGATAAGTGTTTGATTTGATTTCTTATGGCTCCACTAGGGAGAATGATTTTGAATTGAGGGTACATCTGCTGGGGACATAAGCCTCATTAAATTTGATAGATTTAGATTTTGATTTAGGCTCCACTAGGGAGACTAATTTGATTTGTGCCTCACTGGGGTAAAGTTTGGTTTGTTCGATATGTTTAATTTGACTCCACTCAGAAGGTTGGTTTTGAATTTGGTTTGTTATGGACCTTGTAGGTGTGTGATGGACCCACTAAGAAGGAGCCATGGAGGCCTTGGCCTATCTTAGATTTACAAATCTAAAGGGGTAGTCCACCGCCATAGGGTAGGCTATCCAACCTAAGGGTTGCCTTTGCAATGGTATAGGGAAGAAAGCATAGACTTACATCTTCCAAAATAGGGATCTATCGTTGGGGTGATCTATCGATGGCACAACAAATCAAACCTGACCTAAGGCGACTACTGAGTGAGTGCCGCTGGAGATCTTACCTCAACTCATGAGTAGTCCTGATGATTAATTTAATTTATATTGATTTGATTTGATTTAATTTGATTTAATTTAATTTGATGTGTTATGTTGTGGACCCTATTTGTGCGATGGACCAAGCGATGGGGGGCTATGTCGCCTTGGCCTATCTCACATAAATCGGGGTAGTCTACGCCACTGTGGTAGACTATCCAACCTAAGGGTTTCCTTTCTATGTGCAATGGTTGTGATAAGAAAGAAAGCATAGCAGACTTACATCTTCCAAAGTGGGGAACAATCACTAGGGTGACCTATTGATTGGCATAATAAATGAAACATGACCTAAGGAAACTACTAAGTGAATGCCACTGGAGACTTATGTCAGCTCAAAAGTAGTCAGGATTAATTTCATTTGATGGATCCCATCGGTGTGCAATGGACCACACTGATAAGGGGCTATATCGGCATTGGACTATCTCAGATTTAGCTATCCAAAGGGGTAGTCTTTCGGTCAAAAGGTAAGACTATCTAACCTAAGCGGTGCTTTTCAGTGTGCAATGGCTATACCATGAAAAAAGCATAGTAGACTTACATCTTCCGGGTAGGACTACGGGTGACCCATTGATGTACAAATAGATTGAACCTAACCTAGGCTGCCCGTCATCAGGTCATCATGGAAAGAATGCATAGCAGACTTACAACTTCTAAAGTGTGAACGCCACGGTAACCTGTTGGTGGCAAAATTGATTGAACCCACCTGGGGAACAAAGAGAGAGTCCTGGGACTTATCTCAACTCAAGAGTAGTCAGGAGTTTTGTTGACACTGCCCTAAAGATAAGATGCCTTTTTTTAGAATGGTGGCAGTTAATTCCAAATCCATAAGTGAAAATATATTTGTTTGTTTGTTATCGTGGACTGTGCAAGGGACCACAGAAGGGCTATGTCGACCTATCTCATATTTACCAAGGGAGAATCGCACATCCATTGAATAGAATCTCCAACCATAGGGGTGGTTATTAAGAAAGGTGGACTGTCCAATCCAAAAGTAACCAGTATTATTTAAATGATGCAAAGGATGACATAAGTAGAGTGCCCGCATGGGAGGTACCACTAGGGGTGTTATCCTGATCCCTAAAAAAATAATGCCCATAGGTATTTGGTGGCCAACTCAAGAAGAAAGTGTAGCAGTCTTACATCTGCCAAGAGTGGTGTATCCACCGGGTGGGTCACTGTTAGCATAGTGAATACCAACCAACCTAAGGTCTGCTCGATGTAATAGCCTAGAAAGAAGGCGTAGACTTTCATCTCTAAAGTGGAATTGATTGCCGTGATAGTCATCGCTCAAAAGCTATCTAACCTGCTGTGGTGTGCAACAACTATACTTAGGAAGAAAGCATAATAGACTTACATCTTGCAAAGTAGGGACCAACCACTGGGATGACCCATTGATGGCACAATTGATCAAACTTGACCTAAGGGTGACTACGAAGTAGGGAGTCACAAAGAAGAACTAGACCTGACTTAAAGTAGTTAAGAGGAAAGGAGCCACAAGGGAACTTACCCTCATCCTCTACTCAACCAAGTCAGTTCACGATGGCAAGTTTAAGATAAACCCATAGCAGACTTACATCCTCTTAAATGAATCCAACGTGAGGGTAGCTTACCACCACATGGTCTACCATTCTAACAAGGAGCTCATGTATGGTCAAATCAAGAAAGAAAGCATAAGACTTACATCTTCCCGAACAAGGGACCAGGGTGATGCACTAATAGGTAACAGTCACCTAGAGCTAACGAGTGAGTGCCACATTGGCCATTATCCCACATCAAAGTACCCCAAGACAAAAGATGTGTATGTGTGTTTATGTTGTGAAATAATGATTAGGATGCCACATGGGTTCTCTTACACCTATTCTAAAACACGTCGAACAATGGATGAAATGGTGCAATAGGGGCAATGTGACTACACCAAAAAAGGATGTCACTCCGGTTCTCTTACACCTAACTTAGTTGTACTAGTTGAAATAGGATGCCTGTTGGGCTCTCTTACACCTATCTTAATAGCACTGGAGAATTGTGTGTAGTTTGTATTTATGTTGATGAAGGATAGGATGTCACTTGTATTCTCTTACACCTATCCTAAATACATCGTGGTAGATTCACAAATGAAAATGCTTTTACTTTGAAGAGATTGAATTTGAAATGGAATTTTCATTGATGATAATTATTTTCAAACATAATTTTATGGGTACTATTTCTTTAAATAGAGCTCGTTGATCAAAAGCATTGGGAACTCTCTTTATGGATGATGAGTTGATAAGATCCCTAGGCCTTCTATGGCAAAAGTGCCTTCTTAAGTGGGTTCAAACTTCATGCTCATAAGAGTCTCTTAGACCAACTTATTGTGAGCTTGAATCATTTTGGCTTTATACAATTTGAGGTTCTAGCATGCTCGTAAGAGTCTCTCCTCCAAACCTTTGAGCTCTTCTAACCGCAACTTGGCATTCTATTCTATCATGATCTTGCTACCCATAGCTATCCTTAGTGATGGAAGTTGGACTTCTAATGGTAAAATAGCTTGGGACCCATACACTAAAGAGAAAGGAGTAGATTGAGTTGGAGTTCTATAGGTGGTGCAATAAGCCCATAAAGCTTCAACTAATTACTCATGCTATTATTGTTTATCATCAAGTGTCTTCTTGAGTGTTTGAACGAGAGTTTTGTTGAAAACTTCTACTAGTCTATTCACTTGCGGGTAATAGATGGTAGAGTATCTCCAATCTATGTTATATCTCTGAGCGAAGTTGTTGATCTTGATGCTCTTGAATGTAGTACCATTATCGATATAATTCATTGAGGCACACCCTCTATATATATGGTTCTTGAAAACTAGAGCACATGTCGGGCTTTGACCTCCGAGAGGAATTACCTTTGTCCACTTGAAAAAAGTAATAGCAATAAGGATGAATTGATAACCTTTGGAAGAAGGAGGATCAATCGGACCCACAATGAACTAACACTTGAATGGCCAAAAGGCCAATGTTGGATGTAGAATGTTGTGTGGTTGGTGTAGGACCACTCCATGCTCCTAACATTGGTGACAACACTTAGCTACATCCACGCAGTCGATAATCATTATAGGCCAATAGTACCCCAGTCTCTTATTCTTAGTCTTCATCTTTGGACTGGATTGGTGAGCTCTGTATAATCCTGAGTATAGATCAATCACAATTTTATGGGCTTCGTGCTTATTTAAACAATGTAACCACATATAATCGAAGGATCGCCAGCATAAGGTTCCATCGATGAGTGCATTGGAAAGAGCTATCTACTTCATTTGATGGGCTTGTGAATTCTCTTGAGGTAGTTTGTCTTTAGTTAGAAAGTCCACGAATGGTTGCCTCCAATCCAGCTCCTCATTCTTTTGGGCAATGGAAGCCTCTCCTTCATGAGAGAATATCTAGATGAATTCAATATCAATAAGAGATATGACTTCTATTTTGAATTTTTATTGATATGGACTCATCTTCGACATGCCAACTCTTTGGCAAGCCTTCCTAGTGCATCCACTGCATCTCTCCTTGAGGGATCTTGTATATGATAAACTCTGGGATTTGGACTAATAGCTCCATGGTGTACTTGTGATAATGATGGAGCTTAGGCTTAAGAACCTTGTAGGACCTAGCAATTTGGTTGATGACCAGCTGAAAATCCCCAAAGATGTCGATGTTCTGGATGCATAGTGTGACTACTAACTCCAAACTGACAATCAAAGCCTCATACTCAGCTTCATTGTTGGTGCAAGGATTAAATGGTATGAGAATGTGATCACATCGTTCTAGAGTTAGAAGGACTATTCCTACCCCTTTTTTGGAAGAGTAGATTATGGTTCTTCTCCTTTTTGAGAGGAAGCCACACCATCAAAATACAATTCCCATCAGTGATTGCTAGTGTCCCCCAAGTTCTTAATTTATTCATCGGAGAGATCTTCATTAAGCAGAGAGTCAGCAGGAAGTGAGTGTGTGGCTAAGAAGTTCGCTAATGCTTGTCCTTTCACTACACGGAGGGGTACAAAAGTAATGTCAAACTATGAGAGAATCATGGACCACCATGTCAACCATCTGGATAGCATCATTGTCATGAGATACTCTGGATTGACTCTAGAGATCATGTTGACTTTATGAGAAAGCATATAATGTCATAGCTTTTGGGATGCAAAGATTAAAGCTAGGCAATGTTTCTCAATGGATGGATAATTGGCTTTGTGCAGGATTAGATGATGATTGA
>CM038216.1:221695039-221819262 GCA_021442155.1 Cymbidium sinense
TTTGAATTTAGGGTAACATATAACAATTGAGATTAAAATTGATTTTATAATTGACTTTCATAAAATTATGTTCAAACAATTTTATATTCAGATTATAATATTTGTAATACTAGTTTAGTTAATTTTATTTCCTCTTTTATACTAAGTTTTCTTAGAATTTATGATAAATTAAGTTGCACTCTTTTTTAAAATTTGTTTGATCACATATTATTTCTTTTTTTATTTTGTTTAAAATTCTAAAGATTGATTAACTCCTTTTCTTATAGATTTGATTGAATTTTTTTTAGATTTATTGAATTTGATATTAAATAAACTATGGTGGATTAATCATGATCATTCGATTAAAAATCAAATCACTATGCCATTTGACCTAATTAAAACTATTCATTTCAAACACATAAAATAAATAGTTTTGCTTTTGTCTCTAAACTCTGCCCAAAAGGATTAAAAAGTAAAATGAATGAGTTCTAATGGTTGGATCCTAATGCTACAACACATCAAACATAAGATGGCTAAGGCTTTCTAAGAGTTTAAGAATTATACTTCACAGCTAATGTTTGGTGGATTCAAGAGGTGGCCGTTTAGAAGAAATGAAGCACTATTGAGATGCTGTTGGGTTGGATCAATACTTTAGCTAGCATTCCTTTTCTTTGCTCATATGGTTTGCTTTAAATGCCTCATCCGATTGAAGGTAGTGTTCATTGAATTGGTCAATTTGAATGCTTTCGAGACATGAGCTTCACCAGTTGTTTCTAGGCTTGCCTCCTCACCAAGTATCCATATGCTCACTCACTTGCTTGCAAGAGCTTTGTCATTCTCTGGATAGAACAATAGAAGCAAGTGGAGGAAATATCTTCCATACATGTGCTTGGGTTGTGAGAAGAGAAGTTCAAATGCTAATGGAGGGAAACCTGGATGGAGAATAAGATGTAATGGAATGCAGGATACAAGAAGGAAATGAGTTTCAACATATAAGGAGATTAAAGTTGCAGTAGTATTATTGTAAGGAAATGTGAAGAAGATCAAGTGTTGGCTATCTAGTCGAGGAAGAGGGCAAGAGGAGAGAGGCTCGATACTTTAGCATGATATTGTTGAATCAAAAATAAGAGGGGCGAGAAGAATGCCTACAGCCAAACATAGTTTAAGACAGATTTTGCATTGAGTTGGAGTGATGAATATTCTCACATAGTGCCTCTCGACTTGTGGGCTCAGGATGAAGCTTGCTTGTGGATAAGAGTGTCGAATGAGTCTGGCAGTCTCGCACAGGAAAAGAGAGAGAGAGAGAGAGTGTGCCAGCCTTGATTTGATTGGAGAAAAGAACCAAACTGGCAAGAGATGAGACACAGTCATGTCGGGAGTGAAGACAGACAAACAAAGGGACTCAATCCCATGCAACCTTCTGATCGATCTAGATGAGAGGGATAGCTTTGATTCTCTTACATGAAGAAAGATGAGAGAGAGAGGCTTCTCATAAAAAATGGTGAGGATGAGAGGCTTTTGTAAGGGAGAAAAAGCTCACTTTCTCATTTGTTCCTCAATTCATTGGGATGAAAATAGAGGAGATGGTATTCAATGTGAAAGATGGAATGGAGTCTCGACTCATGCTATTTTTTTAGTCAGGATGGGAGGCTCTGTATGGAGAGAGAGAGAGAGAGAGAGATGGTTAAGATATTTTATTTTATTTTTTTTAAAAGATAGCGGTTTTCATTTGAATAGAAAATAACAAAATTTATTTGAGATTCATGTGAAATAAAAAATAAGACTTTTTTGCTAGCTTTAATAAAAGAGTGATGCCCAAATTTATTATTATTTTATTTTATTTTTAACTCGATAAATCTGGAGTGAGAATGATAGCATACATGCTTGATAAATATATATTTTTTCTCTTGGTTTCACGTGACTAAGGATGGAATTTTTTGTTATTATTTTTTTAGACTTATTCTTTTTTTTATAAATCTTCATAATTTTTAATAATTTTGACATTATAGTTTTAATTTAGCTGAAGTTTATAAATTATGTATATTATAATTAATGATTATTCAAATTGTATATTTATTATTTATTTAGTTGTTAATTATTTTGATTAATTTTAATCAAATTTATATTTGATGTTCAAATTTAATTATATTTTTATTTTAATTATACAATGACAACATTGATTTTTTGTTTTGTTATATGATTGATTTATAATTTTATAGTTGATTAGCTTGCTAAATATATTTTGTTTGGTTGGGCTTAATTGATTGAAATGATCAATTTGGCTCAATTATGGTGTGTTTGGGTTACACTCATGTTGATTAAGTGTTAAAGATGATTTGGAGTAATTGATCTCACTTTATTTGATGTAGATTTAGATTTAAGCCCATTTTCACAAAAAATTGGGCTTAATACATTGGACTTATTTGAGTTAAATGATCAAATTTATTAAATTAAACACAATGGTTAGCTAAATTTAATCTAATTATAAATTTTAAATGATTTTGTATGTTTGATTTGAATTAAATTTTAATTTAATTTGAATTTAGATTTAATAGGATCCATTTGGGTCTACTTGGGTTAGGTGGCCAAATCAACCCATTTGGATCTTCATTAAATTTAGAATTATTTAATTTTAGACTCAAACATGTTCATTTGATGATTTTGAGTCTTTGGGATTTGAGCCAATTTAAATTTGTTGACTTTTGACTTAGTGGCCTACGTGGGTCAACTCTAGGTCAAATGACCTATTTTACTATTTTATGTCAGATCTTGATTTATTTTTTAGTTTGTTTGTGTTTATGCATTGATTTCATGTTTTTGATTCATATTAATCTATCTTAATTTTGATTTTATTTGGACTTAGGTGATTTGGAGCTTATTTGAATATTTTGGGTCAAATGGGTTAGGTTAGGTTTAACCTTGGTTTGATTGATTTGATTGTAAATTTTGGTATGGCTTGAAGTGATGATTGAAGGATTGATGAATATATGAGAAAATCAATTGAGTTAGGTTAGATTTGGATGAGATTTGGCTAAGTCCATGAAATTGGCTTAAGGGTTTGGATTTGGATTTGATTTGATTTAGATTTAGGTTTGGATCATGATTTGAAGTTGAGTTTGAGTTTGAATTTGATAAATTGATTGAAGGGTTGAATTGAGCTTTGAAAATCAATTGAATTTGGATTTGGCTAAGGCTAAGTCCATAAGATAAATCATGGGGCTTAGGGAGGATTTTGATTTTGGATTCGATCATGGGCTTCAATCATTTGATTTTTATTTGAATTTGGATTTTGATATTTGAATTTTATTTGTGGTTTGGTTAGAGAAGGTGAACATACGTCAGATTTAGGCTATAGAGTAGGTGAGTCTCCTTAATCACTAAAGCATTGCCTAATCCTATAGTTAACCTTCTAAGTCTCTAGGCTTAGGTTAAGTTTTCACCTAATTACCAGAAGTGTCTTATGACTAAAAAATTCTTAGTGGCTTGAAGACTCCTAGGTCTAAGAAGAAAAGTTTATGAACTCACTCCAAAAGTGAGGTTAACAAAAGGACCCCCAATAGGTGTGGGTTAAGCTAGGCACACCCGCATTGGCATTGATCGAGATGATCAACAATGTCCAAAAGGATTTCAAGTACTAACTAAAATGATCTATGCCTAAGTCCGATTGGTAGATAGAATCACGATCTTAGTACAATGCAACTTAACTTATGCCAAGGGAATAAGAGAGCAAAGAAGATTTCGTTGGAATTTCATTTTAAGGACATGAAGGAAGATCTGGGCTCACACATGCATTGGGCATGACATGTGAGAGCTTTATGCCAAGGGCATAAAAAGAGAAATCCATTGAGGATTGAGTATATGAACCTTCCACCAGGGAAGCAGGTTCAAGCTATCTGCAGGGGATATAGATTTGAGTTTGATTGTGAATATGATTAGTTTTAGATAAGAATCTATAACCCACTGGGGATCAGGACTGAATTAATTTTAATTTATTTTATTTTAATTGATGTGGAGGCATATTTCTAGGGATATGGATTTGAATCCACTAGGGATTGGGAATGTGAACCTTCCACTAGGAAAGCAGGTTTAGGCTATCCGCTGGGGATAAGAGTTTGATTTGATTTCTTATGGCTCCACTAGGGAGAATGATTTTGAATTGAGGGTACATCTTTTGGGGACATAAGCCTCATTAAAT
Organism: Cymbidium sinense; assembly: GCA_021442155.1. Lineage (NCBI taxonomy): Eukaryota > Viridiplantae > Streptophyta > Magnoliopsida > Asparagales > Orchidaceae > Cymbidium > Cymbidium sinense. The sequence goes on from CM038216.1 coordinate 221,699,214, forward strand.
TTGATAGATTTAGATTTTGATTTAGGCTCCACTAGGGAGACTAATTTGATTTGTGCCTCGCTGGGGTAAATTTTGGTTTGTTCGATATGTTTAATTTGACTCCACTCAGAAGGTTGGTTTTGAATTTGGTTTGTTATGGACCCATAGGTGTGTGATGGACCCACTAAGAAGGAGCCATGGAGGCCTTGGCCTATCTTAGATTTACAAATCTAAAGGGGTAGTCCACCTGCCATAGGGTAGGGCTATCCAACCTAAGGGTTGCCTTTAGTGTGCAATGGCTGTACTAGGAAGAAAGCGTAGCAGACTTACATCTTCCAAAATAGGGATCTATCATTGGGGTGACCTATCGATGGCACAACAAATCGACCTAAGGCGACTTCGAGTGAGTGAGATCTTACCTTAACTCATGAGTAGTCCTGATGATTAATTTAATTTATATTGATTGATTTGATTTAATTTGATTTAATTTAAATTTAATTTGATGTGTTATGTTGTGGACCCTATTTGTGTGCGATGGACCAGCTATGATGGGCTATGTCGGCCTTGGCCTATCTCAAATTTACAAATAAAAAGGGGTAGTCTACCAGCCACAGGGTAGGACTATCCAACCTAAGGGTTTCCTTTCTATGTGCAATGGTTCTGCTAAGAAAGAAAGCATAGCATACTTACATCTTCCAAAGTGGGGAACAATCACTGGGGTGACCTATTGATTAGCATAATAAATGAAACATGACCTAAGGAAACTACTAAGATGCCCGAGACTTATGTCACTCAAAGTAGTCGATTAATTTCATTTGATGGATCCCATCGTGTGCAATGGACCACACTGATAAGGGGCTATATCGGCATTGGACTATCTCAGATTTAGCTATCCAAAGGGGTAGTCTTTCGGTCAAAAGGTAAGACTATCTAACCTAAGCGGTGCTTTTCAGTGTGCAATGGCTATACCATGAAAAAAGCATAGCAGACTTACATCTTCCTAAGTAGGGACTAGCCGCTGGGGTGACCCATTGATGTACAATAGATTGAACCTAACCTAGGGCTGCCCGTCATTATGCAACGATCATGTTGGAAAGAATGCATAGCAGACTTACAACTTCTAAAGTGTGAACAGCCACTGGGGTAACTTGTTGGTGGCAAAACCGATTGAACCCAACCTAAGGGAAACTACAGAGAGAGTCCTGCGGGGGACTTATCTCAACTCAAGAGTAGTCAGGTCATTTTTATAGGGAGTTTTGTTGACACTGCCCTAAAGATAAGATGCCTTTTTTAGAATGGTGGCATTGGGGGTGTTAATTCCAAATCCATAAGTGAAAATATATTTTGTTTGTTTGTTATCGTGGACCTTGTTGGTGTGCAAGGGACCACACTGAGAAGGGGCTATGTCAGCCTTGACCTATCTCATATTTACTGGACCAAGGGAGAATCACATCCATTGAAGAATCTCCAACCAAGGGGTGGTTACTAGGAAAGGTGGGTGTCCAATCCAAAAGTAACACAGTATTATTTAAATGAGGTGCAAAGGACATGAGCCAAGTAGAGTGCCGCATGGGAGGTACCACTAGGGTGTTATCCGATCCCTAAAAAATAATGCAGGTATTTGGTGGCCAACTCAAGAAGAAAGCGTAGTAGTCTTACATCGCCAAGAGTGGTGTATCCACCGGTGGGTCCATGTTCATAGCGAATACCAACCAACCTAAGGTGCTCGATGTGACAATCAAAAGAAGGCGTGTAGACTTTCATCTCTCTATAGTGGAATTGATTGCCAGGATAGTCTATCGTTGGCTCAACAGGTGCTATCTAACCTAGGGATACCTGTTGGTGTGCAACAGCTGTACTTAGGAAGAAAGCATAATAGACTTACATCTTGCAAAGTTGGGACCAACCACTGGGACAACCGATTAATGGTGCAATTGATCAAAGTCGACCTAAGGGTGACTACGAAGTAGGGAGTCACAAAGAAGGACTAGACCCAGACTTAAAGTAGTCAGGAAAGGAGCCACAAGGGAACTTACCCTCATCCTCTACTCAACCAAGTCAGTTCACGATGGAAAGTTTAAGAAGAACCCGTAGACTTACATCCTCTTAAATGAATCCAACGTGAGGGTAGCTTACCAACCACGCAGTAAGGTCTACCATTCTAACAAGGAGCTCGTCGATGTGTAGCAGTCAAATCAGGAAAGAAAGCATAGCAAACTTACATCTTCCTGAACAAGGGACCACTGGGGTGATGCACTAATAGGGTAACATGTCAGACCTAGAGCAGCTAACGAGTGAGTGCCACATTGGCCATTATCCCACATCAAAGTACCCCAAGACAAAAGATGTGTATGTGTGTTTATGTTGTGAAAGAATGAATAGGATGCCACATGGGTTCTCTTACACCTATTCTAAAACACGTCGAAGAATGGATGAAATGGTGCAATAGGGGCAATGTGACTACACCAAAAAAGGATGCCACTCCGGTTCTCTTACACCTAACTTAATTGTACTAGTTGAAATAGGATGCCTTGGCTCTCTTACACTATCTTAATAGCAGGAATGTGTGTAGTTTGTATTTATGTTGATGAAGGATAGGATGCCACTTGGATTCTCTTACACCTATCCTAAGTACATCATGGTAGATTCACAAATGAAAATGCTTTCAGTTTGAAGAGATTGAATTTGAAATGGAATTTTCATTGATGATAATTATTTTCAAACATAATTTTATGGGTACTATTTCTTTAAATAGAGCTCGTTGATCAAAAGCATTGGGAACTCTCTTTTATGGATGATGAGTTGATAAGATCCTCCTTGGTAGGCCTTCTCTATGGCAAAAGTGCCTTCTTAAGTGGGTTCAAACTTCTTGCAATGGGCAACAATTAGTCTCCTTAGAACTAAAAACTTGGACTCTACTTGAGCTTGAATCATTTTGGCTTTATACAATTTGAGGTTCTAGCATGCTCGTAAGAGTCTCTCCTCCAAACCTTTGAGCTCTTCTAACCACAACTTGGCATTCTATTCTATCATGATCTTGCTACCCATAGCTATCCTTAGTGATGGAAGTTGGACTTCTAATGGTAAAATAGCTTCGGACCCATACACTAAGGAGAAAGGAGTAGATTGAGTTGGAGTTCTATAGGTGGTGCGATAAGCCCATAAAGCTTCAACTAATTACTCATGCCATTATTGCTTGTTATCATCGAGTGTCTTCTTGAGTATTTGAATGAGAGTTTTGTTGAAAGCTTCTACTAGACTATTCACTTACGGGTAATAGATGGTAGAGTATCTCCAATCTATGTTATATCTCTGAGCAAAGTTGTTGATCTTGGTGCTCTTGAATGTAGTACCATTATCAGATATAATTCATTGAGGCACCCGACCCTATATACGATATGGTTCTTGAAAACTAGAGCACATGCTGGGCTTTGACCTCCCTGAGAGGAATTACCTTTGTCCACTTGAAAAAGTAATCAGTAGCAACAAGGATGAATTGATAACCTTTGGAAGAAGGAGGATCAATCGGACCCACAATGTCAGTACCCCAACACTCGAATGGCCAAAAGGCCAATGTTGGATGTAGAATGTTACGTGGTTGGTGTAGGACAACTCCATGCTCCTAACATTGGTGACAACACTTAGCTACATCCACGTAGTCGATAATCATTATAGGCCAATAGTATCCCAGTCTCTTAATCTTAGTCTTCATCTTTGGACTGGATTGGTGAGCTCTGTATAATCCTGAGTATAGCTCGATCACAATTTTATGGGCTTCATGCTAATTTAAACAACGTAACCACATATAATCGGATCGCCGATAAGGTTCCATCGATGAGTGCATGGAAAGAGCTATCTACTTCATGATGGGCTTGTGACTTCTCTTGAGGTAGTTTCCTTTAGTTAGATAGTCCATGAATGGTTGCCTCCAATCCACTCCTCATCCTTTTGGCAATGGCAACCTCTACTTCATGAGAGAATCTCTAGATGAATTCAATATCAATAAGAGATATGACTCGTCTATTTTGATTTTTTATTGATATGGACTCATCTTCCGGACATGCCAACTCTTTGGCAAGCCTTCCTAGTGCATCCACTACTGCATGCTCTCCTTGAGGGATCTTATATATGATAAACTCTAGGATTTGGACTAATAGGTCCATGGTGTACTTGTGATAATGATGGAGCTTAGGCTTAAGAACCTTGTAGGACTTAGCAATTTGGTTGATGACCAGCTGAGAATTCCCAAAGATGTCGATGTTCTGGATGCATAGTGTGACTACTAACTCCAAACTGACAATCAAAGCCTCATACTCATCTTCATTGTTGGTGCAAGGATTAGATAAATGGTATGAGAATCTGATCACATCGTGTTCTAGAGTTAGAAGGACTATTCCTACCCCTGCCTTTCTTGGAAGAGTAGATTATGGTTCTTCTCCTTTTTGAGAGGAAGCCACACCATCAAAATACAATTCCCATCGGTGATTGCTAGTGTCCCCCAAGTTCTTAATTTATTCATCGGAGAGATCTTCATTAAGCAGAGAGTCAGCAGGAAGTGAGTGTGTGGCTAAGAAGTCCGCTAATGCTTATCCTTTTACTATGCGGAGGGGTACAAAAGTAATGTCAAACTATGAGAGAATCATGGACCATCATGTCAACCATCTAGATAGCATCGACCGTGTCATGAGATAGTCCAGTGGATTGACTTTAGAGATCATGTTGACTTTATGAGAAAGCATATAATGTCATAGCTTTTGGGATGCAAAGATTAAAGCTAGGCAATGTTTCTCAATGGATGGATAATTGGCTTTAGCATGGATTAGATGATGATTGAGATAGTAGAGAGCATTCTCTTTCCCTTCATCATTGGCTTAGGCCAACAAAATGCTAAGGGAGTCATTTATTATAGTAGTGTAGAGGATGCATGGCTTGCTTGGGATAGAGGATGCTAGAATTGGTGGCATCATCTAGTAGTGCTTGATGTCTTCAAAGGCATGCTGACACTTGTCATCCTAGTTGAACTTTGCATGCTTTTTGACAAGTACTAAAAATGGCTAGCACCATCATGATAGGTTGGATATGAAGCATCTTAGATATGCCCTTGAAATGATCTGAGTTGAGTTAGACTTTTAGGGGTGGCATTTTTAGTATTTCTTTGATCTTCTCTAGATCGATCTCGATTCCCTCATGTTGGACAACAAACCCAAGGAACTTCCCTGAAGCTACATCAAATGCACACTTTAGGTCATTCATTTTGAGGTTAAATTATCTTAACTATTTGAAAACTACTCTCAAGTCAAAAAGGTGGACTTCCATTTCTTTACTTTTGACTGCGAGATCATCAACATAATAGTCTACTTGATGATGAATGAGTTCGCCAAAGATTCGAGTCATAGCCTGTTGATATGTAGCACTAGATTTTTTAAGGCCAAAAGTCCTGACCTTATAGCAATAAATTATGATCGAGGTTTGAAAAGCAGTATTTTTCTCATCTTCATAGGCCATCTTAATTTCATATTAGCTAGATAAGCCATCCATGAAAGAGAAGACTGCATGAGATGAGGTAATGTCCACCATCAGCTCTGGGATTGGTAGTGGAAATTCATCTTTTGGACATGCTTAATTTAAGTCCCTAAAGTCGATGCATATGCAAATTTTTCCCTTCTTCTTTTGAGCGGGATGACGGTATTGGGTATTTTTTCCTTGATGATGCTTGCATTGATCAATTTCTTGACTTCAGAAATGACCTATTGTTCGTTGTCTAATCGTATGTGTGTAGGAGCTTACTTGATAGGTTAGCACTAGGCTCTATCGCTAGTTTGAGGACTGCTACATCAGGAAATAAATCATGCATCTCTTCATAACTCCATGTGAAATAGTCATTAAACTCAGTTAATAGCCCAACTAAGTCATTAGTTTTGTTTAGTTCAACAAAGAACTTATGTATGTTGAGCATAGATCTTCTTCAGTCCCTAAGTTGATTTCTCTAAGTTCATCAATGGTTGATTTGATTTCTTCTTCAAACTCTAGTGGTGCATCCTTTACCTAGAAATTATCTGGGTCATCTGAAGTTTCTAAGCACTCATCCTTATAAGAGTTAGTGTGATTTGAAAAGAACCTATCAGATTCTAAAAGATTGGTGATGACTAGGCAGTAATTATCATCATCAATTGGACCCACTATACTAAATCTTAGTCCTAGTCTTGATTGAGAATGTTTGTATTTGTTGCCCCATAATCGATTGAAGTAATTTGACCTGTGTTTAGATCAAGTATGTGGGATTAATACCTTATTTGCTAGATTAAGAACACAAGGTGAGTACCAATCAAAAGAAAATTATATTAAATCTTTATATGAATCATCCTCAAGTTCTACATCAACTTCTTGACTTGAGGATGATGCTCCCAGAAAGAATCTCTGAGTCTTCATATCTGTGGATGACTCAGGGGCTTCCTTAACTACCAAACCCTCAACTTTTTGTGAGGAATGTGGGGTTAGAGCTATGGTTCCCAACTGATGCCCGACTGTTTCACATTTAGACTTGGATACACTCATGTTATGCTTTAGAGCCTGGTCTTCATCACTAACAGGCTCAAGTGTCACCTTGAAAGAAATCTACTATTGAGAATAGTTGGTTGGTGTGCTAACCATATAGAGACTATCCTCTAAACTAGATTCTAAGTCCATATGGATAGTAGGTGTACTCCTGGTAGCTAGGACATAACTCTTTTGGGTAATAAGGAGGTCTTCCATATCTATGGTTTCCTCTGGATCTGCCTCTTCCTCTGCTTGGTGGAGGTTGAGTCATCATACCCATATGTTCAAATGAAGTAACTAATCTAATCTTAGGCTTTAATTCCTCCTCCAAGTCTATTTCTCACTCCCTTTTATTTTCAATCTTATGTTCTTTTTTCCTTTCTTTTCCTTTTCTTCATTTTTTTCTTTTTCTTTTATTTTTGAGCTTTGGCCAAGTTCACAAGAATAGACTTGTTGATTTTGATGGAGGTAGTAGGCTGCATCCTCATATATGCCGACCTTATAAATTGTAAATGGCTTGATATCTCCTTTGACATAGTACTCGATCCCACCTCTCATGAACTTGATGCACTAGTGCAAAGAGGATGGGACCATGTTGGTACATATCCAGTCTCCTAGCAAAGCATTGAAAGATGTATGAATCTATAATGTGAAACTTGGCTTTCTTCCACTCATCAATCTATTGCAACACTATGGAGCCTAAAGCCCCCCTCTGCTCATTGAATCCTTTCAACATCATCCTCTCTAAATTGAGTTTAGAGATGTCAATCCTCAAGTAGGCAAGGGTCTTTAGACTCATAATGTTGACTGCTACACTTGGGTCAACCAACACTCTGGATAGCCTGAATGTGCCCATGTCCACTATGATGTAGAGTTGACGGTCATGTCTGATCGTCTCAAAAAGCAAGTCTTCATCGCTAAAAGTGGCTCCTAGTATGTCCTCTGAATAGTGAGCCTTCTCTCCAGTAATGGTCAGTAGAGCTAACATATCTCTGGATCAAGAAGAGGCTTGATTAGAGATTCTCTCATCTCTTTAGATAAGATAAGAGCATCATATATGCTTAACTTAGCTGGCAACTTTCTAAGGTGAGCTAGAACATTGTAATCAACTCTGGCTGGTCCTCCACAAGCATATCCATAGGTGAAACATCCTATGAAGGGGCTATCTGCTCACTGGAACTAATGACTTGCTTACCATTATCCTGAGGTGCTACCCTAGGAGTAGAACTTTACCACTATGTAGGTTGACTTTAGGGAGTTCATGTGGCGGGTTGGCAAAAAGTTCTACCTGCTCATTGGGTATACATACAACTTCTCCTATGGGACCCTTAGAGTCGGTTAACTCCAAGTAAATCTTAATGGGTGAACCCAATTGATTTAATAAAGGAAAGTTTGATTCTGAATTGGAAGAGAAAGGTTCAGAATTATTATAGCTATTATTATTTTTTAGACTTGGAGAGCTTTCAATAGGAATAAAATCTAGAGCATCAAAAATGGACAAGATGTAAGTGGATTCTATTTTCTTCATTGATTTCTTTTTGGGAAAAGGTACATGATAGAAATCAAATAAAGTAAGTGGGGTAAGAGTTTTAGTGCCCTTGTCTATTTATACAACACTCCTGTTGGAAGAAGAATTGGATGAAGTAGTAGCTGCAATGGTGGAGGGAATGCTAGGCTCGATCGGTGGTTGCTCTACTAAACTATCTTAAGTGTGGACTGCTATTGTTGCGTTGTTGAGCTCCAACTTTCCTCATGTTATCTTTGGTAACTTGCAAACCCTCCTTGATGTTGGAGGTTTGAGCTGCCTTAGGCACCTGTAAGGAGAGTTTCTTGATTTTAGAAATAATCTTTTTAGAGGTTTGGGAGAAGAAAATATCCCAACCTTCTTTTGTCTTGAGAGGATCACATGTATCCCCAAGGATTACCCAAACAAAACTGGATGGTTGTTCTAATAAGTAATCCTAGGGAAAATTATGGCACCCGACTTGTGGTTGTGCTCAAGCCAGTCCTTGAAGGTGATGCAATCCTCTTAGACATGGCCTAACATGCGATGGTAGGGGAAAAAGTTAGGATCATCACTCTTGCCCACTTCCTCCAGCCTATTAGGCTATAATAGCTAGAAATTAGGCTTCTTTAAGCAGTTTTTAAAGATTTTTCTGGCTACCTCCCTCTTGAATGAATATGGCTTATTTAGTTTGTCCAGAAGAGTAGGTGGGTAATAGCTACCTGGCAGTGGATAAGAGTACCACTATTGGGTATACTATTGAGGAGGTGGTTGTAATGGTCATTAAGGTCACTGTGGTGGCCCATATGATGGTCGAGGTGGTGGCAGAGGTAGTGGATGTGGAGGTTGCTGAGCTCTGTCTATCAAATTGAACTCTAAGTGGCTACTTCCCCCTATCAATTGATGCCACTAGCACTAGCTTCTTTTCAAAAGCTTTCTAGAGTTTAGCCTTGGATGACTGGTCTTGGAAAAGTAACTATCTTCTCTCTTGTAGACTAGCCACCTTGTTGATTAACTTCTTAAAGGTTTTGATAGTAAATCCTTTGAGCATGAAAGAAATCGAGCCATGAATATTCTTAAGAAGAATCTCTATGGCATGCTGTTCAGATAGTTGGTTCACATTTCATACTCAGGTTTCACCACCTGAGAATATAATCAACGAGGGCCTCACTAGGGTTTTATTGTGCTACAATGAGATAGCCCACAGTCACCCTTTGCTAAGCTCCAACAAATATCTTAATGAAAAGTTGCCCCAATCAACAAATGTCAATACCAAACCATTGGGAAGTTCAGCATACCAATCAAATGAAATCTTTGAAAGACTGCTAATAAATAAGCGATAGAGAAGTGCATCACCAGCATTACAGCGCTCAAGTGCTTATACTCAGGGTTCCCATCATCAAAATCTTAAAATAAGGTGGCACAAACCTTTTGGGATACAAAACTGTATCAAATTCCTCTAGGTAGGGTCTACCCTTTGGAATGGATGAGGTACCTCGGGCTTGTGCCAACGCTTCTCTCACTTCCTATTCCACCATTTGTTTGAGGTCTCTCTCCTGCATGGAGGTGTTATCTATGACATTTCTATGTAGGTTTTGCCACTGTCATGATCTACTGGTGAGGTACTTGGGGGTTCTAAGACATCTAAATGCTTAGGTCGCTCAGCCTCCATAGGGCTAAAGTGTAATGTTGGAGCTTGGTTATGAAGTGCTAATACTACTGCTAACAAATCCTCAACCTTCTTCTCCATCTTGTGGATTTGATCATTCTTCTGCCTAAGCCATTGGAGGAGGTGTTGCGTTGAATGGATGACATCATCTTCTTTAGCCACAACACCTTCCTAGCTCTGATGGTCTTGGTGGAGGAAGCTTTGAGTATCTACCATGTGGACTTCGGCCAAATCCTCTAGAAGATCATCATTATCTGGGTCAAAAGCTATCCTCCCTTCTTCTAAATCTGAATGATCTTTACCTAGAAGTCATCTCTTCTCAGCAAAGTAGTCCTCTAAGATGTCATCTAGTGAACGATCTCTTACTCTTCCTGGCTGGACTGGAACAAAGACTCACGGCCAATGGTGGAACTATGCTCATTTGAATCTATGCAACGGATATTGCCTACTAACAGGACACCCTCACTAAGAGGATCGATTGTCATGGGAACTATACTGGTGTCCCCTCCCTCCTCTACTATTGTCACTATTACTGGTGGTGACTGTTATGGGTGTGTGGTTGTGGTGGTGGCACGACCACAGTGACTTTGGGTTTCCACTCCTTCTTCACCACAACTTAAGTGGGAGGTCGAATGGGAGAGCTCGACCTCACCTTAGTAGGTGGAGTAGAAGGAGTGGAATCCCTAGGCCGTAGCGAGATGACCAATGAAAACTTCCTCTCCCGATATGTAGATTTATGAACCTTGGTAGGAATAGTTGAAGGAGGGACTTGAACTGGTAATGGTGGACGGGGAATGGGGCGGTGTGATGGGGTAACATTGTACCCTTCCCGGAGATATCCTCAGGCTGGTGGTGCCCGTACTATACTATCTATGCAATGGCCCGTGGCCCAATCAAGGAAATCAATAGGCAGCCATCGACTACGGCATACCTCCATCTCTCCCTACCGCAGCTGCCTTGGCCTTTCTCTGGATCACGACCGATGCTCAGGGGATCAAAGACCTCATATCGAATAATGCACTAGACTCTGAGCATTCATAGGCTCTGCCAACCTACGAATTAAAATAAAAAACATTTTTGGACCTTACAAATCTTGTATGCTAAGTAAGATGCATATCCTCCTAATCCTTCATTTTGAAAGAGGGTGGAACTCTCAAGAAAGGGAGATTAAATGGAGTTCAATTTATTTTCATGATGATGTTTGATTTTATGGAGATTTTGATTTGACAAATTTGGGTGTCAAATGGAATTCAATTTGTTTAATTTGTTTGTGATTTGAAAAGATAACTCTACTTAGCAAATATGGATATTAAGTAGAGTCCATTTGTTTTGAAAAAGTGGGAAATTCTCATTTGACAAGTTTGGGTGTGTGAAATGGAATTCAAATGTGCATTGATTTTCATAATTTGAAAGAGGCACTCTACTTAGCGGATGTGGGTATGCTAAGTAGGTTCCAATTGGTTTGGTTTTGAAAGGAGCTCCACTTGCATTAACCATGGAGTTCAATTATTTGTGTGTGGTTTCTTTTAAAAATATAACTCTCATTTGGAAAATTTGGGTATGCCAAATGAGATTCAAAATATATGTAAATAGAACTCTCATTTGGAACTCTAACTTAACAAATTTGAGTATGTTAATGAGAAATTATATGTTGATTTTGATTTTTCTATTTTGATTTTAAATGGAACTCCATTTAACAAATTTGGGTATGTTAAATGGAATTGTAATTTTATTTTAGAATTGCTTTTAAAATCTTTGAAAAATTTTTTGATTTGAAATTTGATTTTGGTTTTTTTGAAGAGGACCCTTCATTTCAAATTTAGGTATGTTTAATGAGGTTTGATTATTTTATTTTAAATAGATTTGAAAAATTTATATTTTGCAAACTTCATGTAAAGTGAATTTAAAATGATTCTATTTAGGAAAAGTGCTTTTGAAAATATTTTCAAAAGACTTTAATTATTTTAGTTGAGTTTTCTTAAATGTGGGATAAACCTTACTTAACAAAGTAGTCATAAAGGGTTCAAAATTTGTATTTTGTGTCTCCTTTATTTAGCTAGTTTAGTTTTGACTCAATGGGATTTTGAAAGTGAGGTCTTATAACAAATGTTGGTATTTGCTTAAGGATGAAATGAGTTAAGTGCCAATAGAATGAAAGATAGTCTATGGGATTATATAAAATATAAGTCCACTATTGATGCTTAGAGACAATAATGTCTACTAGAAATGGAGAGAGGAATCCTCAGAGTGTTTAGAAAATCTAATTGTTTATTTTTTGGAGGTAGAACTAAGTAATCTTGGTTATTTTGAAGTAATTGGTACTACATTGTATGATGTACTATCTTGAAAGATGAAATCATCACTCTATAATGGACCTAATCAAGTAATAAGGACTCATGGCATGATGGGTCTTTGAAAAGATCTTTCTTCCACTTTACATGGAAAGAGTTTAAATTATTTGGGTTCGTTGGGTTAAGAATCCATAGTTAATTACATTATAAGGAAAATTGGAATACTCTCAATTAAACTAGAAATTAAGTTCAAGATTTCAAGGCTATTTATCAAAGGATTATTTGTATTGGAAAATCAAATGGGATTGTTCAAGGAGAAGACTTATTGAAGAAAGATCAATAAAATGCTCATGATACTAGGAATAGTGAGCATTAATCTATTATGGTTGGGCTTTTATGTTTGAAGTTGAAGAGATTAATTTTATTGAATGATTTTATTATAAGAGGAATTATAATCCAACAAAGATTGTGAAATGATAGAGGATTTATGTTAGCAAGAAGGAAATAACTATAAGATCTAAATTTAGGAGCTTTTAAAAAATGACCTATCTAAGCAAAATGGGTATATGGTTTTCAAGAGGATAAATCAAGATTGTTGCTTATAATTGCTTATTTGGTAGCTTGAAACACCTTATGCTTTAAATTCATGTAGGTAAGTCTTATGAGTTAGATAGCTAGGGTAGTTATTATTTAAAAGAGACTAGATGTAAACTCAAGAGATTAAAACCATGATGGTGGTATGAGTAATGACTTAATCACAAATGTAAATCTTTTTTAAATTTTATTTCAATTTACACACTACTTTTTGGCAAAGGCTTTAGGATTTTGGAGCTTATATGCATGATGAAAATAGGTTATGGGCCAAATAAATAGATGGGTGTTCTATACAAGATGCCCTCAGGTCAAGCATTCTCCTCATGCAGGATGAGAATCATATTTAAGAGAAAAGAATATGCATGCATGTTGTGAGACATTCAACCATTGATAAGGGGTTCTTAAATTTTTTAATTATCTTATTTAAAACCTAGTATTTATGGTGAGGTAATAAGTTTTTTAAATTTAAATTGTAAGTTATTAATGGGGTAGAGATTAATTTTATCCTAAGAGCCTAATGATCGAGGAACACATTAAAGTATACATTTAAGAAACTAAAACATGTTCTAATGCATATAAACACATCAAATAATTTTTAGACTACCATAAAGAATAAAGGTGGGTATCAGTTTATTTGTACATTAAGAAGAAAATGGGGTGAGCTCTATTATATAACCATATAAAAGAATAATTACAATTAAAAATAATAAATTCTATGGGTCTTCAAGTCTTCATTATTTATGTCTTCTTTATTTCATTATATCTTTGCTTCTTTGATGTGGTGACTTTGAGCATCACATGGATTAAGTGTCTTAAGATGCTCATCCTAAACTACCATAGCACTAATCGTAATTCCTAATGCAAAATTACAATAAAATAGGAAAAGTAAATTTAACTACACTAGAAAATAAGTGTTAGCTAAATAAGCATACAAACATTTTATTTATAATTTAGACTTAGCACAGATGGGTAACCATTTGTTAACTTGTTATGCTTAGCTTAACTAACCTAAAGAGAGCATTTATATTTATTTTTTAAAGCAAAATCCATGCAAAAAAATAATGTTTATTTATCAATCTAACCTCCAATGCTCATTTAACATAGCTAAAATATTACATCACAAAACAAAACACAATCAACCACAATCAACATTGACCAAACCTAATTCTAGGTGGGTGACCTAGTATTCTAATTTGTGAACCACGTGTGACAAGACTTTACTAGTTCTTTTGTTTAAGTTTCAATTTAGAGTTTGAATTTGTTTAAAAATTTTGGGTGCTTTCAATTTAAATGATTTAATTATTTATTTTCATTTATTTCACTTTTATTTGGTTTAAGTGATATTTAGGTTTTCAAGATTAAAAGAGTAGAATGAATTCCATTTTTTGATGGAATTCACCATATACATCAACTCTAAAGAATCTAACTAAGGTGTTTTAGTATCTTAATTATTTGAATTTATGTGATTGATTTGATTTGATTAATGTTTGTTTGATTTAATTTAGATTTTAAAATTTGAGTTTACTTAATCTTCATGTATTTTGATTGATTAATTTTTTTTATTTGATATTTTAATTTAATTAAATTTTGATAATTCAATATCAATATCTAATGAAGTTTAAGTTTGTTTAATTTCATATATTTTTGATTGATTAATTTTGTATTAGTGTTTTGATTTAATTTAATTTTAATTTAATATCCCCCAATATCTAATGCTTTTCTTTGTTTGTTTTAATTTCATGTGATTATTGTCATTTTGATGTTTGTTTAAATTCATTGATTCTTATTATTTTATTTGAGTCATTTGGATTGGTGAATGTATTTTAATTTACTAATGATTTATTTGTAGTTTAATGTGTTCTTTTTTTATTTGAATTCCATTAAGGGTTTAGCTTATTAAATTTAGTTCTATTTTTATATAAATTATCTCTTTAGCTTAATGATTATTCTCTTATCTTAGTTCAATAACTTTGTTTATTTGGATTTTTTATTTTGTTTAACTTATTTTTTATATTGATTAGAATTTGGAGTAATTGGATATGATTAAATAACTTTATAGTTTATATTTAATTTTATGTTTATTTGATTTGATTATGATAAGAATCTGATTATACAAGTTTGCTCATTTTTTCTTGACTTCAATTGTCATGTAAGGGATGTGAGTTTATATTTATATATATATATATATATATATATATATATATATATATATATATTTATATATATATATATATATATATATATATGTTTTTAAAATTGATTTTAATTAATTTATGAATTTAAAATTTTATATGAATCCCAATCAAATAAAATTCTAATTGTAATAGTTGAGTTAATTATAATTAAGGATATGTCACATAACTAAATTTTCTTTTTTGATTTTAGAGTAAACATATAATAATTAAAGCTTAAATTGACTTTATAATTGACTAGCATAAATTATCTTCAAACAACTTTTTATATTCGATTATAAAATTCATAATACTATTGGTTTAGTTCATTTTTTCTCATTTTATACTAATTTTGACTTAAATTTTATGATAATTTAGTTTGCACTTTTTTTATTTTGTTTGATCACATATTATTTCTTTTTTTTGTCATTCTTTTTTAGATCCGATTGAATTTAATAATAAATAAAATAAGGTGGATTAATCATGATCATCCAATCAATAAAATTAACCATGAGTTAATCATGGCTTTATGAATCAAATTACTGCCATTTATTTAATCAAAATAATTCATTTCATACAATAAAATAATATTATTTTTTCTTTTGTCTCTAAACTCTAAAAAGGATTAAAAAAGTAAAGTGCATGTGTTCTAAAGGTTGATCCTGATGCTTGCATTCAACACATCAAACATTAGATCCCTAAGAGGTGGCTTCATTTAGAAGAAATGAAGCCCCTATCGAGATGGTTGTTGTTGGATCAATACTTTAGCTAGCATTTTCTTTGCTCATATGGTTCACTTTAAATGCCTTCTCACGATTGAAGATAGTGTTCACTAAATTGGTCAATTTGAACAACTTTCGAGACACAAGGGAGCTTTGCCGATGTTTCTAGCTTTGCCTCCTCACTATCCCATAAGCTCACTTACACGCTTGCTAGAGCTTCATCATTCTCGTGGATGAAGAATAGGAAGCAAGTCAGGATCCTTACACGTGCTTGGGTTGTGTAGAGAAGAGTAGTTGATATGCAGGCCAATGGAGGGAAACTTGTATGGAGAATAGGAGGTAGTGGAATGCATGCTAGAATAAGGAAAAGATGTTCAAAATATAAGGAGATTATAGGGAAATGTGGAGAAGATAAGTGTTGGCTGTCTAGTAGAAGAAGAGGGTGAGAGGAGAGAGGCTCGATGTTGTAGCATGATATTGTTTAACCAAAATTGAAAGGGAGAGAGAATGCCTTCCCGAAAGAGTTTAAAGAGGACTGATTTTTTATTGAGTTGGAGCAACAAATATTCTAAGTTATAGTGCCTCTCTCAATGGGCTCGGGATGAATCTTGCTTATGGATAAGAGTGTCGTGCATGAGTCTCTAGCTTGGTATGCTCGCACAAGGAAAAGAGAGGGAGGTGCTAGCAATATTCAATTTGATCAGAGGGGAGGAAGAACCGAAGTAGCAAGAGGATGAGACGCCGCAAGTGACATGGAGAGTGAAGACGGATGAACAAAGGGAATTCAATCCCGTGTGGCCCTTCAATGACTAATGAGATGTATTTTGACTACTCTTGCATGAAGGAAGATGAGAGAGAGATCAGCCTCTTAATAAAATGGCGAGGATGAGAGGCTCATACAAGGGAGAAAAGCTCGCTTTCTTTTATTCTCGCCAGGGGATGAAAATGGAGGAGGAGATGGTATTCAGAAAACCTAGAAACAAGTCTCCCATGACTTGTTTTTTTATTTTAGTTAGGGATGAGAGAGAGAGAGAGAGAGAGAGAGAGAGAGCTTGCATGCTGCAAAGATAAGATATTTTATTTTATTTTATTTATTTTAAAGCTGGAGAGCAAGTTTTCATTTGAATAGAAAATAAAAAAAATTATTTGTGATTCACGTGAAATAAAAAAAATAAGACTTGATGCTTTTGCTAGCTTTAATAAAAGAGTGATGTCAAAATTTATTATTATTTTATTTTATTTTTTAACGTGATAAATGTGGCATGAGAATGATAGCATACATTCTTGATATATATATATATATATATATATATATATGTATATATATATATATATATATATATATATTCTGGTTTCATGACTAAGGATGGAATTTTTTTGTTATTATTATTTTTTTAGACTTATTTTTTTTATTTATAGATCTTCATAATTTTTAATAATTTTGATATTATAGTTTCAATTTAACTGAAGTTTATAAATTATGTATACTATAATTAATGATTATTCAATTTTTGTATTTATTATTTATTTAGTAATTAATTATTTTGATTTAATTTTAATCAAATTTATATTTGATGTTCAAATTTAATTATATTTCTATTTTAATTATACAATGACAATGTTGATTTTTTTTTGTTATCTGATTGATTTTCCAATTTTATAATTTATTTCCTTATTAATTAAATTTTGTTTCAGTTGGGCTTAATTGATTCAAATGATCAATTTGGCTCAATTATGGTGTGTTTGGATTACACTCATGTTCAATTAAGTGTTTAAGATGATTTAGAGTAAATGATCTCACTTGATTTGATGTAGATTTAGATTTAAGCCCATTTTGATAAAAATTGTGTTTAAAGGGCCACATTGGACTTATTTGAGTTAAATGATCAAATTTATTAAATTAAACCCAATGGTTTGCTAAATTTTATCTAATTATATATTTTAAATGATTTTGGATGTTTGATTTGAATTAATTTTCAATTTAATTTGAATTTTGAGATAAGATCCATTTGGGTCTACTTGGGTGTGGCCAAATCAACCCATTTGGATCTTCATTAAATTTAGATATGTTTAGTTTTAGACTCAAACATGTTCATTTGATGATTTTGAGTCTTTGGAGTGACTCAATTTGATCAAATTCTAATTTGTTGACTTTTGACTTAGTAGAGCCCACGTGGGTCAACTCTAGGTCAAATGACCTATTTGCTATTTTGTGTCCCATCATGATTTATTTTTTAGTCTATTTGTTTTATGCATTGATTTCATGTTTTTGATTCAATTTAATTTGGTTTAATTTTGATTTAATTTGATTTTATTTGGACTTAGGTGATTTGGAGCTTATTTGAATATTTTGGGTCAAATGGGTTAGGTTAGGTTTTACCTTGGCTTGATTGATTTGATTATAGATTTTGGTATGGTTTAAAGGATTGATTAATTTATGAGAAAATCAATAGAGTTAGGTTTGATTTGTATGAGATTTTTCTAAGTCCATGAAATTGGCTTAAGAGTTTTGATTTGGATTTGACTTGATTTGGATTTAGGTTTGGATCATGATTTGAAGTTGAGTTTGAGTTTGAATATGATAAATTGATTAAAGGGTTGAATTGATCTTTGAGAAAATCAATTGAATTTGGATTGATTTGGATTTGGCTAAGGCTAAGTCCATAAGATAAATCATGGGCTTAGTAAAGATTTTGATTTTGATCATGGCTTCAATCATTTTATTTGAATTTGAATTTGGATTTTGATATTTGAATTGAATTTGAGGTTTGGTTTGAGAAGGTGAACATAGGTCGATTTAGCCTATAGAGTAGTGAGTCTCCTTAAACCCAAAGGCATAGCTAATCCTATGGTTAACCCTTCTAAGCCTTTTGGCTTAGGTTAAGAGTTCACCTATCTAAAGAAGAGGTTGAGAACTCACTCCAAAAGTGAGGTCAACAATGGTTTTAGGATTTAGGGTTTAGTTTAGGTTCAGATTTAGGGTTTATTTTTTTTAACGAGAACAAATTGATTCAATATTTCTTCTTTTCAATTTCATCAACCAACTAACACATCAATTTTTCTAAGACATAAGTGACAACACAGATAAAAAATGAGCACGCATAGAGCAAATCAAAAACTCTAGATAACTAAAATCATCTCTATTAAGTAGTAGATCAAATCGACCATTCTTTAGTTTCTCTAATTCCCATCAGAACCACCCCATTCTCGGTAGGATCCATCATCATATCCTTGATCTCTCCCTGCCACCACTATCCACTCCCTCCATAACCACCACACCACCACGACATCCATATCCACCAAAGACCTCCATATCTCCCACCACTACGAATACACCTCCACCTTCATCACCAATCTAGATCTCTATTTTGACGGTGATGTTCCTGTCATCAAGGTTTTTCCCATTCTTTGGGTTTGGGTTTAGGTTTATTAGGTTTTAGGGTTTAGGTTTATTTTTTATTTTATTTAGTTACTTTAGGTTTAGGTTTAGGATTTTGGGTTTAGGGTTTAGGGTTAAGGTTTAGGTTTAGGGTTTAGAGTTTTATTTATAATTTTAAGGTTTAGGGTTTAGGGTTTAGTGTTTAGGCTTTAAGGTTTGGGGTTGTTAAGGTTTAGGGTATTAGGGTTTAGGCTTAGGGTTTTTTTGGGGAACCCCATATCGAGGAATTTTATCACCATAAAAAAGAGGGTTACAATATCCTTAAGAGGGGATAAACTCAAGAACTACTGCTCAAAGAGCTACAATTAGCCTAGAGAGTAATATCCCCTATCTAAATACAACCAAAATAAGGAAAGGAAAAAAAATTTAAAAATAGCCAATGAACTAAAAAAAGTAAAAGAAAGAGAGCCATAGGACATTCATCAACAAAAGCTTGTGAAGATAAGAGCAGCATATGCCACCTCTAGATAAGGAAAAAACACCAACCCTGCAAACAGCTAGAAAAGGAATTAGTACAGTTAAACAGGTGCAAGTAAAATTAACTGAAAAGCCAAGGAGAAGAAATGGATATTTAGACAAAAGAGTGAAGGAAGGCTCAGGCTCAGTAACCGACGAATGGGTCTACCACAAACATGAGCATCCAAACTTCCAAAGAAGGGTTGCATCACAAGTGTTGCTACCATCCAATTTATGAGTGAAATCATCCCAGCCATCATAACTTACATACCTGGGGGGGAGACCCCCACTGGTTGGAAAACAAATGTTCTTTAATACTTGCATACCATGCACTAGAAGAATAAAATATAGAGGGAATGGAACCACCATTAAGCAAGTCAAAAAGTTGCCACCACCCTCATTAGACAAAAGCATCAATAAGTACCCCAACCAAGCTTGATATGGAGCAGCCAACAAAATACATCCATCAACATAGCTTGATATGAAGCGTAATAAAATACACCAGAGGTAGATCAACAAGGAAAACCAAACAAATGATGAAAGCCTAACTGGGCAAAAAACCCAGGAGAAAATATCAACCTATTAGTAGCGATCACTAGTAATTATCCAAGGCCATTTGATCCGTAAATGACCTCAACCGAATTAAAAGCATACATCCAAGGCAAGTAAAGAAGTAAACCAAGTAGCAATCAATAGAACAAATATCAAAAAATATCAACGAAAGAATCAACTCAACATTGTAGCCCCAAATCCATTTAGATAGCAATACAACAAACCAAATAGTGGAGCAAAGAGAGAGAGAGTAAAATCCATAGTAGAAAAAATAGTCATAGTAATTCAAAGAAAATTAGCCAAAACATCCTTCAGGTAAAGGGTAAACTATCCAGCAACTAAGCAAGCAGCAACAATAAAACCCAAAGAAAAGGGAGAACAAAAGAGAAACCTACCTTGCAAGGCAATTGCAATAATCACAACAATAAAAAGAGAAAGAGAACCAATAACCATAATAAGCAAAGCACCTAAATATTCATGAGGGTTGAGGAAAAAGAGCAACATAACCCAGCAGATCTAGTGAAACATGTGACTGTCCCAACTAACAAGGCTATCAACAGTAAATTTATAACCTAGTAGAATGAAGGGCAAAATAAAAAGTAACTAGAAGATAACAAAACCAACACACAGGGCATAGGTTTAGGGTTTATGGTTTGGTTTGGGTTTAGGGTAGGGTTTAGGGTTTGGGATTTAGGGTTTTTATTTGGGTTTTGGGATTTTAGGGTTTAGGGTTTAGGTTTGGAGTAGGTTTAGGGTTTAAGTTATGGTTTAGGTTTAGGGTTTAGTTTAGGGTAGGGTAGATTTAGGATTAGGTTTTAGGAAGTGTAGGTCTTGCCTAGTTTAGGAGGGAGTAGTTTTGGTTTAGAGGGAGGATTTAGGATTTGGTTTATTTTTAGGGTTTAGGGCTAGTGTTTAGGTTTAGGTTTATTTATTTAGGTTTATTTTTTTCATTTAGGTTTTTATATAATCTTTATTTTATTTTATTTTAGGTTTAGATTTATTATTTTTTAAGTTTAGGCTTAGGTTTAGGTTTAGGTTTTAATTTATGGTTTTATTTTATTTTATCTTTTTATTTTATTTTGGTGTATTTATTTATTTATTTTTAAGTTTTATTTAGTTTAGTTTAGCTTTTTTTTCTTTTAGAGGATTTGGGGTTAGTTTAAGGTTTAGGGTTTGGGTTTTGTTTAGTTTAGTTTTAGGTTGTGGTTTAGGGTTTTTGGTTTAGGGTTTAGGGTTTAGCTTAGGGTTTAGTGTTCAGGTTTTAGGGTTTAGGGTTTAGGGTTTAAGGTTTTAGGGTTTAGGGTTTAGGGGTTAGGTTTTATTGTTTAGGGTTTTTATGGTTTAGGGTTTGGGTTTAGGGTTTAGGTTTTAGGTATAGGGTTCAGGTTTTAGATTAGGGTTTAAGGTTTTTGGTTTCATTTAATAGAGAACAAATTCAAATTCAACATTTCTTCATTTTGATTTCATCAACCAAATAACACACCAAATTTTCTAAGACACAAGTGACAACATAGATAAAAAATGAGCACCCATATAGAAAATCAAAAACCATAGATAACTAGAACTCTCTACTCTAAAGACACGTTCCATGGCAGCGATCGGATCGTTCTTTCTCCAATTCCATCGAAGCACCCTTGCCTCTCGTGGGATCCACCATCATATCCCCAATCTCTCCTCGCCACCACCAGTTTTAACCACTATTGCTCCTCCAGCCTCTATAATCACCACTTTTCCAACCAACACCTCCATATCGGCACCAAATCTTCAACCACCGCGATAATTGTCACCTCCTCCTTCGCCTCGCTAGATCTAACCATAGTTGATGGTGATGTTCCTACCGTCAAGGTTCTCCCATTCAAGTTTAGGTTGAGCTTTATTGGGGATTTGGGTTTATTTTCTAATTTATTTAGTTACTTTATATTTAGGTTTAGGGTTTTGGGTTTGGGGATTAGGTTTTAGGGTTTATGATTTAGGGTTTTAGGGTTTATGCTTTTGGGTTTAAGGTTTAGGGTTTTTTAGGGTTTAGGTTTTAGGGTTGTAGGTTTAGGGTTTATGGTTTTAAAAAAAATTAAGTGAACAAGTAGGTTTTGGTTTATTTAATTTATTTAGTTTATTTTTTCTATGTTTTATTTTATTTTATTTTTTATTTTTATTTAGTTTTATTTTTATATTTTTATTTAGTTTAGTTTATTTATTTTAATTTTATTTATTTTAGTTTAAGTTTTTATTTTTTATTTTTTTTAGGTTTATTTAGGTTTAGGTTTATTACTTGTTGAGTTTTATTTTATTTTATTTTTAGGTTTAGGTTTAGGTTTTATTTTATTTTTTTATGTTTAGGTTTTAGGTTTTATTTTTAGTTTAGGTTTATTTTATTTTTATTTATTCTTTTATTTAGTTTAGGTTTAAGTTTTATTTATTTTAGTTTGTTTATTTTAGTTTAGGTTTAGGTTTATTTATTTTTATATTTTAGGTTTTTTTTTTTAGTTTAGGCTTTAGGTTTTATTTTTTATTTATTTTTAGGTTTTATTTTAAGGTTTATTTTTAGGTTTAGGTTTTTATTTAGTTTTTATTTTATTTTATTTTAGGTTTATTTCATTTTTATTTTATTTTTGTTTTTTATTCTTATGTTTATTTTATTTTTTAGTTTAGTTTAGGTTTTTATTTATTTTATTTTAGTTTATTTTTATTAATTATTTTATTTTATTTTTAGGCTTAGGTTTAGGTTTTAGTTTAGGTCTTTATTTTAATTAGGTTTAGGTTTATTTATTTATTTTATTTTAGGTTTTATTAGTTTAGGTTTAGGTTTTTATTTTAGTGATGTTTTATAGGTTTAGGGTTTTAGGGTTGGAGTAGCTTATGATTTAGGGTTTTGGGTCATTAGGGTAGGGTTTAGGGTTAGGATTAATTTTAGGGTTGATGGTTTAGGTTAGGGGCTTTTTTTATTTTTTTATTTATTTTTATTTTTTAAGTTTAAGTTTAGGTTTAGGTTTATTTTATTTTAATTTATTTTATTTACATTTTTATTAGGTTTTATTATTTATTTTTTAGGTTTTATTTAGTTTAGGTTTAGGTTTTAGCTTTTAGGGTTGGTTTAGTGTTTAGGTTTTTAAGTTTAGGGTTTAAGATTTATGGTTTAGGGTTTAGGGTTTTTAGGGTTTAGGGTTTAGGGTTTAGGCTTTAAGTTTTTGGTTTGTGGTTCAGGTTTTAGTTCAGGGTTTAGGGTTTCATGTTTTTTAATAGAGAATAAATTGATTCAATATTTCTTCTTTTGATTTCATCAACCAAGTAGACAAAGTTTCTAAGTACAAGGGATGACATAGATCAAAATGAGCATAGAGCAAATCAAAACCCTAGATAACTAGAACCGTCTCTAATGTAAAGACTCAGTTTCATAAGTAGCAGATCGGATCGATCATTCTTTAGTTTCTCCAGTTCCCATCAGAACCACCCTGACCTCTCTAATGGTGAGATCCATCATCATATCCTTGATCTCTTCTTGCGCCACCAACACATCTGTAACCTTTGTCGCTCCTCCCACCTCCAAAACCACCACTGCTCCAATCAACACCTCCATACCAACCAACACCTCAGATGCCAACCACCACCACGAGCTCCCCTTTGCCTCCATCTAGATCTAAACTAACCTGTTGATGATGATGTTCCTACCATCAAGGTTCCCCATTCTTGGGTTTAGGTTTAGGTTTATTATTAGGATTGAAGGTTTAGGTTTATTTTCTAATTTATTTAGTTACTTTAGGTTTAGATTTAAGGTTTTGGGTTTAGGGATTAGGGATTAGGGTTTACGATTTAGGGTTTTAGAGTTTATGCTTTTTGGGTTTAAGGTTTAGGGTTTTTTAGGGTTTAGGTTTTAGGGTTGTAGGTATAGGGTTTATGGTTTTTTTAAAAAATTAAGTGAACAAGTAGGTTTGTGTTTATTTAATTTATTTAGTTTATTTTTTCTTTATTTTAATTTATTTATTTTATTTAGTTTAATTTATTATTTTATTTAGTTTAGTTTATTTATTTTAAGTTTATTTATTTTAATTTAGGTATTTTATTTTAGTTTATTTTTTAGGTTAGGTTTAAGTTTATTATTTAGTTGAGTTTTATTTTATTTTATTTTTAGGTTTAGATTTTATTTTTTATTTTTAGGTTTAGGTTTAGGTTTTATTTTATTTTTAGGTTTAGGTTTATTTTAGGTTTTATTTTTTAGTTTAGGTTTAGGTTTATTTTTAGTTTTTTTTATTTAGTTTAGGTTTAAGTTTTATTTATTTTAGTTTAGTTTAGGTTTAGGTTTATTTTATTTTGTTAATTTTGTTTTTATTTTAGGTTTACCTTTTTTTTAGTTTAGGTTGTCGATTTTATTTTTTATTTATTTTTAGGTTTTATTTTAAGGTTTATTTTTAGGTTTAGGTGTTTATTTAGTTTTTATTTTTTTATTTTATGTTTTTTATTTTTATTTTATGTTTAGTTTTTATTTTATTTAAGTTTTTTATTCTTAGGTTTATTTTGTTTTTTAGTTTAGTTTTTATTTTATTTATTTATTTTATTAGTTTATTTTATTTTATTTTTAGGCTTGGTAGGTTTTAGTTTAGGTCTTCATTTTATTTAGGTTTAGATTTATTTATTTATTTTATTTTAGGTTTTATTTTAGTTTAGGTTTAGTTAGGTTTTTTTTTTTTTAGGGTTTGGGGTTTAGGGTTTAGGGTGGGGCCAGGTGTTTAGTTTTTAGTTTAGGGTAGGGTTTATTAGGGTTTCTGGTTTAGGGTTTAGGGTTTAGGGTTTAGGGTTAGTTTTAGGGTTAAGGGTTTAGGGTTAGGGGGCTTTTTTTTTTTTCAAGTTTAAGTTTATGTTTAGGTTTAGGTTTAGGTTTCTATTTTAATTTATTTTATTTCTTCTATTTTAGTTTATGTTTTCTTATCTATTTTATTTTTAGGTTTTATTTAGTTTAGGTTTAGGTTTTTAGATTTTTAGATTTAGGTTTTTAGCTTTTTAGGGTTTAGGGTTTTGGGTTTAGTATTTAGGTTTTAAGGTTTGAGGTTTAGGCTTTAGGGTTTAAGATTTATGGTTTAGGGTTTTCAGGGTTTAGGGTTTAGGCTTTAAGTTTTAGCTTTGCAGTTCAGGTTTTAGTTTAGGGTTTAGGGTTTTAGGTTTGTTTTAATAAAGAACATATTGATTCAACATCTCTTCTTTGATTTCATCAACCAAGTAACAAAGTTTTCTAAGATACAAGATGATATAGATCAAAATGAGCATGATAGAGCAAATCAAAACCCTAGATAACTAGAACTCTCTAATGTAAAGACTTTCATAAGCAGATCGGATCACCATTCTTTAGTTTCTTAGTTCATAAAACCACCCGACCTCTCCAATAGCGGATCCATCATCATATCCCCAATCTCTTCCTGGCCACCACCATGCCAGAACCTCTTCCCGCCTCCATAACCACCACTACTCCGACCACCACCTCCATATCCACCAGCACCTCCAGATCCACCACCACCACTACGATAACCGTCGCCTCCACCTTCACCTCCACCGCAAGATCTAGAATGAGTTTGGTTGATGGTGATGTTCCTACCGTCAAGGTTCAGCCCAATCTTAGGGTTTAGGTTTATTAGGTTTTAGGGTTTAAGTTTATTTTTTAATTTATTTAGTTACTTTAAGTTTAAGTTTAGGGTTTGTGGTTTAGGGTTTAAGGTTTAGGATTAGGGTTTAGGGTTTAGGTTTTTTTAACTCAAATGATTCCATAACAAACAAGAAATTACCAAATCAAACAAGACATTATCCTTCAACAACTAATAAAATAGGATAAAATAAAATGCAATTTCATAAAAAAATACTATTTCACAAGATGATTTAACTCCCATAGAAAATAAAATTTATTTTGTAGGTCGACAAAGCTTAGTCGAACAAGCTGAAACCTACATCATCATCAGATTCCTCAGCAGTTGTTCCTTCTTCTCTTCCACTACAATCGGACCAAGTAGTAGGAGTAGCGTAAGCTGCATAGCCACATCAAATTTACTAGGATCCTTCAAATACTCCTTAACCTTCTAGGCCTGCAGGTATGTGTAACTAGTGGCAATTACAATGGTAAGGACATTCTTGTAAGCGTTGATGAACATTTATAATAAGGGTGGGATAAGGAGGGCCGAGAAGAAGCGATCATCAAAGGCCAAAAACTTCGATGAGATCATCTTGAGGTCAAGCACCGAGGACCAACACCAAACCATCAGGATGACAAGGCCATAAGAGAATGGCCTAACTTATAAGAGAGTAGCCTCTAAGGATCCCACAATTTTTCCTTTTTTAATCAGTTCAACCGAGGTGATTATTTCAACAGTACTCTTGTTCTTAATTGGGATGTTGAGAACCTAGAAGAAAGAAGTCTATGAAGGATCTTGACCAGTGTTGTCAGGAGGAACCACAACATCAATAGGTGCAACAAGGCCAACACCAGGAGGAGCATAAACTTTGTATTTCACAACCTCTTCACTGACTTCTTTAAGATCACCTTTCATAAAAATCAACTCAACTGGGGTTTAGGGTTTAGGGTTTACGATTTATGCTTTTAGGGTTTTTTATTTTGGGTTAGACTTTATGGTTCAGGGTTTAGGGTTTGGGGTTTAAGGTTTAGGCTTTAAGGTTTAGGGCTTAGGGTTTAAGGTTTTTTAGGGTTTAGGGTTTTTTAGAGTTTAGGGTTTAGGGTTTATGGTTGAACGTTTAGTTTTGTCAATTTTTGGTTTACGATTTAGGGTTTAGGATTTAGGGTTTAGGTTTTTTTAAAAAAAAATTAAGTAAACTAGTATGTTTAGGTTTATTTAGTTTATTTTATTTTTTATTTTTATTAATATTTTTATTTTTATTACGTTAAGTTTATTTATTTTAGGTTTATTTATTTTCAATTTAGGATTTTTATTTTAATTTATTTTTTAAGTTTTAGTTTAGGTTTAGGTTTGTTTTTTAGTTGAGTTTTATTTTATTTTATTTTTTAGGTTTAGGTTCTAGTTTTATTTTATTTTTTGGTTTAGGTTTTAGGTTTTATTTTAGGTTTATTTTAGGTTTTATTTTAGTTTAGGTTTATGTTTATTTTAGTTTATTTTATTTTATTTAGTTTAGGTTTAGGTTTTGTAGTTTTTTAGTTTTAGGTTTAGGTTTTATTTATTTTAGTATTTTATTTTAGGTTTATTTTATTTTGTATATTTTATTTTATTTTTTAGGGTTCAATATTTTTTAATTTATTTTTAAGTTTATTTTTTAGGTTTAGGTTTTGATTTAGTTTTTATTTTATTTTATTTTATGTTTATTTTATTTTTATTTTAAGTTTAGTTTTTATTTTAATTAGGGTTTTTATTCTTAAGTTTATTGTATTTTTAGTTTAGGTTTTTATTTTTTTTATTTTAGTTTATTTTCTTATATTTTATTTTATTTTTTAGGTTTAGGTTTAGGTTTTAGTTTAGGTTTTATTTTATTTTATTTTATTTTATTAGGTTGGGTTTTATTTATTTTTAGGTTTATTTAGTAGAATCAGTTTAGGTTTTTGTGGTTTAGGGTAGGGTTTTAGGTTTAGGGTTTAGGTTAGTTAGGGTAGGTTGGGGTGTAGGTTGAGTTTAGTTTAGTGTTTATGGTTTAGGGTTTTAGGGTTTAAGTTTATGGTTTGGCCCAGTTTAGGGTTTAGGGTATAAGTTTGCTTAGGGTTGTAGGTTTAGGGTTTGGGTTTAGGATTTAGGGTAGTTTTGGTGGGTTTAGGGTTAGGGTTTTTTATTTATTTATTATTTTGGGTGTGGTTTAGGGTTTAGTTTTATTTTAGGTGGGTTTCATTTAGGGTTTAGGATTTTGGTTTTAGCGAGAACAAAAGTCATCAACATTTCTTCTTTCAACCAAGTAACACCAAGTTCTCTAAGACAAGTGATGATATAGATCAAAAAAAGAGCATAGAGAAAATCAAAATCCTAAATAATTAGAATCATCTCTACTATAAAAGTTCCATAAGCAATAGATTGATCGATCGATCTTCTCTCGAGTTACCATTAGAACCACCTGGCCTCTCGAGTAGGATCAACCATCATATCCTGATCTCCTCTCGCCACCACCACGCTGTAACCTCCATCACTCCTCAGCCACCATAACCATCACCGCTCGACCACCACCTATATCCACCAGACCTCGGCCCCCCACCACTTGTGATAACCGCCTTCTCCTTCACCTCCATCGCTAAATCTAGACTGAGCTTGGTTGATGGTGATGTTATTGTCATCAAGGTTCTGCCCATTCTTAGGGATTAGGTTTTTGTTTAGGTTTATTAGGTTTTAGTTTTTAAGTTTATTTTTTAATTTATTTTGTTACTTTAGGTTTAGGTTTAGGGTTTGGGGTTTAGGGTTTAGTTTAGGGTTAGGGTTTAGGGTTTGGTTTTAGGATTTTTTTTTATAAAAAACTCAAATGATTTCATAACAAATAAGAAATACTAAATCAAACAAGACATTATCCTTGAACAATTAATAAGATAGGATAAAATAAAATGCAATTAAAAATTCATAAAAAAATAATATTTCACAAAATGATTTAACTCCCAGAGACAATAAAATTTGATTTTATAGAAGGCCAACAAAGCTTAGTCGAACAAGCTAAAACCCATATCATCAGTAGATTCCACGAGCTCTTCTTCTCTTCCATTGTAGTATAGAAGCGGCGAGGAGGAGCGTAGAAGCATCAGGCATAGTAGCCACAACAAATTTACTAGGATCCTTCAAATACTCCTTAACCTTCTGGCCTACGGGTATGTGTAATCAATGGCAATCATAATGATGAGGACATTCTTGTAACTGTTGATGAACGTGTGGGGCGCTGCAATAAGGGAGGGATAAGAGAGGGCCAGTGAGAGAGAAATGATCATTGAAAGGCCTGTCGAAAACTTCTCGATGAGATCATCTTCAATGAGGTCAAGCACCTCAAGGCTGAACACTAAACCATCATCATACATAGGCGGATAAATAAAGCTATAAGAGAATGGCTAATCCAAGCTTAGCGAGGAGAAGCGACCTTTGAGGATCAAACCTTATCACTATTTTAATCAATCTGGGATGAAAATTTCAAAAGTACCCTTGTTGATCATAGTTGGGATGTTGAGAACGTAGAAGAAAGAAGTCTGTGAAGGATCTAGACTAGTGTTTCCTGGATGATCCACAACATGAATATGTGCAACAAGTCCAACATGGGCACGAGCACCAACTTTGTATTTCGTAACCTCTTCGCTGACTTCTTTAAGATCACCTTTCAAAAAAAATCAACTCAACTATGGTTTTGGGTTTAGGGTTTAGGGTATAGGATTTTAGGGTTTATGCTTTTAGGGTTTAGGGTTTAGGGTTAGGGTTTAGGGTTTAGGGTTTATGGTTTAAGGTTTAGGGTTTAGGGTTTAAGGTTTAGGGTTTAGGGTATAGGATTTTTTTAGGGTTTAGGGTTTAGGGTTTAAGGTTGTAGGTTTAGTGTTGTAGGTTTAGGGTTTAGGTTTCTTTTTTTCAATTAAGTAAACCAATAGGTTTATGTTTATTTATTTATTTTATTTATTTTAGTTTATTTTACTTTTTTATTTTTATTTAGTTTAGTTTATTTTTAGGTTTATTTATTTTTTAGTTTAGTTTTTTATTTTACTTTATTTTTTTAGGCATAGGTTTAGGTTTATTTTTTTAAGTTGAGTTTTTTTTGTTTATTTTTTTATTTTATTTTTTTAGGTTTAGGTTTAGGTTTTATTTTATTTTTTTTTAGGTTTAGGTTTTATTTTACATTTATTTTTTAAGTTTATATTTTAGTTTAGGTTTAGGTTTATTTTAGTTTATTTTATTTTATTTAGTTTAGGTTTAGGTTTAGTTTTAGGTTTAGGTTTTATTTATTTTAGTTTTGTTTATTGTAGTTTAGGTTTAGGTTTATTTTATTTTTATTTTAGGTTTAGTTCTTTTTTTAAGTTTAGGGTTTTAGGTTTTATTTTTTATTTATTTTTAGGTTTATTTTTTAGGTTTAGGTTTTTATTTAGTCTTTATTTTCTCTTATTATTGGTTTATTTTATTTTTATTTAGGTATATTTTATTTTTTTAGTTTAGTTTAGGTTTTTATTTATTTTATTTTAGTTTATTTTTATTTTTATTTTATTTTATTTTTAGGTTTAAGTTTATATTTTAGTTTAGGTTTTTATTTTATTTTATTTTATTTATTTTATTTAGGTTTAGGTTTTTTATTTATTTTATTTTTAGGTTTAATTTAGTTTAGGTTTAGATTTTTAGGTTTTTAGGGTTTAGGATTTAGGGTTTAGGGTTTAGGGTTTTAGGGTTTAGGGTTTTAGGGTTTTAGATTAATGGTTAAGGGTTAGGGTTTAGGGTTTAGGGTTTAGTGTTTAGGCTTTAGGGTTTAGGGTTTTAGGGTTGAGGGTTTATGGTTTTTAGGGTTTAGGGTTTAGTGTTTAGGGTTTATGGTTTAGGGTTTAGGCTTTAGGCTTTAGGTTTTAGTCTTTTAGGGTTTAAGGTTTAGGTTTTAGGGTTGTCAGTTTAGGGTTTTGGGTTAGTTTTAGGACTTTAGGTTTAGAGTTAGGGTTTTTATTATTATTGTTATTATATATATATATATATATATATAATTTTATTTTTAGTTTTTAGGCTTTAGGGTTTAGGTTTTAGGTTTTAGGTTTTTGGTTTAGGGTTCAGGTTTTATTTTAGGGTTTATGGTTTTTCATTTTTTTTTAATAGAGAACAAATTCAAATTCAACATTTCATCTTTTTGATTTCATCAACCAAGTAACACACCAAGTTCTTCAATACACAAGCGACGACATAGATAAAAAATGAGCACACATAGAAAATCAAAACCTTAGATAATTAGAAGCTATGCATCAGACACAATTCTATAAACAAGTGGATCGGTCATTCTTCAATTTCTCTAGTTCCCATCAAAACCACCCGACCTCTCAGTGGGATTAACCATCATATCCCGATCTCTCCCTCGCCATTACCACATTTGCTAACCTCCATCCTCCTCTTGCCTCCATAACTCATCACCACCTCCATATCCACCAGCACCTCCAGATCCCCCACCACCATTGCGATAACCACCACCTCCGCCTTCGCCTCCGTTAGATCAAGATTGAGTTTGGTTGATGGTGATGTTCCTACCGTCAAGGTTCTGCCCATTCTTAAGGTTTAGGTTTATTAGGTTTTAGGGTTTAGATTTATTTTTTAATTTATTTAATTACTTTAGGTTTAAGTTTAGGGTTAGGGTTTAGGGTTTAGGATTTATGGTTTAAGATTATTTATTTATTTAAAAACTCAAATGATTTCATAACAAATAAGAAAGTACCAAATCAAATAAGATAGTATCCTCTAATAACTAATAAAATAAGATAAAATAAAATACAATTCAAAAATTCACAAAAATAATATTCACAAAATGATTTAACTCCGAGGGACAATAAAATTTGATTTTATAGAAGGATAATAAAGCTTAATCGAACAAGTTGAAACACATATTGTCATTAAATTCATTAGCAGGCTCTTCCTTCTTCTCTTCCACTACAGATGGGCGGTAGAAAGCAACGAGGCGACAAAAGCATCAGTCATTCTGATAAATTTACTAGGTTTTAGGTTTTAGGGTTTGGGTTTTAGTTTAGGTTTTCTTTTCTTTTTTATTTTTATTTAATTTAAGTTTAGAATTTTATTTATTTTATTTTTAGGTTTTATTTAGTTTAGGTTTAGGTTTTTAGGTTTTAGAGTTTAGGGTTTAGGGTTATAGGTTTTATGGTTTAGGGTTTAAGGTTTACGGTTTAAGGTTTTAGGCTTTAGGGCTTAGGGTAGGGTTTAAGATTTTAGGGTTTAGGGTTTGAGGTTTAGGCTTTAGGGTTTAGGGTTTAGTTTTAGGTATTAGGGTTTATAGTTTAGGGTTTAGGGTTGTAGGGTTAGTTTAAGGTTTAGTGTTTAGGGTTTAGGGTTTAGGATTTAGGGTTTATGGTTTAGGGTTTGGGTGCTTTTTAAAAAATTAATTAAATCAGTAGATTTAGGTTTATTTAGTTTATTTTTTTATTTTTTATAGTTTATTTTATTATTTTATTTTTATTTAGTTTTATTTTTTTCATTTATTTTAGTTTATTTATTTTAGGTTCATTTATTTTAGTATAGGTTCTTTTATTTTAGTTTCTCTTTTAGGTTTATGTTTATGTTTATATTTATTTTTTAGTTTAGTTTTATTTTAATTTTTTTTTAGGTTTAGGTTTTATTTTTTATTTTTAGGATTAAGTTTAGGTTTAGGCTTTTATTTTATTTTTTAGGTTTAAGTTTTAGGTTTATTTTTTAGTATAGGTTTAGGTTTACCTTTAGTATATTTTATTTTATTTAGTTTAGGGTTTAGGTTTAGTTTATTTTAGGTTTAGGTTTTATTTATTTGAGTTTAGTTTTTTTTTGTAGGTTTTGGAATTTTGTTTTAGGTTTAGGTTTTTTTTTAATTTTAGGGTTTAGGTTTTATTTTTTACTTATTTTGGGTTTTATTTTTAAGTTTATTGTTTAGGGTTTTGGGTTAGGGTTTGGTTTAGGGTTTAGGTTTTTTATAGTTTAGGGTTTAGGGTTTAGGGTTTAGTGTTTAGTGTTTCGGCTTTAGGGTTTTAGGGTTAGCTTAGGGTTTAGGGTTTTTTTTAGATTAAGTAAATCGATAGGTTTAGGTTTATTTAGTTTATTTATTATTTATTTTAGTTTATTTTATTTTTAATTTTTATTTATTTTTGTATTTTATTTTTATTTAGTTTAGTTTATTTATTTTAGTTTTGGTTTTTTGTTTTAGTTTATTTTTTAGATTTAGGTTTAGGTTTATTTTTTAGTTGAGTTTTATTTTTATTTTATTTCTTAGGTTTAGGTTATATTTTTTATTTTTAGGGTTAGGTTTAAGTTTTTTATTTTATTTTTTTAGGTTTTTATTTTAAGTATTTTTTAGGTTAATTTTTAGGGTTTCTTTTTTAGTTTATTTTTAGGTTTATTTTTAGTTTATTTTATATTATTTAGTTTAGGTCTAGGTTTAGGTTTATGTTTAGGTTTTATTTATTTTAGTTTTGTTTATTTTATTTAATTTTTAGTTTATTTTAATTTGCTTATTTTATTTTTATTTTAGGTTTAGTTTTATTTTATTTTAGAATTTAGGTTTTTATTTTTTATTTACTTTTAGGTTTAATTTTTAGGTTAATTATTTAGGTTAAGGTTTTTATTTAGTCTTTATTTTATTTAATTTAAGGTTTATTTTATTTTTTACTTTACATTTAGTTTTATTTTATATATGTTTTTTTTTTAGTTTTTATTTTTTTTCTAGTTTAGTTTAAGTTTTTTATTTTATTTTATTTTATTTTATTTTTATTAGTTTATTTTATTTTATTTTTAGGTTAGGTTTAGGTTTTAGTTTAGATTTGTATTTTATTATTTTATTTTTTTAGGTTTAGGTTTTTATATTTATTTTAATTTTAGGTTTTATTTAGTTTAGGTTTGGGTTTTTAGGTTTTTTAGGGTTTTTGGTTTAGGGTTTATGGTTTAGGGTTTAGGGTTTAGGTTTAGGGTTTAGGGTTTAAGGTTTCAGAGTTTAGGGTTTAGAGTTAAGGTTTAGGGTTAGCTTAGGGTTTAGGGTTACTTTAGGGTTTAGGGTTTAAGGTTTATGGTTTAGGGTTTAAGGTTTAGGATTTTGGGTTTTTAGGGTTAAGGGTTTAGGGTTTAGTGTTAGTTTAGGCAGGTTTAGTTTTTGGGTTTCTTATTTAGGAGTTTTCTGGTTTAGGGTTTAGGGTTTAGGGTTAGGGTTAGGGTTTAGGGTTTAAGGTTTAGGGTCTAGGGTTTAGGGTTTAGGGTTAGTTTAGGGTTTAGGGTTTAGGGTTTGGGGTTTTAGGGTTTAGGGTTGTAGGTTTAGGGTTTAGGGTTACTTTTAGGGTTTAGCGTTTAGGGTTTAGGATATAGGGTTTAGGGTTTAAGGTTTAGGTTTTTTTTTCTTTTAAAAAAAGTTAAGTAAACTAGTAGGTTTAGGTTTATTTAGTTTATTTTTATTTATTTTAGTTTTTTAATTTAGTTTTTTTTTTATTTTAGGTTTATTTAATATTAGTTTAGTTTTCTTATTTTAGTTTATTTTTTTGGTTTAGGTTTATGTTTATGTTTTTTTAGGCTTAGTTTTATTTTTATTTTATTTTTTAAGTTTAGGTTTTTTTTTGGGCTTAGGTTTATATTTTACTTTTTTAGGTTTAGGTGTTAGGTTTTTATTTTAGCTTAGGTTTATATTTTCTTTGTTAGGTTTTATTTTTTTAGTTTAGGTATAGGTTTATTTTTAATTTATTTTAGTTTATTTTTTTTTGTTTTGGGTTTAGGTTTAGTTTATTTTATGTCTAGGTTTAAGTTTTATTTATTTTAGTTTAGTTTATTTTAATTTATGTTTAAGTTTATTTTATTTTGTTTATTTTATGTTTAGTTTTTTTAGGTTTTATTTTTAGGTTTATTTTTAGGTATAGGTTTTTATTTAGTTTTTATTTTAATTTATTTTAGGTTTATTTTATTTTTCTTTTACATTCAGTTTTTATTTTATTTTATTTTTTTATTTTTAGGTTTATTTTTTTTAAGTTTAGTTTACATCTTTATTTATTTTAGGGTTTAGGGTTTTTAGGGTTTAGAATTTAGGGTTCATGTTTTAGTTTAGGGTTTAAGGTTTTTGGTTTCTTTTACAAAGAACAAATTCATACTCAACATTTCTTCTTTTGATTATTTAGTTTATTTTGTTTATTTATTTTGGTTTATTTAGGGTTTTATTTTATTTATGTTTATTTTTTTTTTTTATTTTATTTAGTTTACTTTATTTATTTTAGGTTTATTTATTTCAATTTAGGTTATTTATTTTAATTTATTTTTTAGGTTTAGGTTTAGGTTTAGGTTTAATTTTTAGTTGAGTTTATTTTATTTTTACTTTTTAGGTTTAGGTATTATTTTTCATTTTAGGTTTAGGTTTAGGTTTTATTTTATTTTTTTAGGTATAGGTTTTAGTTATTTATTTTAGGTTTATTTTTTATGTTTTATTTTTTTGCTTAAGTTTATGTTTATTTTAAGTTTATTTTATTTTATTTAGTTTTAGGTTTAGGTTTAGGTTTTATTTATTTTCATTTAGTTTATTTTAGTTTAGGTTTAGGTTAATTTATGTTATTTTTTTATTTTAGGTTTAAGTTTTTTTTTTAGTTTAGGGTTTAGCTTTAATTTTTTATTTATTTTAAGGTTTTACTTTTAGGTTTATTTTTTAGGTTTAAGTTTTCATTTAACTTTTATGTTATTTTATTTTTAGGTTTATTTATTTTTATTTTACATCTACTTTTTATTTTATTTAGTTTTTTATGCTTAGGCTTATTTTATTTTTTTAATTTAGTTTAGGTTTTTGTTTATTTTATTTTAGTTATATTTATTATTTTATTTTATTTTATTTTTAGGTTTAAGTTTAGGTTTTTATTTGATTTGATTTTATTTTAGTTTTGGTTTTTTTTTGTTTTATATTTATGTCTTATTTAGTTTAGGTTTAGGTTTTTCAATTTTTAGGGTTTAATGTTTTGGGATTAGGGTTTAATGTTTGGTTTTAGGGTTTAGGGTTCAAGGTTAGGGTTTAGTGTTTAGGATTTTTTTTTTGGGAAACCCCATATAGGGGAATTTTATTGCCACAAAAAGAGGGTTACAATATCCTTAAAGGGGATAAACTCCAAAACTATTGCTCAAAACTACAATCGACCTAGGAGTAAATCACTATCTAAGTACAAAAGCAAAATAAAAAATAAAAAAAATAAAGCAAACAAAAGATATAAATTGATTAACATAAGAAGCCAATGGAAGATTAGGCCAATACTCTGGGATGAGAATGCATGACACTATGGAGCAAACCGCAAGAGGACAAGAGAAGCACACACCAAAATTGTAGGCAGAAGAAGTTAGAGCGGTTAAGGTAATCTGAGACAAAAAAAGCGAAAATAATAATCGAGAATGATAGTAAAGTGTGATAGAGAAGGCTCAGGCTCGTCACCAAGTTGGGGTAGATGCAAATATGAACATCCAAACTTCAGAAGGGTTACATCATAAGAGCTACTACCAAAAAGGGTGAAATCATCACGACCATCATAGCCAACAAACACGTATAGCGACCATTTGAAGAAGATCTTTTGAGCCTTAATACCAAAAATAAGCAAAGCGTATATAAGTAGAAGAAGGAGCAGAAGCGAGAATGGATAAGAGGATCCCATGCAAAATATATATATCATCAAATTAGGCCCATGGCATGATAATCCCAACACAAATGAAAGAGCCATCATTGTCAACCATATTTTTAACCGGATCTAAGGGTTTAATGAGACCGGAAGATCCACCAGGAAACGAGAAAAGGTCAGCAAAGGTAAGTAATAAAAGATCGATGTTATACCTTCAAATCCGATACAAAGCATGGTATTAACTCCATCCCAAAGCATATGAAAATAATAAATATAATCTTGTAAACAACCCAGGGTATTACTAGGAAGTCCAATGAATGTAAGTATGCATATGTTAACAACCTCCTTGTTGTGCAGTTAGAAGCCAAGTGTAAAGGATGACATACAAAATTACACAAGGCGAAGTCTATCGAGAGAAGATGGAATACAACGATATTAGAAGAAAGCGGTAAAGGCTCACAAACAATTCCAATAAAGAATCGGAGATAACACAGAAAGCTTGCTTAGCGGAAACTCAATAGTCAGTTCAGCAGTCATGAATAGCAAGCGGCATAAGCCTCCATCCATTTTTGAGTAAACGGTACATAGGTTAAAATCAAGTAAAGCAAAAGCATAATCACAATGATCTGCACAATTCTAACAGAACCAAGAGGGATAAAATAGCAGTAGGAGAGATCAACTGCAGCCCAGATATTAATAGCAAAAATAATCAGAAAATTAAAAGGCAAGAAACAGCCAACAACCATAAAGACAACTGCTGGACAAAGGACCCGAAAATCCAAAAGCCAATAGTGGAAACAAAATTACAATTATTACACCCACCATATAAAACTCCATTAAAAAGCATAGATGTAAAACTGAAATAGAATGTGTTCAAAAGATAATCAACAAAAAAATCCTTCTAGATAAAGATGATTAGCTAGACTAAAACACACATCCTTAGTAAAGACAAAGATAAGCCATTAAGTAAGTCCAAAACTACAAAGAAATAATAAAATTGAGAAAATACAATTTCTCTCAGCATGTTGGGTATATGAGGTTAGCCAAAATAATCAAAAATAACTCCAAAAGCACCTGAACATGATAAACAACCCATAGACTTGGACATAAGTCTCAATGAACGGTCAACAACCAAGAAGAAAATAACAAGTTGGCCATAAAACCACCCATTCAAAATAAAAATGCATAAGTTAATTCCCAGATAGAATGGGAAGTGTGCAGCCAAGACTATCGAACCAAGATGGAAAAAAATAGCGCGGTGAAGTCACGACAGGATGTTAGACAAAGATAAAAAAATTGAAAGGCAAGAAACAGCCAACAACCACAAAGACAACCTGCTGGACAAAGGACCCAAAAATCCAAAGGCCAATAGTGGAAACAATATTACAATTATTACACCCACCATATAAAACTCCATTAAAAAGCATAGATGTAAAATAGAAACAAAATGGGTTCAAAAGATAATCAACAGAAAAATCCTTCTAGATAAAGATGATCAGGCTAGCAAAACACATCCTCTAAAGGCAAGGATAAGCCATTAAGTAAGTCCAAACCAATGAAATAATAAAATTGAGCAGAAATTGCAGTTCTCTCGACGGTTGGGTATATGAGGTTAGCCAAAATAATCAGCAAAACAACTCCAAAAGCACCCTACTGAACATGATAAACAACCCAGTAGTAGCTTGCTGGACATAAGTCTCAATGAACCAAATCAGTCAACAACCAAGAAAAAAAATAACAGCAAGTTGGCCATAAAATAATCCATTCAAAATAGACACTGCATAAGTTAATTCCCAGATAGAATGGGAAGTGGTCCGCCAAGACTAGTAACCAGATGGAAAAATATACAGTGAAGTCACAGCACTGCATGTTAACAACACAAACAGTCAAAATTGAAAGGCAAGAAATAGCCAACAACCACAAAGACAACTTGGACAAAGGACCCAAAAATACAAAGGCCAATAGTGGAAACAATATTATAATTATTACATCCACCATTTAAATCTCATAATAAATAAGGGTCCGCCAAGGCTAATAACCAAGATATAAAAATAGCAGCTTAGAAAGACCTAAAGATCAAGAAAAGCCCTATTGCTAATAACAAAATCAAGGTAAAAGCAAAAGCCACCATGTACCAACAACCTCAATAGGGCTCAGACAAAAGGCCAAAATCCAACAAACCAATAAGCACAATTCAACATCTTATATCAAAGACACATAAGATAAACCAAGAAAGAAAGAATACAAATATAGATATTATCTCCAAGGTTATTATGGAGCATAATAAGGGGAAGAATATCGATAAATTAGGGTCACCATAAAGTTATACAAGTATAACAATAGACATTGAGGCAAGGGTCCTAATATAATTCGTAAAAAGGAAAGAAATTCCACCGTTGATCAAAAAATACAGAAAATAGAGCATTAAGTAATACATCTCCTCCAACAAATATGAAACATCTTACCAAGAAGAAGACCCCAAACAAGGTTGGGATAATTAAACCAACAATGATGCCACATAGCTCAAGAAAGGACTAGCAAGGAGTAATAGGATGATGCATCAAATTCCAAAGAACAAAGAACACACACAAGAAAAGCAAGGCGTAAGATCCCAATTAAAGTTAAGGGAATTAAACCAACAACACATGCCACAAGGATCAACAAATAAGTAGGAAGGGATATCAGGATGATGAATCAGCAAATACCAAAGAAATAATAACACTAAGTAGAAAGTGATCATGCAGTTAAAC
Source organism: Cymbidium sinense (assembly GCA_021442155.1). Lineage (NCBI taxonomy): Eukaryota > Viridiplantae > Streptophyta > Magnoliopsida > Asparagales > Orchidaceae > Cymbidium > Cymbidium sinense. Next base: position 221,738,103 of record CM038216.1, read on the forward strand.
AGGTATTGAACCAGTTCAATCCAATAGGTTAGATTAATTTTTGAGATAAGGGAGCCTAGTATTGTCTAGATTAACCAAGCCATGCAAATGTTTAGGTAGTGTTAGTTGATCAAAGAAATTTATTCCATCCAATCTAGCACCTAGATTGGCCAGGTAATCAGCACATGCATTACCCTCATGCCATACATGAGTGATTTTAAAATAGAGTAAGGAGAGCTCTAGTTTGCTTGAGAAGGTAGTACAATTGTATTGCCCATTTTGGTGGAAGTTAAAAAGATCAATCAAGGGCATCCACCTCAATCCAAATATTGAGCCAACCTTTTGAAGGCAAATCTCAAGAGCTTTGTACACCGCCATGAGCTCAAAGAAAGGAATGAAAGCAAGAATTAAGGGGTAAGCAAAGCACATAGGACTTTACCATTAAGGTTTCAAAATGCCACCACATCCTAACCTTATGAGAGATAGAGCCATCGTTAATTTTAATAGTATTAGCATGAGGTTTTACCCAATACAATCTTGTCATCTTTACAATGTGGTTGATCCAAGTTTAAATTTATTGGCCACAAATTTACAACCTTGAATTGTTTGTAGTTAATGAGATTGGCATTAACAAGTCATGAATTTTTTTTTTAATTCTAACAATTATCCTCATGTGGTTCATAAGGATCCCTGTTTTCATCATTTCGTCCATCCATATGAACCAAATAAGAGTGATAGCGCTTATGACTTTAATGTGACCTTTAATAGTGTTGTCAAAATAAACTTCAAGAAGTTGGTATAAAGTTAAGGAGCCATTATAAATGACAATGTTAAAGAGGTCATCATACCAAATCCAAAGTTTAGAAGCAATGGCCCCATTAACAAAAACATGATTCACATTCTCAATGTGAAAGCAACATTGGCATTTTGAAGGTAATTGAAAACCTTTACCCCACACAAAGGAGTCAACAGGATGAAGTTTTTCAAAATATGCCAAGTAAGAATAGAATAAGAAGTAGGGATAGTTGTTATTCCAAAGTTTTAAAACACATTGGAAAATCATGAGCTTTTAATGTGAATCCAAACATTTTAAAGTTGAAATCACCATTATGTGAAAGCTTAAAAGGATCCGATCTGATTTAGGAATGATAGGAATAGTAGTAAGTTTGTTTAAAAGAAAGGAAGGAATATAATCAAGTTTACTATTATTCCACATATTATTCTACCCGTAAAGAGTTCACTTTAATAGCGAAGTGGAGTGGGTAAAAGTAAGTCATCAATGGACCCACCCGCTTATCTTGCCAAAAGAAAGAGGAGCCAGAGTTAATCCCCCAGGAAATTAATGATTCGACATCCCATTTGATGGAAAAAAGTCTTTTCAAAATAGGAGAGTCTCCCTCTTTAAAGGGGAAAATGAGAGGGTGCTTACCCTGGGCAATATTTAGCAGTCATGAAGTTAGCCCAAAGACTATTGTTACTCCTAAAATTTCACCAAAGTTTATAAGAAAAGGTAGTGATAGCTTCTTTGATTGGCTTACATCCAAGACCCTCTTCAGCTAGAGTGCCACAACTTTTATACCAAGAGGTCCAGTGCATTCTTTTAGAGGAGTTATTAGAGCCCTAAAAAAATTTGTTAAGGAGATGCTCAATTCTACTAATGATAGAATTTGTCAGCACAATGGTTTGAATGAGGTATAAAGGCATGGAGTTAAGGGTTCTCTTAATCAAAGTGAGCCTACCACCAAAAGAGAGTAAATGGAATTCCCAAAAAAAAATTTTATTAGAAATTTTCTGGGAAAGCTCATCAAAAGATGAGATCTTTGACCTTTAAAAGGAGCACCAAGATAATTAATAGAAGTTGTTGCTTAAAATTAGTAATTCTCAAGATTTGGTTGATCCTATTACTAGGGATTTTAGAGGAAGGAATGAAACAACATTTTCCTTCATTTAGAAAGAGATTGCTTTCATTGCCAAATTTATTCATAAGATTCTTAATAGTTTTAATGGAATAATAGAGGCATTTCTAAAGATTATAAAGTCATCAGCAAAACTAAGATGAGAAACAGGAAGACCGGCTTGAGTTCTAAAAAATAAGTTAGGATTTTTGTAGAAAAGATCATTCAAGCTCCTCAAAAGGTATTCAACAGTAATAATGAAAAGAGAGGGTGAAAGGGAATCCCCTTGTCTCAAGCCATGAATTGAAGTAAAGAAACCTAGGGACTCACCATTCATGATAACAGAGAACCAAACATTGGTAATACAATTTTGATGAGGATGAAAATATCAAAACCCAAGAAAATGAATAATTTGAAAGAGAAATCCCAAGAGAGGTTGTCAAAAGCTTTAGAGATGTCCACTAAGAGGATGTTGCCACCTCCGGTAGGAATGTCAATGTCATGAATCACTTGCTAGAAGTATGTTATCGATATAGCTCTACCTTTAACTAGTTTGGTTAGGGGAAATAATTTTAGGCAGCTGCCGACTAATCCTATTAGCAATTAATTTAGTAATGAGTTAATGAAAGAAGGTGCAAAGATTGATAGGTCTAAAATCTCCCTAAGAATCATGATTATTAGTTTTGGGAATGAGAACAATGTGAAAAAATATCTAGTAAAGGGTTGCCATCAAAAAATCAACAACAACATCAACAAGGTCAAACTTAATAAAGGCCAACAATGCTGAAAGAATTGAGTCAGTAGCCATCGTAGCAAAGAATAAGTGTTCATTAAAGAATATTACCAATCTCACCCGTAGACGCAAAGTGAGCAAGTGGTTGTCATCATTAGTAATCGCTGGATCGTGTGTTGGAGAGGGCTTCTAAGAAGGGTTATTGTTGTAAGTTTTAAAATGTTATATGAAAAAATCTTTAATTTCATTATTATCGTGATCCAAATACCATTAACATTTTGATTTTAATAGAGTTTAAGGCTTTCCTTTTGAAAAGAGCATGGAAATACCTTGTATATCACCATCGAATATATAGGCCTTTTGCCAAGAGGTTTCCTCCATATTATGATAATTAATCAAGTTATCTTTAGCTACCTTCAAATCATCAAGCTTATTAGAGTCAGTTAACACATCATCTTCAAGGAGCAAACTAATTGTTCCATATTTTGAGATTGGCAAAAAGATTTTAAATGATGCTTGTTCCACCAATTTAGGTTTTGTTTAAGTCTTTTAAGCTTAAGCCAAAGCCAAATCATGCCTTTAATGAATTGTCGATGAATAGGGCCATCCAATTAATGGAAACAACATTAATGAAATCACTATGTTGGATCCACATATTTTGGAATCTAAAAGAGGAGGGAGGATACGGAAAAGTTTTGACAAATTAAAAGCGAGCATGGTCGACAATGTTTGCTCAAGTGCTCAAATGTGATAAGGCCATTGATTGATCCAAAGGGAATTAAAGAGGGTCCTATCAAGTCGCACCAGTCTAGAGTTATGCAATGAGTCGAGTAAAAACTAATATCAATCGTAATCAAGAATCATATTAAAAAAAAGTCTTCCATAGAGTGGATGTTAGAGAGCAACCTCCCTTCTTTCCGAGGAAGCGAATAGTTGAAGTCACCCCAACCAACCAAGATTTGTTGTGAGGAGGCAAAGGTTCTTAAGTTATCCCAAAGGATGTTCCTACTACTCTATTACAAGAGCATAGATAAGGAACCAAGAGCAAAAATTCACCCAATGAGATTTGAACATTAACCAATTGTTGGAGATCATCAAGGATAAAGATGTTGATTAAATTATTCCAAAAGCACCAAATTTTATTACTAATATTATAAAAGAAATTTTGAAAGCCCAGCATTCTAGCTACAAGGGTAATCTTAGAAGAGTGTATGAATGGTTCAATAACAAGTAAGGCTATGTTATGAGTACAAGGCTTCTAATATGGTTGCATTACAATGAGAGTCCCAATACCCCAAACATTCCAAATAAGAAATTGATCATAATAAATTAAGGAAAGAAAAAATATAAGAAAAAAAATAAAAAAGTAAGGATAAGAGAAAACATGAAATAATTATTTAGAAGTTAGAGAAGATCTAGTGGTTCTAGTGGAGCTATTAGAACATTCTAGGGGATTTTTTTTAATAACAGTTTGAAAAGGTCTATCTATGTCCAAAGTATCTCCATCCAAAAGAGTGGTTTATAATATTCGAGACCAAGATCCCAAATGGTGATTTCGGGTGATTGTATGGGTAGGATGTATTTTGGCACCAAAGTACATTTTTTGCATAATTTTAGTTAGTTTTGAGATTTTGATCCAACTTGAAATTTTCAAATCACCATGGGTTCATATGAATCAAGGTATTGTGAGAGGCCAAATTATTAATTAGAGGCAATGTTAAAAGTTATCATTAGCCTCTCAACATAAGCATTTTTTTACCAAGCTCGCTTTCCACAAGCAAATCAGTACAAAAGAGTGGGGTAGAGGGTGAGTTCCATTTTGAGTACATTAGGTTTGTTGGTTTCTGAGAGGGATTAGGATCAATAATTTATTTAAGATGAGGATGCAAAACAAAGTAATGAGTGACCATGGATCTTACAATGTGCAAAAAATAGGAAATTTCAAATTCCACTTTTGATTATACCCAAATTTCTGAGCCATCCAAACTTCTTTAGGATACTTTTGGTAATATTAATCTCAACCAAAATACGCAACCGATGGGCGGATCTCAGAGGTGGTCGATCAATTTGAAGGGGCCACCAAAGAGAGCCCCAACCAAAGAGAACTTGATGGGTAACGTAATGTATTCTCATGTTTGGAAAAGCTAGCCATAAAGGAACAATTGGGGATTCCTCTTTGACATCAAAAGAGGAGACCATTTCAAAAGTCTCATTTGATAATTATACAGTAGGAGTGACGAGCAAAAACTCTGAGTAATCTAAGTCAGATATAATAAGGATATGCCTAAGATCAATCAATCTAATAGTGAAAACACCTGAGAGCTTTAGGCTATGAAGAAAGGATCGAAGAGTCGGAGACGTAAGGAAAATTTACCAACTAAAGAGAATTCAAAAGGCTTCGCCAACTTTTCACGTCAAGATCCGAGCACATTACAGTAGGCATTCCACGAAAAGATGTTGAGATCAAATTAGACTGAAGCATTAGAGGAAGTATTCTTACTAGATAATGTGTCCTTGAAGGACTTAACAGCAGGCAGAGTAACAAATGGAGTCGGATCCATAATACCTTGTAAATTGGAAGCCCTAGCCAATGCCTTTATGTTTAAAGAGCTCAGCTACATGAAAAGCGGTGCCTCCGCCATTGAAAGAGCAAGGGACACTCATATTAGTAGCCAAACAGAGACCAAAAATCCAAAAATTATGATCGAGGAGGATCAAAACTACCAAGTCGAAGGAAAATGGGAACATGAAAGCGTAGAGCACCATGGCCGGAGGAAAGATAATTGTGTAGGGTTTTGGTCAAGGTTTGTTAGTTTAGGGTTTAGGACTTTGGGTTTAGGGTTATGGTTTAGTTATCTTAGGTTTTGGGTTTTAGGCTTGGGTTTTATTTAAGGTTTATTTTAGTATTACAGGGTTTGGATTATGGTTAGTGGTTAGGTTTATAGTTTTGTGGTTTAGTAGATTTGTGGTTTTTTGGTTTAGAGTTTTTTTAGGTTTGGTTTTATTTTCAGTTTAGGGTTTTTTTATTTTATTTTTTTTTTTTTATTTTATTTTAAAATTAAATTAATAGGAATTATTATTTATTTATTTTTTAGTTTATTTATTTATTTTATTTTTATCTTTTAGGTTTATTTTTATTTTTTTAGTTTATTTATTTTATTTTAGTTTATTTATTTAATTTAGGTTTATTTTTTTATTTTCTTTTAGGTTTATTTTATAGGTTTAGGGTTTATTTTTTATCAGGTTTAAGTTAATTTATAGTTTATTTTATTTACTTATTTTGTTTAGTTTAGGTTTAATTTATTTTGTGGGTTTTGGTTTAATTTTATTTTAGATTTCTATTTTTTTAGTTTAGGGTTTATTTTATTTTATTTATTTAGTTTTATTTTTGTTTTTATGTTTAGGTTTATATTAAGTTTTTTATTTTATTTTATTTTAGTTATTTTATTTTTTATTTTTTAGGTTTATTTTATTAGGTTTTATTTAATATTTTTTTATATTATATTTTATTTTATTTTAGTTTATAGTTTAGGTTATTTTATTTTAATATATTTATTTTATTATTTGGATAGTTTTATTTATTTTATTTTTATTATTTTATTTAGGTTTGGTTTTTAGTTTAGGTTTAGATTTAGGTTGGATTTATTAGTTTTATTTTAGGTTTTATTTAATATTTTAGTTTATTATTTTAGGAGTTTATTTTATTTTATTTTTAGGTTTATTTATTTTAGGTTTAGGTTTTTCATTTTTAGTTTTAGTTTATTTTAGGTATTTTATGTTTTATTTTTGCTTAAGTTTATGTATTTTAAGTTTATTTTAATTTTTTAGTTTAGATTTAGGTTTATCATTTATTTTTTAAGTTTTGTTAATTATTTATTTTATTTGTTTTTTTTATTTAGTTTTAGTTTAATTTTTATATTTAGGTTTTATTTAGGATTTTATGTAAGTTTCATTAACTTATTTTATCTTTTATTTTATTATTTATTTTATTTAGTTTAGTTTATTTTATTTTATTTTTAATTTGGTTTTTATTTATTTATATATTTATTTTATTTTATTTATTTTATTTAGGTTTTAGTTATTATTTGATATATTTTATTATAGGTTTTTGTTTATATATGTTATTTAGTAGTTTAGGTTGATTTGTGGTATTTTTAGTGATGTTTACCATTTGGTTTTAGTCAGTTTTGGTTGGTTAGGTGGGCTCAGTTTAGGAGGTTTTTTGGATTTAGTTTTGGATTATAGCTTATTTTGGGTTTAGTTTATTTTGTGGCTCAGGTTTAGGTCAGTTAAGTTGGGTAGCGTTTGTGGGTAGGTCAAGTCAGTGGTCAGGTTAGTATAGATTTTAGGGTAGGGTAAAGCTCATTGGTTTATTAGTGGTTTTTAAGGTTTAGTGGCTCAGTGTTTAGTAGGGTTTTTTATTTTATTTTGATTTTATTTTTAAATTATGCAAAGGTTATTTATTATTTTATTTAGTATTAATTTTATTGATTTATTTTATTTTTTTAGTTTAGTTTTATTTATGTTTATTTTATTTAATTAGCTTTTATTTTTGTTTACTTTTAAGTTTAGGTAGATTTATGATTATTTTAGTTTATTATATTTGATATTTTTTAGGTATTTTATTTTATTTTTTTTTAGGTTATGTTTTATTTTATTTATCAGGTTTCTATTTAGGTTTTATTTTAGGTTTTATTTTTAGATCACATTTAAGTTAATTTATTTTAGTTTATTTATTTATGTATTTTTAATTATTTAGAGTTATTTATTTTGTGCTATTTTTTTAGTTTTAGGGTTTTATTTTATTTATTTAGTTTATTTTTATTTATTTTTATGTTTAGTATATTAAGTTTTATTTTATTTTAGGTTATCTTATTTATTTAGCCTATTTATTTTAGGTTTTATAAGTTTAGTCATCTTTATTTTGTTTTAGTCATTTATTTTATTTTATCTTCTGCCTAGCTCAGGTTTCAGTTTTGTTTTTATTTTATTTTTATTTTATCTTATATGTCTTATTTATTTATTTTAGATTATTTTAAGGTTGATTCATTTCTTGTGGTAGTTAGATTTAGGGTTAGGGATTAGGCTCAGGGTAGGGTTTAGGGCATTTGGTTTAGGTTTTTATTTTATATTTTTTAGGTTTATTTAGTTTATGTTCATTTTTTAGTTTATTTTATTTTATTTTATTTTTGTTTAGGTTTATTTTTTATTTTAAGTTTAGTTTAGTTTTTTATTTTATTTTTAGGTTTAGGTTTTATTTTTATTTTAGGTTTAGGTTTAGGTTTTATTTTATTTTTTTTTATTTTTAGTTATTTATTTAGGTTTATTTTTATGTTTTATTTTTTTTTTTGTTTACATTTATTTTAAGTTTATTTTATTTTATTTAGTTTAGGTTTATTTTATTTAAGGTTTTAGGGTTTTATTTAGGCTTGGGTTTAGTTTAGGTTTTTTATTTTTTTATTTTATTTTTTTAAAATTAAATTAACCTCATAAGATTATTTAGTTTATTTTTATTTTAGTTTATTTAATTTTTTTTATTTTGATTTTGGTTTTATTTTTATTTATTTTTATTTTATGTTTATTTATTTTAATTTAAGTTTTTTTATTTTTTATACTTTTTTAAGTTTAGTTTAGGTTTATGATTATTTTTAGTTTAGTTATATTTTAATTTATTTTTAGGTTTAGTTTTATTTTTTATTTTAGTTTAGTTTTGGTTTTATTTTATTTTCTTAGGTTTAGGTTTTAGGTTCTTATTTTAGGTTTATTATTAGGTTTTTTTTTTAGATCAGATTAAGTTTATAGTTTATTTTATTTTACTTGTTTTTTTAGTTTAGTTTAATTTATTTGGGGTTTAGTTTAATTTTTTATTTTAGGTTTCTATTTTTTTAGTTTACATTTAGGTTTTATTTTTTATTTATTTTATTTTATTTTTAGGTTTATTTTCTATGTTTAGTTTATATTAAGTTTTTTTTATTTTATTTTAAGTTATTTTATTTTTATTTTAGGTTTGGCCTTATTTATTTTAGTTTTTATTTAGGTTTTCCTTTATTTTATTTTAGTTTAGTTTTTATTTTATTTTATTTTCCTTTAGGTTTTTTAGTTTAGGGTCAGTAGGTTTAGGTTTTTTATTTTTATTTTATTTTATTTTAAAATTAAATTAACCCAAGGAATAAGATTATTTAGTTTATTTAATTTTTTTATTTTGATTTTATTTATTTTCATTTTTTTAGTTTAGTTTATTTATTATGTTTATTTATTTTAATTTATTTTATTGTTTACTTTTTAAGTTTAAGTTTAGTTTATGATTATTTTTTAGTTTAGTTATATTTTAATTTATTTTTAGTTTATCATATTTTTTATTTTAGTTTAGTTTAGGTTTTTATTTTGTTTTCAGGTTTAGGTTTTAGGTTTTATTTTAGGTTTATTATTAGGTTTTATTTTTTAGATTAGATTTAGTTAATTTATTTATTTTATTTTACTTTAGTTTATTTTAGTTTATTAATTTATTTTGTTCAGTTTAATTTTTTTATTTTAGGTTTCTATTTTTTTAGTTTAGGGTTTAGTTTTATTTATTATTTATTTGGCTTTATTTTTAGGTTTATTTTTAGTTTGGTTTAGTAGTTTTATTTTTTATTTGGTTTAGTTCTTATTTTATTTAGATTTTTTATTTTATATATTTTAGTTTTATTTTTATTTTATTTTTTAGGTTTATAGTCTAAGTTTAGTTATCTTTGTTTTTATTTTTTATCTTATTTTATTTTATTTTGGTATATGTTTTTTTTATTTATTTTATTTTAGATTTTGTTTAGTTTAGTTTGGTTTTTAGCTTTTGGTTTATTTTATCTTTATTTATTTTTATTTGAGTTTTATTTTTAGGTTTGGTTTAAATTTTTTTATTTTAGTTTATTTTTTTAGGTTTTAGTTTTTTATGTTTATTTTTTAGTTTGGTTTTATTTTATTTTATTTTAAGTTTAGTTATATTTTTTATTTTAGGTAGCTAGTTTTATTTATTTTAGTTTAGTTTTTTTTTTATTTATTTAGTTTTAGGTTTTATTTTAAGTTTAGTTTAGGTTTTATTTTAGTTTATTTTATTTAGATTTAGGTTTATGATTATTTTTTTAGTGTTTTATTTTTTATTTTATTTTTAAGTTTAAGTTTATTTTATTTTTTTATTTATTTAGGTTTTTTTTTTTTTTAGTTTTAGGTTTTTTTATTTCATATTTTAGTTATTTTTAGTTTAGTTTAGGTTAATTTTTATTTTATTTTATTTATATTTTAGAAATTTATTATTATTTTTTATTTTTAGTTTAGGTTTTATTTTATGTTTATTTTTCATGTTTTTGGTTTCATTATTTTATTATTTAGGTTATTTATTTTATTTTACATTTTTATTTATTAAGTTTTATAGGTCCATTTTATTATTTTTAGTTTAGATCAGTATTTATTTTATTTTAGTTTATAATCATTACTCATAGTTTAGTTTAACTTTTATTTATTTATTTTGTGATTTTTAATTTTTATTTAGTATTGTGGTTTAACATTTGTTTTGGTTGATTGGGTTTTTGTGATAGGGTTAGCTTTTGGCTAGGTTTATGGCTTTATTAAAATAGTGGCCTAGGTTTTAGTTGGTTTGGGAGGTAGTTAGCCTAAGGTTTAGGCTCATAGTTTGGGTCAGGTCAGAGTGGCTCAGGAGGGCTCAGGGTTTGGCTCAGGGTTTTTGTGGTTAGCTCAGGGTGTGGTAGGGTTTAGGGCCTGGGTTAGGTTTAGTTTATATTATTTTTATTTAAAAGTAGGTTTTTTATTTAGTTTATATTTATTTTAGTTTATTTTATCATTTTTATATTTATTTATTTTATATTTAATTTATTTAGTTTAGGTTTATTTTATTTTTTTTTAAGTCTTATTTTATTTTTAGTTAGTTTATTATATTTTATTTTAAGTTTTATTATTTTATTTTTTTTTATTTTATTTTAGGTTGTGGTTTATTTTAGTTAGTTTATTTGTTTAATTTTATTTATCATTATTATTTAGTATATTAGTTTAGTACTTTATCTTTTAGTTTATTTTATTTTAGTTTTATATTTTCATTTAGTTTAGTTTTATTTTTATGGTAGATTTTTAGGGGTTTAGGTTTTTTAAATTTTAGGTATTTTATTTAGTTTAGTTTATTAGATTATTTTAATCTTTATTTTATCTTTTAGTCTATTTATTTAGTTTCATTTAAGTTTTTGTTTTTTTATTTATTTTATTTTATTTATTTCTTTTTTATAGGTCAGGTTTATGTTAGGTTTAATTAAGTTTTATTTATTTATATTTATTTTTAGTTTATTTACATTTATTTTAGTAGTTTAAGGTCATTTGGTCAGTTTAGTGAGTGTGGCTTAGATATGGTCAGTGGTAGGAGTTTGGGTTTGGGTGTGGTAGTGGATAGTGGGATTAGTGGCTCAGTAGGTGTGGTAGCTCATAGGGTAGGTTATTTTTTATGGGTTTATTTAGGGTTTTATATTTTAGATTTAGGATTTAAGATTTTGGTTTGGGTTTAGGTTTATTTTTTAGGTTAATGATTCAAGTTTTAATTTAGGGTTTAGAGTTTTTGGTTTTTTTACTAGAGAATAAATTTAGATTCAACATTTCTTTTTTTTATTTCATCAACCAAGTAATACACTAAGTTTTCTAAGACAGGATGATTTGATTTGAGCATAGCAAATCCCCAGATAACCATATTTCTATCAGAATGACATTATTCCATATAGATATTATGCTTCAATTTTATTTTCTTTATGTTTTTATTCTTAGGTTTAGTTTATTTTATAGTTAAGTTTTTATTTAGTTTATTTTATTTTATTTTTAAGTTAAGGTTTAGGTTTTAGTTTACATTTTTGATTTATTGTATTTTTTATTTTATTTAGGTTTAAGTTTTATATATTTATTTTTGTTTTATTTATGAGGTTTTATTTTATTTTGGGTTTAGTTTTCTTTGTGGTTTTGTGGTTTTAGGTTTTGAGTTTAGGGATTTAGGTTAGGGTTTTATTTTATTAGTTTATTTTGGGTTTTTGGTTTTAGGGTTTTATTATTTATTTAATTTTTTAAATTACTAACAAGTTGAAGTTTATTTAGTTTTATTCTTTATTTTTATTTAGTTTGGTTTATATTTTAGGTTTATTTATTTTAGCTTTAGATTTTATTTTATTTTATTTTTATGTATAGTTTAGTTTATGTTTTATTTTTTTGTTTAAATTTATTTTATTTTATTTTATTTAGGTTTTAGTTTATTTTTATGTTTTAAGTTTATTTAGTTTTTATTTTATTTTTTTTTAGGTTTAGTTTAGGTTTTTAGGTTTTATTTTGGTTTATTTTTTTAGTTTTTTAGGTTTATTTTATATTTTATTTTATTTTATTTTATTTTTTAGTTTAGTTTTTTTAGGTTTTAGGTTTATTTTAATTTTTTATTTTATTTTAGGTTTATTTTAGTTTATTTTTGGTTTTAGGTTTTATTTAGTTTCTTTTGTTTATTTTATTTTAGTTTTATTTTAGGTTTATTTTATTTTATTTTAGTTAGTTTTATTTTATTTTTTTATAAGTATTTTATTTTTTTTTAAATTTATTATTTTATTTATCATTATTAGTTATTTTATTATTTTTTTGGTTATTTATTTAAGTTTTATTTATTTATTTTAGCTAGTTTATTTATTATTTATTTTTAACATTTAGTTTTGGTTTTTATCTTTTTTATTTTTAGTTTAGTTGGCTCATGGCTTTAACATTAGATATCTTTAGCCTAGTGGTTTTTAGCATTGGCTCAGGGTGGGTCTCATCAGTTTTGGTCATAGGGCCTGGGTTTCTTTAGGTATTAGTTAAGTTTAAGAGTGCTGGGTTAGCCTCAGTGAGTTAGGATCTTAAGTTGGCCTTGGCTCAGAGGTTAGGGTCAGGTTTTTCAGGCCTAGTTAGCTTTAGTGGTTTGGTTTAGTTTTGTGGAAGTAGGAAGGTTTTTGTGGCTCAGTGGTTTTATTTAGGCCTTATTAAGCTCATGTTTAGAGGGGTTTTAGTATTCTTTTAATTGCTAAACCAGTTTTAGGTTATTTAGTATATTATTTTATCTTTGTTTATTTATTTTATATTTTAGTGATTTTATTTTATATTTATTTAATTTATTTTATTTTTATTTTATTTTTAGTTTATTTTTTTGGGTTTATTTATTTTATTTAGTTTATTTTATATTTGTTTAGCATTTATTTTTTATTAGGTTTATTTTAATATTTTTCAGTATTTTAGATTTTATTAGGTTTATTTAGGTTTATTTTTTTATTTCTTTAGTTTTTATTTTAGTTTATTTTATTTTATTTAGTTTTAGTTAAGTTTAATTTATTTTTAGGTTATTTATTTTAGTTTAGTTTATTTTAGTTTTTAGGTTTTTTAGTTTAGGGTTTATGTTTTATTTTTTTATTTATTTTAGGTTTTATTTTAATTTGTTTAGGTTTTATTTTTAGATTTATTATTTTAGGTTTAAGTTTATATTTAGTTTTATTTTATTTTAGTTTTATTTTATTTCATTTTGGTTTAGTTTTATTTTATTTAGGTTTTTAATTTTAGTTTTATTTAGGTTTTATTTATTTCATTTTAGTTTTCTTAGTTTATTTTAATTCTTTTTTGGTTTAGGTTTAGGTTTTATTTTATGTGTTTATTTATTTATTTTTTTTTATTTTACCTTGGTATAGGTTTTTTTTATTTTCTTTATTTTTAGGATTTATTTAGTTTAGGATTAAGTTTTTGCTTTTGGGTTTAGTTTTTACAATTTATGGTTTAGGTTTAGGGTTTCTTTAGTTTAGGTTTAAGGTTTAGTTTAGGTTTGGGTCTTTTAGGTTTGTTATGGATTTTATTTTTTTTATTTTTAAAATTAAGTAAACTGGTAAGTTTAGGTTTATTTCCATTTATTTCTTTTAGTTTATTTTATTTAGTTGATTTATTAATTAGGATTATTTATTTTAATTTAGGTTTTATTTTAGTTTATTTTAAGTTTAGGTTTAGTTTATTTTATTTTTAGTTTAATTATTTTTATTTTATTTTTAGTAGGTTTATTTTATTTTATTTTTAGTTTAGGTTTTATTTTATTTTTAGTTTAGGTTTTATTTATTTTAGGTTTATTTTTGATTTTATTTTTTTAGTGGTTTGGTTTTTTTTGGTTTATTTTCTTTATTTAGTTTAGTTTAAGTAGGTTTACCCAGGTTTTATATATTTAGTTTTAGGCTTTCTTTATTTTATTTTATTTTATTTTTTAGGTTTATTTTTTTTTAGTTTTAGTTTTTAGTTTTAGTTTTATTTTATTTTTAAGTTTTTTAGTTTTAGGTTTTTTATTTAGTTTTTTTTTTATTTAGTTTATTTTATTTTATTTTATTTTAGTTTATTTCATAGTTTTATTTATTTTTAAGTATTATATTTATTTTATTTATTTTAGCCTTTATTATTTTATCTTTGGTTTAGCCAGCTATTTAATTTATTTTTTATTTTATTTATTTTTATTTATTTTGAGGTTTTTTATATTTTTATGTTTTTTGGCCTAAGTTTATGGATCAGGGTGTGGTTTGGGTTTTAGGTTGGGTTTTGTGGTTTGGTTGTGGTTTTACCAGTTTAGGGTCAGGGCTCAGATTTAGGTTTGAGGCCTGTGGTATGGTTTAGGGTTGGGTAGTTTAGGAGGGTAGGGCTCAGGTGGGTTTTAAGGTTTGGGTTTTAAGTGTTTTAACTTTAAGTTTATGGTTCAAGTTTTGGGTCACTTTATGACTAGATCAGTATGGGCAAATCAAACCCTAGATAACCGATCCTCAGTTTTTAAAGGAGTTCCATTAATAAATCAGTCACTGTCTTTTTATTTTATTTAGATTTTTATTCTGGTATTTTATTTTTTTTAGTTTAGTTTTTATTTATTTTATTTTTTTTTGTTTATTTTTATTACCTATTTTATTTTATTTTTAGGTTTAGGTTTAGTATTAGTTTTATTTTTATTTAATTTTATTTTATATTTATTTAGGTTTAGGTTTCTTATATACCTTATTTTTTTGGTTTTATTTAGTTTAGGTTTAGATTTTAGGTTTTAGGGTTTAGGTTTTCAGTTATGGTTTGGTTTTATTTATGGTCATTGGGTTTGGTTTAGTTTAGGGTTTTTTTTAGCTTTATGGTTTATTTTTGAGTTTATAGTTGTGGTTCATGGTTAACTTAAAGTTTGGATTTTTTAGATTAATTAAACCACCAGTTTTATTTTAGTTTATTTTAGTTTATTTTATTTATAGATTTTATTATTCATTTTATTTAAGTTTATTTTTTTTATTTTTATTTAGTTTATTTATTTAGGTTTATTTGTTTTTTTTTTAGTTTATTTTTTTTTATTTTTTTAGTTGAGTTTTTTTTTTTTTTTTTACTTTTAATTTTGGTTTTAGATTTTATTATTTTTATTTTAATTTTTTTTTTTATATTTTATTTTTATTTTATTTTATATTTAGTAGGTTTAGTTTATTTTATTTTATTTAGTTTAGGTTTTATATTTATTTTTAGTTTTAAGGTAGTTTATTTTAATGTTGGGTTTTAACTTTGTGGTTTTTTCAAGTATTTTTTTAGGGTTTGGGTTTATAGTAGGTAGGGTCAGTTTGGCTCAGGTTTAGGTTTTATTTTTATTAGGTTGGGTTTTATTTTTTATTATTAGGTCAAAGTTTTTGGCTAGGCTTTAGGTTTGGTTTTAATTGTGGTTGGTTTAGGTTTATTTTGGGTTGGGTTTAAGATTTAGTTTAGGGTTTAGGGTTTTGTGGTTTAGGGTTTAGTGTTTATGGTTTATTTTTATTTAGTTTATTTTGGGTTTATTATTTTTTTTTGAGAGAAAATTCAAATTCAACATCTTTTATTTTGATTTCATCAACCAAGTAACACCAAATTTTTTAGATACAAGTGATGACATAGATTTGACCATGCATGAGTAAATCAAAACCTTAGATAACTAGCCTCTAATATAATGACACATTATAAGCATTTTGGTCGTTTTAGTTTCTCCAGCTCCATCAAAATGAGACCAGTAGGGATCCACCATCATATCTAGATCTCTTTGCCACCACCATGGTTTTAATTCTATCATTTCTCCCACCTCCATAACCTTTTATCACCACCTCCATATCCATTTATCTAACCACCATCTTAACTATTTTTTATCCATAGATGAGCCTTGACGTGATGTTTTAAGGATATTCCCATTCTGGTTTAGGTTTATTAAGTTTTAGGGTTTAGTTTATTTTTAATTTATTTAGTTACTTTGGTTTAGTTTAGGTTTAGGGTTTAGGGTTTGTGGTTTGGGTTTTGGGTTTAGGGTTTGGGTTTGGGTTTTGGGTTTAAGGTTTATGGTTTATGGTTTAGAGTTTAGGTTTAGGTTTAGATTTACTTTGTGGTTTTATTTGGGTTTAGTTTAGTTATTTAGTTTGGTATTTTGGATTTTTTGGTTTTTTTAATTAAGTAAATTTTTTAGTTTATTGAGTTTATTTTTATTTATTTATTTTAGTTTATTTATTTTTTATTTTTATTTAGGTTTATTTTTTTTATTTTTATTTTTTATTAGTTTATTTATTATGTTTATTTATTTTATATTTTATTTTAGTTATTTTTAGTTTATTTTTATTTTTTATGTTTTTATTTAATTATTAGTTATGTTTAGTCCAGTTTTTTTTTTTTTTTTTTTATTTTTCTTAGTATTATCTATTTTATTTATCTAGGTATCTTTTATTCAATAGGTTTTAGCAGGTTTAGTTTATTTAAGTCCTTAGCTCAGTTTTATTATTTATTTTATTCTTGGTTATCTGGTCTAGTTTAGGTTTAGGGTTTAGTGAGGCCCAGTTTAGGCCTTTTCAGCTCAGGCCCAGTTTAATGGCCTGTGGCCTGTGGCTTGGGCCCAGTGGCTAGGTGTCAGTGGAGAGCCCAGGATCTGTAGGCTGATCAGTAGGTATTTAGTAAGCTCAGTTTTATGGGTCAGGTTAGGTGGTTTTATTATAGCCTGTTTTGTGGTTATCAGTGGCTCAGTTTAGTTTTAAGTATTTCAGTCAGTCATTTTATTTAATTAGCATTTTATAATTTTATTTTTAAAATAAAGCAAATCTGGAGTTTATTTTATTTTCTTTTAATTTAGTTTGATTTTATTTTATCTTGATCTTGATTTATATTTAATTTTAGTTTAATTTATTTAGTTTATTTAGGTTTTATTTTAGTTTATTTAGGTTTTTAGGTTTAGATTTATTTTAGTTTAGTTTTATTTATATTTATTTTTAGGTTTGTGGTTTATCTTTTATTTTATTTTTTTAGGTTTATTTTAGGTTTCTTTATTTTAGGTTTATTTTTAGGTTTTATTTTAGTTTAAGTAGTTTACTTAGTTTTATTTAGTTTATTTAGTTTAGGTTTTAGTTTTTAGTTTATTTTAGGTTTTTTGGTTCTTTTTAATTTTTAATTTAGTGTACAATTTTTATTTATTTTAGGTTTTATTTTGGTTTATCTTTAGGTTTATTTTCATTTAGTTTTATTTATTTATTTTAGGTTTATTTTATTTTTATTTGGTTAAATTTTATTTTATTTTAGGTTTTATTTTTAGTTTAGTTTTATATTTATTATTATTTTATTTAGTATTTTATTTATTTTATTTATAAGTAGTTTCATTAGTTTAGTAGGTTTTTATTTTATTTATCTATTTTATTTTTTGATTTATTTGGTTAGTTTAAGGGTTGGTGGGTAGTATGGCCCAGGGCCTGGGGGTTGGGATCAGTTTTAAGTTTGGTTTAGGCCTGGGTTTGGTGTGGTTATATGTTTTTTTATTTTAATCAGTTTGTATTTTATTTTTTTAGATTTTATTAGCTTCTTTAACTTTAGATTTAAGGGCCTGTGGATTTATGCAGGATTTAGAGCTTAGTAGGTTGTTTAGTAGTTATTTTTATTTTAGAGTACAAATTGATAACATTTCTTCTTTTGATTTCATCAAACAAATAACATTAAGTTTTCTATGACATTGAATAGATCAAAAATGAGCATAGAGAAAATCAAAAACCCTGAATAACTAGAACCATCTCTACTGTAAAGACACACTTCCATAAGCAGCAGATCGGATCGGCCATTTTGTTGTTTCTCTAGTTCCCAACAAAACCACCATAACCTCTCGAGTAGCAGGATCCACCATCCTATCCCCGATCTCTCCCTCCGCCACCACCATCATTTAACATTCGCCGCCGCTACCTTCATAACCACCTAGTCATCCACCTAGATATCCACTATAGATCCCCACCACTATGAAAATAGCCTCTTCATTTCCACTCATCTTAGGAGCCTTGATGATGTTTGTGGTTATTTTAGGGTTTAGGTTTAGTTTATTTATTAGTTTTGGTATTTATTTTTAATTTAGTTTTTAGTTTAGGAGGGTTGGTTTAGAGTATGTGGTTTAGTTAGGGTTTAGTTATTTTGGTTAGATTTAGTTTAGTTTAGTTTATAGGTAGTGAGGAGGGTTTAGCATTTAAGATTTATGGATAGTTTTTTTAAATTATGCAAAAGGTTTATTTTATTTTTATTTTTTTTTATTTTATTTTTTATTTTTATTTATGTTTATTTTTTTATTTAATAGATTATTTATTTTAGGTTTATTTTGTTTAAGTTTTATTTTATTTTTTAGGTTTATGTTTATGGTATTAGGGTTTAGGTTTGGGTTTTTTTTAGGTTTAGATAAATTATTTTAGATTTAGTGGTTTTATGGTAGTTTAGGGTTGTGGAAGGGTTTGAGTTTAGTTTGTGGGTTTTTTTTAGTTTTTTTTTGGGAAACCCCATGTGGGGTATTTTATTGCCACAAAAAAAGAGGTCCTTAAAGGTAAACTCCAAAACCTCCAAAGAGCTACAGCAAGGAGTAAATCCCCATCTAAGTACATCCAAAAGCAAAAGAAGACATTAAAGCAATCAAAAGAAACAAGATGATTAACATAATAAGCTAAAGGAAGATTAAGGCCAATGCTCAAGGATGTAAGAGTGCATGGTAATATGGAGCAAACCGAAGAGAACAAGAGAGAATCACCTACAAAATTACAATGAGAGAGATTAGATGTAAGGTAATACAAAAGAGATAAATGGAAACAATATGTCGAGAATGATAGTAAGGGAATTTGATAGAGAAGGCTCGTGCTCCACACCAAGTTGTGATGCAAATATGAGCATCCAAACTTCGAGGGGTTACATCACAAGCTACTACCAAACCAAAAGGGAGTGAGATCAGCCATCATAGCCAACAAACTGGGAGAGGTAACACCAGTTGATAGTCAGAGCTTTATTACCTCCAAACCTAAACAAAATCATATCTAAAATAGAGAGGAAATTGCAAAGAGTCAATGATAAGGTGTCCCATTCAAGAAAAGTATCATCATAAATCATCCGACATGAGAATATATAAACATAAGAGAATTAGTCATCTTAGAACCTCATGAGAAGGGATATCCAAGTAATAAAGTAAAGCCGACATATAATCCCTCCACAAGAAAACTGAGAGACAACTTCGAAATCCTGCTAATCAAGTCAATGAGCCTATAATTAACACCATCCCAATCATATGATATATAAATGAAACTTTCGAGAAACAACCCCCCTTTTTAATATCCATATCGATTGGAAAAAAACAATTGTAAAGGAAGGCGACATAGCTCAACACACGAAATGGTGCAACCAACCAAAATAGCACCAAGTAAAGAGTTAGAGCTACTCCATAAAGCGACATTGGCCAAAATTTGGATAATCCGATCAACAAATAGAGAACAAGGCGACAAAAGCGACAAGCATCCATAATACCACTCTTTCGGAATACATGCATAAACGCAAACTACCCGAACCGAGATGGGAATAGAGACAAAGTAATGCAGATCCAATCGGAGATGAACAATGACGGGCATAAATAACGGGCATTGAAAAGCCAACTAGCGAAAATAGCTAATGCAACATTGGAACACACCAAGAAAAATCAACAAGGATTGAAATGAGTATCAACATTAGAATCCAAAAAAATAGGGCAGATAACCAAGGCAAAAAAATAGCCAAGGCACAAGTGAGACAACAACATCAAGAAGGAAAGGGACAAGTTGGCCATAAAACCTCTCAATCAGTAGATATGGCAATAGTTAATAACCAAATAGATAGAGCATAAAACGATATCTTGAAGGCGAACTGACAGAAATCACCAAAACCATCATATCATGACAATGAAGCACTGGCGAATATAGGACCCTGAAATCTTACAACCAACAAAGCTGAAGCCAACATAGGTGTCCTTATAAACCAAGGCAGGAAATCTCCAAGACAAGAAACAATCAAAACAACAAAAACCAGCTAGCTTGCCATAATGCCACCCATCCAATATAAGCGATTACAATGATACAAGTTTATCAAAAAGATGGAAAAAATAGCGGCGATAAGATAGACCAATGAAATCGATGATAAGCATATAACAAACCAATAAGGGGGTTCAAAGAAAAGTCCACCAAGCAATCAACAACTTCAATAGAGGCATGCTGAACAAAATAAACCAAAACCCCAGAGACAACATGAAGAGAGTTAATCCAGTTCAGCCAATAAACAAGGCAGCTAAGACCAACAAACTGGCCAAGAGGCCACCCAAAAACATATATAAAGAAACTGAGGGATAGATAATGAATAGCTCCCCACCACAAGCCAATCCAGTAAGTGACATTCAAAGAAATCAGATCAGTAACAGGGTGCTTAGTCACCTTAATCAAACTCTGCCAAGGATAATGATAATAATAACCAGTAGGTTGGCCAATAACCTAATTATGCATATAAGATAAACCATTGATTAATTTCCAGCAACAAAAAAAAAAGATCTTCAAGTATAGCATGTTCCCATCATAGCATAGGAGAGAAAACAATGAGGAAGACAAACAACATTCAGATGTTAGCATCTTTAGACAAGGAAAATAAATCCAAAAATCAAAATGGAGACATTGTTACAGTTAATACACCCATTAGGAAAGGAAATATTAATAAAAGGATATAAAATATAATGTATGAGTTCAAGTAATTCCACCGAGTAAACAAAATACCCACCTCGACAAATGCAAGATGATAATCCATTGAGTAACTCCAAACCCATGGAAAACAAGACCGAAATAGCAAGATTGATAGTAGCCTCAAGGGCCATATCACCAACAAATAAGAGAAGTTATCAACAAGTTGACCATAGGATATGCCATTAAGAGTTGTGAATATAAGATGGATCCCATAATAAAAGAAGAAATCGACTATGGGAAACGAACGGAAGAAAATAACAATAGCATGTGTGATCAAAATGATAGTAGTACAAACGGTTGGGAGATCTGAATCAAAAAAATAACCATAATCACAAAATAGCAATATGTAAAGAGTACCCAAAAAAACCAATGACTAACATTGAATGAATAACACAATTCCATTCTAAAGAGATATTAGAGTAGACATGGGATATCAAAAATAGCAAAATAGTAGCAATAAGGAAAGTTGCAACCAATTGGTGCTCAATAGCAGTTTACTTTGGATTAAAATAATTAAGGCAAGTACCAAGATAGTCGAAAACAACTCATACATTACAAAAGTAGGATGAGGAAAAGGTAGCAGATAGGAGGGATAGGTAATGAATAGCTCCCACCACAAACCAATCCTAAGACACATTCATTCAAAGCAAGCAGTTTAGTAGTTGCTTAGTCACATTAACCCATTTCTGGATAATGACAAGAATAACCAATAGGTTGGAATAACCAAGTTATGCAATTAAGATAAACCATTGATTAAATTCAAGCGAAAGAGAATGATCTTCAAGATTTGCATGTTCCCATCATAGCATAAAGAGTGAAAACAAGCAGGGAAGACCAAGATCCCAAGTGTTAGCAACAAGAGCGAGAAAGAAAACAGAAAAGGGGTAAACAGTAAAACTAAAGAAAGGCCAACAAGAAAAACCATTCCTGCAGGGAATGTAAGAAAACAGCCAGCAAAAAATAATTAATCTTCAGATAAGAGCAGTAAAAGAACTTGACCAAAGCCCCAATCTCAGAAACATCCTGCACAGAAAGGATATCGTGGGTAAAGCAGCCAGAAAATATCTGAATAAACTCCATCCAGGACAAAAAAAATAGCAGTCGAAAAGAATAGAATGCTGAGATTCCACCCAAGCAAAGTGAAAGAAGCATATAATGATAACCAAGTAATATCTAAGTTGCAATAATAATCTCATAAGGTGTAAGGAGGTCTACAGCAAGAAAACCTGCAAAAAAAAGCCATAGCGGTGGAAGAAAAGAAGGAAACCACATAGTATAAACCCAAATAAAATCTCCATCCGAAAAGATTAAGCCTCTAGGATTAGAATGGAAAGCCATCATTGTATAAGAAACCCAAAATAGGATTGGGGATATAAAACCAATAGCATGACACATAGCTCAACATAATTCCTATCTGAATATCCAGATGCACATAGCTCAATGAAATTATCAATGTAAATGCCAAAGTGAGCCTCCTAATGAAGGAGCTATTAAAACCAAACATGACACTAATATCCTTGTGAAACATCCACAAAAGGTACAAAAAAGAAATAAAGAACCAAAAAAATAAAGAAGCAAAAAGAAAAAGATGAATGGACAAAACATCAAAAGATTAGATTAACTTAGATAAGGTAACCCAATTGTCCAGTTAACCACAAAGTGTTTGGGTAAGTGTTGATCAAAGAAGATGATACCATTGGATCTAGCACCCGGGTTGGCAAGGTAGTCGGACAAGCATTTCCTTCACGCAAACATGAGTGATGTTAAAATTATTGGGAAAGAAGAGATCTAGTTTGCTTGAGGAGGTAGTACAATTCTACTCATCTTAGTGGAAGTCAAAGATCAATCAGAGAAAACCATCCACCTCGATCCAAATATTGATACCATTTTGGAGACAAATCTCAAGAGCTTTGAAGAGGCGCCATAAGTTAAAAGGACATGTAGGAAATAAGGGGATAAGCAAAAGCACATATATACCCTTAGAATTCTAAAATGCCACCACAACCAAAACCATTATGAGAGACAGAGCCATCGATTGATTTTAATAATATGATCAAGAGGTTTTCCAATAGATAATCTTGTCATTTATGAAGGTTGATCCGGTATGCCCAATTTATTGGCCACAAATTTACAACCTTTGAAATGTTTGTAATGAATGAGATTGGCTTTAAACACGTCACAAATTTTGTTTTTAGTTCTAGCAATAATCCTCACATGGTTCATAGGAATCCCACGATGTTTTGTATCATTTCCATCCATATGAACGGATAAGAGTGATAATGATAACTTTAATGTGACCTTTAATAGTATTATCAAAATAAATTTCAAGAAGTTGATATAAAGTAAGAGCCATTGAAATTTATAGTGTTAAAAGATCATCATACCAAATCCAAAGTTTAGAAGCAATGACCCCATTAAAGACATGATTAACATTCTCAATATGAAAACATCATTGACATTTAGAGGGAATAAAAACCCTTTACCCACAACAAGGAATCAACATGGATAAAATTTTTTAGAGTATGCCAAGTAAGAATAGAATAAGAAATAGGGATATTGTTATTCCAAAGTTTAGAGAATACATAGGAGGAATCATGAGTATCTTTAATGTGGAGCCACACATTTTTGAGGTTGAAATCACCATTATGAGAGAGCTTAAAGAGAATATGATCTTGATTTTGAGGAGTGATAGGAATAGTAGTAACCATATTCCAAAAAGTAAAGGGATAAAATCAAGAAGCCTATTGTTCCACTTATTGTTATGCCAGAAAGAGTTTACTTTAATAGCGGAAGTGGAGTGGGTGTAGAGTAAGTCATCCATGGAACCACAACCACTCCAGTTATCTTGCCAAAAGAAAGAGGCACCAGAGTTGATGCCCCAAAAAAAAGGATTAGCATCCCATTTGAAGAACAAAGTCTTTTCCACCACAGAGTCACCCGCTTAAAGGGACAAATGAGGGGTGCTTACCACGGCAATATTTAGCTCATGAAATTAGCCCAGACTGATTACTCTAAAATTCCACCAGTTTATAGGAAAAGGCATTGATAGCTTCTTTTATGGATTTACAACCAAGACCACCTTCGTCAAAGTGCCACAACTTTTAAACCAAGAGGTCCAGGCATTTTTTTAAGAGGTATTGGATCCCAATAAAAATTTATTTAAGAGGCTCAATGCTGAGATGGTCGGCACAATGGTTTGGATGAGATATAAAGGCATGGAATTAAGAGTGCTCTTAATCATGGTTAGCCTACCACCAAAAGAGAGTAAATGAAATTCCCAAACCGAAATTTTATTAGAAATTTTTTGAATAAGGTCATCAAAAAGATGAGATCTTTTTTGGCCTTTAAAAAGTGGAGCCCCGAGGTAATTAATGGGAAGTTGACTTTGCTTAAAATTAGTAATTGGAGATTTGATTTAATCTATTGGGAGGAATCTTAGGCGAGGGAATAAAAGCATTTTTGTCATTAAGGAAGAGACCACTAACTTTGCCAAAATCATTTAAGAGATTCTTAATATTTTTTAACATGTTGAAGGGAGGCATTACGAAGATTATAAAATCATCACAAAGCTAAGATGAGAAAGAAACCACCATGAGTTTTAAAACCATGTTAGGTTTTGATGAAAAAGTCATTGAGGCTTCTAAAGATATTCGACAAGATGATAAAAAGAAGGAGAAAGGGTCATGCTTAGCAAAAAATGGCTCAAGAAAAGAAACTAAGGGACTCACCATTTAAAATGACAGAAAACCAGATGTTAGTGATACAACTTTTTGTAAGTCGGATAAAATGATTAGAGAAACCAAACAAATGCAAGATTTGTAAAAGGAAATCCCACGAGAGGTTGTCAAAGGCTTTAGAGATGTCCAGGTTTGAAAAGCATATTACCTCTGGAAGAACATCAATGTCATGAACTTGGCGAGGAGAATATTATCGATATGGCTCTATTTTTAACAAAACCATTTTGGTTAGGGAGATGATTTTATGGAGCGGGGATAATCCTATTAATAAGTTTAACAATGAGTTTTGGAAAAAGGTACAAAGACTAATAGGTCTAAGTCACAGATTGATTGATGGTTTTGGGAATAAGGACAATAGAAGTACTTGAAAAATATTTGGGAATAGAGCTGCCATCAAAGAAATCAATAACAACATTAACAAGATCAGATTTAATAAAAGGCCAACAATGTTGAAAGAAATGAGTCATGAAACCATCGACGATGTAAACATTGTTCATGCTATTGAGACTACTAATCTCCTTCGAGGGATGTGAGCAAATGGTTATCCTCATTGGTAATCATAGAAGAGATAAGATGGGTGTTGGAGGGGGTTTCTAACAAAGGATTAGAATTTAATAAATTTTGAAAGTGATGTATGACAGAATCCTTGATTTCATTGTTATCAGTTATCCAGCCACCATTAGGGTTCTTAATTTTCTTAATTGAGTTTAGTGCTTTCCATTTATTACAAATAGCATGGAAGTACCTAGTGTTTCTCACCATCGAATGTGTTTGCTAGCGCTTTTGATGCCAATAGGTTTCCTCCATATTTTGGTAATTAATCAAACTATCTTTGGCTCAACTCTTCAAGCTTCAATTGGGGTTAAGAGCCTCTTCAAGTGAACAAACCACTTGTTCCATAGCTTTAAGATTGGTAAAGAGATTTTTAAAAATATGTTTGTTCCACCAATTGAGGTTTTGTTTAAGCCTCTTGAGCTTAAGCCAAAGCCGAAGCATGCCTTTAACGGAATTATCCGGGTGAACGGGAGCCATCCAGTTAGTGGAAACAACATTAGTGAAATCACCATGTTGGGTCCACATATTTTGGAAACGAAAAGATGAGGGAATAGGAGGGTTAATGGGGGGAGTTTTGATAGAGATCAAAAGAGGGGCATGATGACAAAGTTCGCTCAAATGTTCAGTGAGAGGCCATTGATTAATCCAAAGAGAATTAAAGAGGATCCGCCAAGACGCCAAATAAAGTCTAGAGTTGTGCCATGTGTAATCGCACAAAACCAATGTCAATCGATTGCAATTTAGGATCATATTAGAGAAGTCTTCCATGGAATGAAGGTTAGAGAACATCCTCCCTCCTTTAAGAAGCAATGATAGTGTTGAAATCACCCCAACCAACCGTGGAAGGTTAAGAGGAGGCAAAGGTTCTTAAATGGTTCCAAAGGATGTTCCTACCGCTCTATTACAAGAAGCATAGATAAAGGAACCAAAAAAAAAGTCACCTAAAGAGATTTTGACATTAACCAATTGATCAAGATCATCAATGATGGAAATGGTGATTGAATTATCCAAAACACCAAATTTTATTATTAAGATTGAAGAAGAAATTTTGAAATCCAAGCGATCTAGCAACATAGGCAATTTTGGAAGGGTTAATGAAAGGCTCAATAATAACAAGAAGTTTGATGTTATGCGAGCGACAGAGGCTCCTAACACGGTTGTGGACAGGGAGTGTCCCACAACCCGGATATTCCAAATAAGAAAATTCAACATAATAAAAAATGTCAAAAAAAGAGAAGATAGAAAAGGAAAAGGAAAAAGGAAGAGAGAGGGACAAAATTATTTATGAGGTGTAAGGGAAGAACGTGTGGTTCTAGTGAAATTGTTATTAGTCATTTTGGCTTTATAAGATTTTTTTAAGAATAGTTTGGAAAGGTCTATCAGAATCCAAAGTATCTCCATCAGAAAGGGATTGGTTTTTGTTTTCTAGAATAGGAGCAGTATCAATCAATGTTTTGGTAGTGGTGATTTCTCCTTCTTCAGTATCAGAGTTAGGATGAGAAATTTGGATAGCCTGAGTATCACTCTATAGAGAAGTAGAGGGGGAGGTTCTTGCACCATTAATAGTGCAAATAGCATTTTCATTGCCATGATGCATATTCAGATTTTGGTCTGACACGGGATCAACATTATTTTGATCCAATGTAGATTTTCCATTGATTTTCATTAAGATTCAAATTAAGCAATGGTTTGTCATAAGAAGCCAAATTATTGCAAGTAGGAGTAGTGCTAGGTAAGTTGTCATTAGTCTCGACACACCTCAATAGTAGTATGTATGCCTAGCTCGAATGTTTTCCTTTGACAAATCAATGGGTACTAGGTGTAAGAGGGTGTATTCCATTATGAGTAGCTTTTGGCACATAAGCTAACTTATTGGTTTTCCCTATTCCAAGAGAGGTACTAGTGTCCTGTGAGATATTCTTTTTAAGGGTAGGGTGTAACACAAAATATTCGGTGTGATCATGGCCATGATCTTACAGAACAAAAGACTGGGAAATTTTCAAATTCAACTTCGATTATAACCAAATTTTTTCGAACCAATCCAAACTTCTTTGGGGTATTTTTTGGTAATGTCAATTTCAACAAAGATGCGTGCAACAGATGGTTGAGATCTAGTGGCGTGGGTTTGATCAATTTGAAGGGTCTACCAAATAGAGCCCCAACCGCAAAACAAACTTGATGAGTAACATAGTGAATTCTCATGTTGGGGAAAGCAAGCCATAAAGGAACAATAGGGGATTCTTCTTTGACATCAAAGAGGGGTGACCATTTCAAGAGCCGCATTTGACAGTTATACACAAAATAGGAGCGACGAGCAAAGACACGAGAGTAATCTAAATCATTTGATAATTGAATGAGGATGTGTCGAGGATCAATCAACCCAATAGTGAAGACTCTAAAGCTTTAAGCTATGAAAGAAAGATCAGATATTATCTAGAGTAGGGCACCGTAAAGAGAATTTACCAACCAAAGAGAACTCATAAGGCTTAGCTAATTTCTCCACATCCTGATCAGAACACATGACAACCGGCAATCCATAAAATGATGTAGAAATTAAATTAACCGAGGCATTAGCACAAGGGGTCTTACCAGAAAGAGCATCCTTAAAGGACTTTATAGCAGGTGCATTAACAGTAGCAATCGGATTTAGAGTACCATTAGGGTCGGAGGTTAAAATCGGCGCATATAGGAGCAACGAGTTCAGTTGTGCGGAGGGGGAAGCCTCTGCCATTGATCGATCCGGTGAGAATCACATAAACTAAGAGGGGAAGCACAAACAAACAATTTGACAGCGAGCATGATCTGGGAGGCCCGAATTGTGGCCAAATCGCAGAGAATAGCACGGGAACACAAAATCACAAAATTGCGAGGAGCACAATTTTTTTGAGGTTTTTTAGTGAGGCCAAACCGAGAGAATAGCACGAACACAAAAAGCCATAAAAGCCGCAGAGGAACAGAGCATTTTTGAGGTTTTGGGTTTTAGTTTAAGTTATGGGTAGGATTTAGGGTTTAGTTTAGATTTATTAGTTTAGTTATAGTTTAGTTTAGGGTTTAGTTTAGGTTTAGGTTGGGGTTTAGGATTTAGAGTCATGATTTATTTTGGGTTTAGGGTAGTTAACCATTTAGGGTTTAGTGAAGTTTTGGTTTTAGGGTTTAGTTTTATGGTTTAGGTTGGGCCTGGGTAAGGTTGGGTTTTAGATTTTAGGGTTTAGGTTTAGTTTAGGTTTAGGTTAGGGGTTTGTGATTTAGGGCCCAGGGTTTATATTTAGGGAGGATCAGGAGGGTTTGGTTTTAGTTTAGGTCAGTGGGCCCAGGCAGTTTTGGCCTGTGATAGGGAGTTATTAGAGTAGGGAGTTTATGATTATGGAGTGTAGTGTACAGGTTTAGGGCCCAGGTCAGTGGTAGGTTGTGGGTTGGGTAGGATTTAGGAGGATCTTTAACCAAAGGCTCAGTTTATTAGTTTATTTATTTAGTTTTATTTAGTTTATTTATGTAGGTTTATGTTTATTTGGGTATTTTATTTTATTTAGGTTTAGGTTTATTTTATTTAGGTTTGGGTTTAGGTTTATTTTATTTTGGTTATTTAGATTTTATTTTAGGTTTATTTTAGGTTTTTTTAATTTAGGTTAGTTTATTTTAGTTTGTTTTATTTTATTTAGTTTAGGGTTTAGGTTTAGTTTATTATGTTTATTTTAGGTTTAGATTTTTTTAGTTTAGTTTATATTTATTTTATTTATTTAGGTTTTATTTTAAGTTTATTTTAGGTTCAGGTTTTATTTAGTTTTATTTTATTTTATTTTATGTAGTTTTTTTTTTAGCTTTTTTTCTTTTAGGTTTATTTTATTTTTAGTTTAGTTTAGGTTTTATTTATTTTAGTTTAGTTTTATTTTATTTTATTTCATTTTAGGTTTAGGATTAGGTTTATGTTTAGATTTTAGTTTAGGTTTTTTATTTTATTAATTTAATTTATTTTATTTTAGGCTTAGGCTTTTTTATTTTATTTTAGGTTTTATTTTAGTTTTAGGTTTAGGTTTAGGGTTTAGGTAGGATTTGGGGTGTAGTTTAGGGTTTAGGTTTAGGGTTTAGGGTTTTTTAGGTTTAGGTTTTAGGTCTTTAAGGTTTTAGTTTTAGTGTTTAGGGTTTTTGGTTTTTTTTTTTAATAGAGAATAAATTTAGATTCAACATTTCTTCTTTTCGAAACCAAGTAACAAACCTGGGAAGTAAGGCAATCAAATAACCTCCTTAGGGCTAGCTAAAGCCTCATGTTCTGGATGTTACTATATTCCAATTACCATTCAATCTTATATAAATCAACACATGAATAGAGGAAAGAGAACTCAACATTCATAAACTTAAGCTATAAGCACATGCATTTCTTATGAATTTATACCTAGCATCATAACACATATTATTATTTATTTATAAGCTTTTGAAAAATACATTTGGATTTAATAATGATAATAGTCATGCATATATTAAATTAAATCAACACATGCAAGCTTACATAAAAGAAATCCATTTTAATTTACTTGATTTTGAAAACATGGATGCATGAATTCAAATGACATACCAAATTTAACATGATTGGAAAGAGGACAATCAAATATAAGCATATGATTCATTCAACCAAACTAGTTCTTAAGGGCATCAAATAAGATTATTGAAAGTAAACCAAAGTAATTAAAAATAATTAAACTAATTAATTTTATAATAAACCTTAACTTCAGATATCATTTTTTAATTAATTCCCTCAAATAACTTTAAAATGAGTATTTATTTGCATTTTTTTATTTATGATTTTTTATGATTTTTGAAGTTTCACCATTAAAAAATTAATTAAGTCTAATTAAAACCTACTCGTTACCATATAGGATGCGTTTTCCATGTGGCACCATGAAATTGGATACTTAAAACTTATCCAACTCTACGTGTGATGCCTTTTACACCATTGATCAAATGACTAAGATAATCCCACAGCTTAATATGATTAAATCAGATTGATCTAGTGGAACTAATCATGACTGTTCATTTCGATCGTGTAGAACGGGCGATGTGTGATCTAATGTCACGCGAGTGAGGGAAAATAGAGTCTATCCACCATTGCTAACTTGATCCGAGCTTACCCAAGCTTGGATCAACGGATCCCACATTCAATCGATCAAAGGGGATCCAATGATCAAGATCACATGAGGTGAAAGTTTTCAAAAGCTCTAAGCCATTTTTAAGGATCAATTTTGGAAGCATACCTGGTTCAAGCCGATGGCAATGATTGGGAAGCTTCATTAGCAGAGATAAAGCCATGTTGAGCAACAATTGGATCAATTTTGATGTTCACTTGAAAGGCCACAAATTGATGATTTGGAGTTTAGCTTTTCAAGTCCCATTTGCTAGAAGTTTAGATGATTCTCCTTTCGATGAGGCTAGGGAAGGCACGCAAATTTAATTTGAGTTTGATGGAGAAATGTGGAATTTAGGTCAAATGGGAGTCTTTTTAGATGGATGGTAATGGCATTTTTTGATCTAGAATAAGCTTACAGGGGAATGGATCTAATTCATCTTGGGTAGGGCTCTAAGAATGATATTTGTGTGTGTTTTAAACTGTACCTTCATCTTATTGTTGGACATATCAAGTTTGACTTCTAGTGCCCATTCGACCATCTCATTTTTTTTATTTTTTTTTATTTTTTTTTTATTTTTTTTATTTTTTTTTATTTTTTTATTTTTTAGGGAAACCCCATTATACGGGGGTATTTTATTGCCACAAAATTAAGGTTACAAGGTCCTTAAAAGGGTTACACTCTTAGCTCAAAGAGCTACAATCAACCTAAGGAGAAAACCCCAAGCTAAATACATCCAAAATCCAAAGCATAAAATTGTAAGAGTAAAATGATAAATCGAGCAACCATGAAGGCAATGAGCGGAAAATAAGGTCTAGGAGAAGAGTCCATGACATAAGCAACCCGCAAGGACAAAACTAAAACCTCAATGTTAAAATCCAAAGACAAGTTTGAGCCAATTCAATAGTGCAAGGCGAAACGGAATGCACGATAATTTGAGCTTGATAGTGAAAAGGGGATAAAGAAGGTCATTCACAATTGGGCAATTGCAATTATGAGCATCCAACATTAGGAAACCACAAATGCAACTACCAATCGAAATGAAGTGAAGACCACAGCCTCCTATCCCACAAACCC
The DNA here is from genome assembly GCA_021442155.1 of Cymbidium sinense. Taxonomy (NCBI): domain Eukaryota; kingdom Viridiplantae; phylum Streptophyta; class Magnoliopsida; order Asparagales; family Orchidaceae; genus Cymbidium; species Cymbidium sinense. Next base: position 221,769,258 of record CM038216.1, read on the forward strand.
AATAGGAGCTATTGGGGATTTGTCATTTGAGACATATTCGGTCCGAAGGACAAAGTGCTCATGAAGGTATCATAATCCATTAAGTGTATAAAAAACAAATGTAAAAAAAAAAAAAAAGGAATAGGCAAGACATCCAGAACCGAGACAATGCCAATACGTATGATAAGCCAAATACTATAAATAGCCAGCAGCAATGGGGATAACAGCAGGTGCTAAAGAAGCCACCCGATACCGTAGAATCCAAAGCAATAATGTTGTAGCCAAATATTGCACTTGTAGATACATTAGAAGTTAATACATCAAAAATAGCCCATAAACAAAACCAAGGCAACAAGTACAACAGATTATTCGATACCAACCATCACCAAAGGCTTATGCCTAAGGAACAAAGCATTACAAAGAACCAATAAAGTACCATAAAGAAAAATAGAAGGCATCACGGTCATCCGACAAGCAATCCCAATAAAAGGAAACCAGAAGGATAAAAATATGCAAGACCGTAATGAGGAAAACCATTAAACAAAACCAGATAATCATAAATTTGAAATAGTGGAATGCTTACCAACAGACGTAGTGGACAAAACCCGAACACAAATGCCTACCGATTAATAACATTCCAACCAATACCAAAAAAATAATGTGACCAAAGGAATCATATGCATATACATTAGATCCAAACACCAACAATCCATTTAAAATGCCAAATAAAGCCTAACATAAGGCTCCATGGTTTAGCCAAACAACCGCAATCTCAACGTAAAGGAACCATTAAGCCATGGAAGGAAAATTAAACTTCTATTAGTGGAAAGTAAAGAAAAAATAAAAATAAAGGGATGGTTGGACCGCTCAAGCAATACCAAACCAATCGAGACTTGCTAAAATGCAATAGGGTAGCAACCATCGAGGTTAACTAAACCTTTGAGATGATGAGGTAGAGTTAAGTTATCAAAGATAGCTTTTATTAGTTAGCACCTAAGTTTGCTAGAAAATCATGCATTGCCTTCCTCAAACATGGGAGATCTTATAATCAATTTAGAAAGGAGGGTTAGATAGCACGTAAAACAATTCAGCATTACTAGCCTTTAGAAGTTAAGAGGTCAATAATCAGAAAGCATCCACTTCAATCCAGATGTTAAACCTTGTTGAAGGCAAATCTCAATGGCATAGTACACGCCATAAGTTCGATATATGGAAATTAAATGTGGTTGAGAGGAAAAGCAAAAGCATAAAGAACTTTACCGATCTCTAAAAATACCACCACAACCGTAACCATTACGGTATCCATCTCAGATTAATTTTAAGAAGATTGTTTTGGGTTTAACCCAATAAACAACCTTCTGTGACGATAGTTGGAAGAGGTAGATGAAGACCTAATTTGTCACAATAAAACAACCTTTGAAGTGTTTCTCGCTTGATAACGCATTGAATAGGTCACTAATTTTGTATTTTATTCTAGCAATAATTTTTCGTGGTTCATAGCTATAGTTGTGTTTTGCTTGTTTGCCATCCATATAAACCAAATAATAATACTAGCCATAGTAATTTTGATGTGACCTTTAGGGTTGTTTTAAAATAAATATCTAGAAGTTGGTATATGGATAAGGAACCATTGAAAAGGTCAATGTTAAAAAGATCATCATACCACAGCCACAGCTTCGACACAATGGCCCCATTAACAAACAGATGATTAACCTCTTCGATGTGAAAACAACAATAACATTTAGAGGGTAAGTGGAAGCCTTTGTTCCACATTAAAGAATCAACCGGAATAAAGTTCTTAAGAATACTCAAACAAGAATTGAGTAAGTGGTAGGAATATTGTTATGCCAAATTTTGTCATGACGTTAGAGAATTGAGCATTTCTATTATTATACATCCGTGACGTTTTAAATTAAATTCACCATTCGAGATAGTTTAAAGAATCGATCCTTGTTGGGCAAGGAGATTTGAATGAAATTTAGCTTATCTATTATAGAGGAGGGATGTATTCCGTGAGTTTAGAAATATTCCACTTATTATTAAGCCGAATGAGTTAACTGGTAATTGAGTCTAGTAATTAATGGACCCGATAATTATCTTGCCAATAAGAGTTTTAATTTATGAAGTAATTGTGACTCTCATCCATTTAATGCTACATAGTCTTCCAAGTCTGAGAGTCTCTAGCATTGTAAGAACAAGTTATGCTCTTGGCAATATTTAACATTCATGAAGTTCAAGGAGTCTTGGGTGGTGGAGGAGGATGAGCTTGGCTTGGTTGGTTGAAGGTGTGGAGGTGGCTGCCAAGGAAGAATCATGGGTGTCCTACGGGTTTCAAATTCTCAATGGGGAGGGTGAGGTGATTTCACCTCCATGGGTTATGGCCAACCCAAGCACCCCTTGGATCAGGTTAGGCAATGTCTTATGTGCCTAGGTAGACCATTAGGAGAGTACCAAGTGGCCAAGGGATGGAAATGACCACTTACATAGGTTATTTGTCTCATGTGATGCCCTTAACCCAAGGGTAGAATGATCATTTGGAATTGAAATTGATTTGGCCAGATTTGAAATGAGCCAAAAGTGGGTTAGCCCAAATTTCAAGTCAATTGGAGTTGATTTGGTTAGGTTTGGCTCAATTTGACTCATTTAGGTCAAATTGGGATAGGTTTAGTCAAGTTGACCTATTGGTTAAATTGGGTCAAACTAAGGGTTGGGTCAAGTTCATATGATCATTTGGGATGTTTTGGTTCAATTGGTTTGGTTTAGTTTGGCATAGATTTAATTTTGGCTCATTTGAATTCATTTCGGTCAAATGGGTTAAGTTGAACAATTTGACCAAATTGGCCAAATTGACTTCGGTTGGGTGTTTGTTTGGGTTTAGTTGACCAATTAAAGATGATTTTAGGCTTTGGTTTAATTTAATTTGGATTTGGGTTTGATTTAGGCCAACTTGAACCTTTAGGTCAATTTGGGCTAAGTAGGTCAATCAGTTCAATTAGGTCCAATCATGGTTTTGGTCAAATTCAACAATCAATTTGGGATGAACTTGAGCCATTGGTTGCAATCAATTTGGTTTATATTTTGATTTGACCAATTTGGTCTTTAGGTCAATTTGGGTCAACTTAGGTCAAAAGGGCCAATTGTGTTTAGTTCAACTCAATTGAAGGCCAAGTTATATTTAAATATTAATTTTGATTTGGTATGAATCAATGGTTTCAAGGGATTTGGTTGCAATTTGGCTAGTTTGGGTTCATTTGGGTTAAGGGGTTGACTTGGTCAAATGACCAAGTTGACTTAGTTTGATCCAATTTGACAATTGATCAACTTAGGGTGATCAACAATCATTGGAGGTTTTAATGTCCAATCCAATTTGGGTAGGGGTTAGAACTCAAAATAGGTCAAATTGGTCACTTTGGGCCAAGTGGACCAATTAGGTTTAGTTGGCTTGATTTTGGGGTGAGTTTGATTTAGTTGAGTTTATATATGGATTTCATATTGATATATAAATTCAATTGCAATTGGCTTGGGTTCAAATGGGTTTTAGTTCATTTGAACATTTCAAGTCAAAAGGATTAAGTTGGGTATGACTTGGGTTAATCTTGGTTTGGCTTGATGATTATATATTTCATTTATATTTATGAATATGATTGAATGTATGATTGATTCATGAGAAAATCAATTGAATTTGGGTTTTGGAATGAAGGAATTTGGCTAAGTCCATGGAGTTGGTCATGTGGCATAGGTTTGGATTTTGATTTGGTTTGATTTAGTTTTGATGATTTAAATGTATATTTCATTTAAATTTTAGAATATGATTGAAAATATCATTGATTTATGAGAAACTCAGTTGAGTTTGACTTGATTTGGATTAAGATTTGGCTAAGTCCATGGGATAGGTCATATTTTAGGAAGGGTTTTGATTTAATTTGATTTAGTTTGATTTAGTTTTGTTATCATTTCAATGTAGATTTGATTTATATTTAGAAGATGATTGAAGATATAAATTTATTATGAGAAAATCAATTGATTTTGATTGATTTGGATTAAGATTTGGCTAAGTCCATGGGATAGGTCATATGGCTTAGGAAGGGTTTCAAGTTTAGATTTGATCATGGGCTTCAATCATAAGGTTTTGGAATTTGGGTTTGGATTTGGATTTAAGTTTGATGTTTGAATTTAACTTGAGGTTTGGTTTGAGAACGTGAACATGGATTGGATTTAGGTTGTAAGGTAGGTGGATTATCCTAATCCCTAAGGCATCATAATCCTATATGGTTAACCCTTCTAAGTCTTTAGCTTAGGTTAGCTTTACCTAATTCTTAGAAGTGTCTTATGACTAGGGAAGTCTTAGTGTTTAGAAGACTCCTAAGTCTAAGATGGAAAGATTGAATCTACACTCCAAAAGTGAGGTCAATAGGCCTTAGGCTCCATAGTGTTGCTTTTGGAGAAAGATGATTGGAAGATCGAAGCCAAGTTTCACATTATAGACTTAGATACATCTTTCAATACTTTGCTTGGGAGGCTACATGAGAACAACATAGTTCCATCCTCTCTACATCAGTGTATGAAGTTTGTGCGAGGCGAGATCATCTACTGTGTCAAAGGAGATCTCAAGCCATTTATAGTTCACGAGGTCGGCATGTATGAGGATGCCGCTTACTACCTCCCTCAAAATCAACAAGTCTATTCTAGTGAACTTGGCCAAAGTTTAGAAATAAAAAAAAAGAATAAGAAAAAGAAAAAGAAATAAAAAATAAAGAAATGAAAAGAGAGAATGAAAAAGAAAATAGAAGTGAGTGAAAATAGACTTGGAGGAAGAAGTCAAGCCTGGCATTAGATTCCACCCACAGTTCATTACTCCATTTGAACATATGGGTAGGATGACCTGACCTCCACCAGGCAGAGGAAGAGGCCAGTTCAGAGGCAGTCCTAGGGGTAGAAAATCTCCTTATTGGCCACCCATTAAAAGATATGTCCTAGCTACCAGGAGTACACCTGCTATCCATAGAGACTTAGAATCTAGTTCATAGGATGAGTCTTATATGGTTAGCACACAGCCAGCTCTTCTTAGCAATAGATTCCCTTGGAGGTGACACTTGAGCCAGATAGTAGTGAAGATTGGATTCCATAGCAAAGCATGAGTGTATCCAAGTCTATATGTGAAATAGTTAGGCATCAGTTGAAAACCTTAGCTCTAACCCCACCATCCTCTTCAAAAGATGAGGGTTTGGTAGTTAAGGAAGACCCTAAGTTTAACTCAACTCAAATCATTCCAAGGGCGGTTAGCATATCTAAGTTGCTTTATATCCAACCTATCAGGAAGATGTCATCCATTCTTAGCTCTTTTTAAAAAGGATGCCAAGTTTAAGTGGATGACTAGTGTGAGCATGCCTATGAAGTCATCAAGCATTACTTGATGATGTCTCCAATTCTAGTATCCCCTATATGAGGCAAGCCTCTCATACTTTACACTACTATGTTAGATGACTCCCTTAGTGCTTTGTTGGCCCAAGATAATGATGAAGGAAAGGAAAATGAACTCTACTACCTTAGACATCATCTAATCGCTGTTGAGGCTAATTATCCACCCATTGAGAAGCATTGCCTTGCTTTAATCTTTGCATCCCAAAAGTTACAGCACTACATGCTTCCTCATAAAGTGAACTTAATCTCTAGGATCAATCCATTGCAGCATCTCATGACACGGCTAATGCTATCTGGATGGTTGGCACGGTGGTCCATGATCCTATCATAGTTTTACATTACCTTTGTACCCTTCCGTGTGGTGAAAGGACAAGCGCTAACGGATATCTTAGTAGCACAACCACTTCCTGCTGACTCTCCCCTTAGTGATGATCTCCCAGGTGAATAAATCATGAACTTACGGGATACTAGCATTCACTATTTGGAGATGTACTTTAATGGCATGGCTTCCTCTCAAAGAGGAGAAGAACAACAATCTACCATTCTATAATAGGCAGGGGTAGGAATAGTTCTATTAACTCTGGACTGTTATTTGATGAGATTCACATATCATATGTCTAATTCATGCACCAATAACAAAGTCAAATATAAGGCTCTGATTGCTAATCTGGAGTAGTTGTTACTCTAAGAATCCAAAAAATCAACATCTTAAGGGATTCTCAGCTAGTTATCAACCAAATCACTGGGTCCTATAAGGTTATAAAGCCCAAGCTCCATCACTACGGTAAGTACACCATGGAGTTGTTAGCCTAAATCCTACAGGTTACCATTTCTAAGATTTCTCAAGGAGAGAATGCCATGGCATATGCTTCAGCCAAGCTTTATAAGGAGTTGGCATGTTCGGAGGATGAGTCCATATCAATAAAGGTCTAAAATAGATAAGTCTTATCCCTCATTGATATTTAACTCATCAAAAAGTACTCTCTTTAAGGGGAGGTTGCCATTACCAAGAAAGACGAGGAGTTAGATTGGAGGCAACCATTCAAGGATTACTTAAATAAATGCAAACTTCCTCAAGAGAAGGCCCTGGCCCATCAGATGAAGTAGAGAGCACTTTCCTACGCTCTTGTGGATGGTGTCTTATACTGGCAGTCTTTCAATCATATATGGTTACATTGCTTAGACAAGCATGAAGCCCGTAAGATCGTGATTGAGGTACACTCCGGATTATGTGGAGCCAACCAATCTGGTCCAAAGATAAAATCCAAGATTAAGAGGCTAGGATATTGCTGGTCATCAATGATCAAAGATTGCATGGATACGGCTAGGCGATGCCACCAATGTTAAATACACGGTGTGTTCTTACACCAACCACCCAACTTTATACATCTTATATTGACTTCTTGGCCATTCGAGTGTTGGGGTACCGAGATAGTGGGTCTGATTAATCCTCTTTCTTCCAAGGGTCATCGGTTCATCTTAGGTGCTACTGACTACTTTTCCAAATAGGAAAAGGTGATTTTTCTCAGAGAGGTCATAGCTCAGCATGTGCTCTAGTTTTTTAGAAACCATATCATATATAGGTTCAGAGTGCCTTGATGAATTATATCTGATAATGGTACTACATTCAAGAGCACTGAGATCAACAACTTTACCCAGAGACATAGCATAGATTGATGATATTCTACCATCAACTACCCGAGGGAAAACGGCTTAGCAGAAGCCTTTAATAAAACTCTCATCTAAATACTAAAGAAGACACTTGACAACAATAAGAGATAGTGGCATGAGCTGTTAGTTGAAGCCTTGTGGGCCTACCAGACCACATATAGAACTTCAACTTAGTCTACTCCTTTCTTCTTAGTGTATGGGTCTAAAGTTGTTCTACCATTAAAGGTCCAACTCCCATCACTAAGGATAGCTATGGGTAGCAAAATCACATATCAGAATGCCAAGTTCTGGTTAGAAGAGCTCAAAGGTTTGGAGGAGAGACACCTGCGAGCATGCCAAAATCTTGAGTTGCACAAAGCTAAAATGATTCAAGCTCATAACAAGTTGGTTTGTCATAGAGCTTTTCAAGTAGGAGAGCTTATTTTAGCTTTAAGGAGACCAATTATTGCCCCTCATAAGATGGGAAGCAAGTTTGAATTCCCTTAGGAAGGCCCTTTTTCCATAGAGAAGGTCTACAAAGGAGGATCTTATGAGCTTATTAATCATAAGAATGATCTTCCAATGCTTCCAATCAACGGGTTCTACTTAAATAAATATTATAATTATATTTAAAAATAATTATCATCAATAAAAATTTCATTTTGAATTCAATCTCTTCCATGTTGAAAGTATTCTTATTTATGAATCTACCATGATGTTTGTAGGTAAGAAACCCGAGCATCCTATCCTTCATCGACACACAACACAAACACAAACTACATGCAAAAATATAAAACAAACACATATCTTTTGTTTCGAGCTACTCTGAGTTGAGATAATACACCTAGTGGAAATCACTCAGTAGCTGCTCTACGTAGGGCTGATGTGCTACCATGCTAGTGTGTCACCCTAGTGGTCTTCTTACTTTGGAGGATGTAAGTCTGCTACACTTTTCTTCCTTACTTGGCCACTACACATCAACTAGCACCTTGTTAGTTATGTAGGCCTTACCACATGGCCGGTAAGCTACCTCATGTTGGCTTTGTTTAAGAGGATGTGAGTCTGCTATGCTTTCTTATTGGATTAGCCTTCATGAGTTGAATGGGTATTTGAGGTTTAGGATAAGTCCCCTAGTAGCTCCTTCCTTCCTGACTGCTTCAAGTCTGGGTCCAATCCTTCCTCGGGGCTCCCTACTTAGTAGTCGCTCTAAGTCAAATAGCACCTATCTCACCGATGATAGATTATCCCTATGATCAGTTCCACTTGGAAAGTTATAAGACTGCATGCTTTCTTTCCAAATTGATCATTGCACACTGACGGGAACCTTAGGTTGGTTTGGTTCTCACTATGTTGATGGATACACCACTAATGCTGACGAATACACCTTAGATTGGTTGGTTCTTACAACTTAGGATACATAACTCATGGCAGATGTAAGTCTACTACACTTTCTCTCAGGGTTGGCCACCATACACCTATAGGCTTTATATTCTAGGGTTCGAGATAATGACACTAGCAGTGCCTTCTATTATGGGTACTATATTTAGATCACGTCCTTTGCAACCCCATTTAGACACTACTCGGGTTACTATCGGATTGGACAGTTCACCTTTTCTAGTAACCACCACTGTGGTTGGAGAATCTGTCATGTCGATGTGCAGATTCTCGCTTGGTCCAATAAATCTGAGATAGGTCAAGGCCGACATATCCCCTTCTCAGTGTGGTCCCTTGCACACCAACAAGGTCCACACAAACATATAAACAAAATATATATTCACTTGTGGATTAGGAGGACACCCTTAGCAGTACCTTTTCCCAAGTAGGTAACTATCTTTTAGGGTGTCGGAAAACTTCCTATAGGAATCTCCTCACTACTTGAGTTGATATAAGTCCCTAGCTCCATTCACTCAAGAGCTCTACAGCCTATAGACTATCCCTTTAGATTTGTAAACCAAATGTAGGTCAAGGATGATATAGCACCTTCTTAGTGGGTCCATTGCACACCGACAAGATCCATACATTAACTTAGATTAAATTAAATATAATATTATTTTCCCTAGTGCAGTTAGATCACACCCTTCTCCTGAGAGGATCCCCAAACCATATATAAATATGTCAAGAAAATAAATCAAATTCAAAACCAACCTCACAGTGGAGCCAATTTAAACCAACTCCCTTAGTAGACTCTAAATCAAAGAAATCTAACCAAACTCTTATCCCTAGCAGATAAATCCCCAAAAAAATCTATGAAATCAAACTCAAATACCAATCCCCAGCAGATAGTCTGAACTTGCTTCCCTAGTGGAAGGTTCATATACCTGATCCATAGCAGACTCGAGCCCATATCTCTAGTAAATATGCTTCCACATAAATTGAAATAAAATAAATTAAAGTCTATTTGATCTTAATCCCTAGTGGATTGTAGATTCTTATCCCCAATGTTTTCCTTTCCATAAATCATATAATCAAATCAAATTCAAACCTTATCCCCAACAGATTTTCTTCTTCTAAGCCCTCGACATAGATCACTTACATGTCATGTCTAATGCATGTGTGATCCTTTAGTGGATCTCCCTCCATGTCCTTGACATGGAATTCTCATGAAATGTTATTTCATCTTTATGCACACCTTTAATACTTCAACCAAAATCCTAACAATATATTCATTCAAATTACATCATCTTAACATTGTAATCAACATTATATGATTTGTGATGGTGCAAGCCGAAATAAACTATACAATATCATGCTAAACATATTATACCAATTAATACACTCTATTATATTATAATATATGATGTTATATTATAATTTTCTATAATGTAATATATTGTCTAACATTACACCTCATTAGAATCACTTAAAAGGAACAAATAACATAAGTTTCTCAAAATATGAATAATGCTCATTTTGGATGTTAAATTGTAATTTTTTTATTAGAAATGGTACAAAATAGTTTACTTTTGGTGTTGCTTCTTGGTGTGTGCCATGACTTTGGCCAAATTCTTCCATCTCAACCTTCAAATTAACATTTTTGTGAGTTTTGACCAAATGTATTATAACAAAAGTAAAACATACTAAAATGTACAATAACATTTAGTAACACACCACCACATTCATATATATGTGAAGTTATATTGTTATGTACATTATATTTTAATATTCTTTCATATAATATATTATCTTACATTACACCTTAAAATGAATCACTTTAAGCAAACAATTTATATAATTTGGTTGAAAAGTGAACATTTATTTTGGATGCAAAATTCCATTCTTTTGATTAAATGACACAGCATAGCACACCCCAATAATGTTCCCTAAAGCTTACCTTAAATTTAGCCAAATCCCCTCATCTCAGCCTATAAATCATTATGAATTATACGAGTACAAACTCTACTACATCATACTATAATAAACTAAAATATGCTAAACAATAAGTAGTAATACATAATAGTTTGCTATAATGCATGATGCTACACTATGTTATGGCATCCTATATTATAAAACACTTAACATATTATATTATATTATATTATATTGCATATCACATCACAAGGAATTGCTTAAGATTAAAAATCATAAAATTAGTCAAAATAATAAGAAAATTATATATTTTAGTCATATCACTTGCATATTTTAAATTGAAATAATATATTATGATGTCATGCTCTACCTATTATGAATTTGGCAAAATTCCACCATTTTAAAGTCTAAATCAACATTTTTATAAATAATGCTAGTGTAGGCTCGACTGCATGATTGTAAAATACTAAAAGAATTTATAATGTGTAGAATAATATATTATGATTTATGATGCTATACTATGCTACAACATATAATATTTATTTTGAACATAAAATCTACTTTTAGACTACAAGTGGCATAGCACACCTTTGGTACTACAACCTAATTCCTACTTCAAATTTAACATATTTCATCATCTGATTTATTAAATTAATATTTTATGATATATATTGCGGTACTCTATGAACCATAAAAAAGGATATTGGCTAGAACTAAAGAAAAATTAATGCTCTTTTAAAGTTAATCTTATTAGTAATATTCATTTTAGAGGTTATAAATTTGTGTATCATTCTGCCTGATTTTGACTCTTATAAAAGTACTAGGATTATTCATTAGTTCAAACCTAAAGACAATTTGATTAAAGTGAATACTGATGGATCTGATGCTTCAAATAAATATGGTTGTGGTGGTATCCTTAGGGAATCTAAAGCTACTGTTATTTGTGCTTTTGCCTATCCTCTCAAAGCCTGTTCTGTTATTTTTACTGAGCTTATGGATATTAATAAAGTTGTTGAAATTTGTTTGAATAGAGGTTTCCTCAACATCTGGATTGAAGTTGATGCTCTCTTTCTTCTTGACATGCTTAGTTTTAATAGAAATGGAATACTGAATTATTTTATCTCAAGTTCATTTTAAAATTTCCCACATCCTTCATGAAGATAATGTTTTGCTGATTACTTGTCTAACTTTGGTGCCAACTTAACTGAGTTTACTTTATTTGGCAAACAAACTTTACCTAAACTATTAAGAGGTTTGGTTAATCTAGATAATACTGGATTGCCTTATCTCAGATTATAAATTCTTGGCTTGGTTTTTGATGATCTTTTACTTGGTTGCCCCTTGTTAAGCCCTCTTTGGGTTATGTTAATCTACTTATTTTCTCTCTTGGCTGAGTTGGGTTATGTTTTGATCTTTACTTTTTGATTGGCCTAGTTTTTGCTACCTGGTGGTCATTGTAAGTGTAGCTTGGGTTGTATTGGTTTTTTCAGCTTGGTGGCTTCTATCTGTCTAGCTAGGAGTTTACCATAATTTTCCCTTGGCTATTTTTAATACCATCCTTTTGGGTTATGGCTATGGATACTATTGTTTTTTTTTCTTTATGTGTGGGTTTTACCTCTTTCGGCTACTTGCTAACTTACGAGTTGGATCTAATGTTGTGGTGGTTGATAGGGTGGCTTTGTTGGCTAGATGGGTTGGCTGGTTAGGTTGGTTGGATGGCTGGTTATTTTGGCTAGTTTTCATTTTTTGTTGGTGACTAATCTGGGGAGCTATTGGTGGTTTATCTCTGGCTTGATTTTGGCATGGTGGAGGTTATTGGTTGGTTGTTATTTTCTTAGTTTTCTTGACTGGGGCTTCGTGGTTGGTTTTGTTGATTTTATTTTGCTTCTTTTGGTTATGGTTTTGACCTCCTCCTGTATTGGCCTTCCTCTCTTGGCTGCAGGGGCTTTGGGTTTGGATATTGTTCTGGATTGGCTGGTTGAAGGCTATTTTGTGGCTGTTAGTTGGCCTCGGGGACATGTGGCTTGGTTGGGTGCCTTTATTGTTATTATGCTTGTTGGTTGGTTTGTAGTCTGTCTTATTGGGCTTTGTACCTCTTTTCTTTGGCTGGCTATTCAACTTACCTAGATAAGATTTTCTTTTGCCTTGGTTGGGTTTGGTGACTGTTGTCTGCTTCTACCCATTCCCTAGCTATCTTGGGTGATTTTGGCTTGATGACTGATGTTGGTCTTTACACTGACTTGGGTCTTCTGCTACTACGGTGGTTGGCTAGGAGGATATTTTTGTTGGCTGGTTTCATTAGTTGTATTTTTGGTTGGAGGGGTGGTGTTTTTGGCCATTTTTCTTGCTCCTTTCATGGATGTTATGGGAACCTACTGGTGTACTTTTAGTGACCTATATTTCTGGTTTCCTCTTGCTTTGTTTTTCTCTCTTGGCTATAGTTGACCCCATTTTTCCTATTTGAGTGGCAGCCTTGCTGTCCACCCCTTTTGCAGTTAAGCTGGCAATTTTTATTGGTTCTTTTTTCTACTTTGTTGGTGGAGGATATGAGCACTTGCGTTTTTCTTTTTTGCTCTGGTTTGAATTGTTACCCCTGTCATGATGCTTGCTCCTTTTTATTTTGTTATTCTTTTTTGGTGGTTGCTTTGGTGGTGCTCCTGCTGTATTGCTGCTATCCCTAATGGTTGGTCGATTATCTGCCTTATTGGGCTTGATTGTTCTGGTGGCTTGGAGGTTGGCACTTATGTTTATTATTTGTAGGATTTTGCAGGCTTGCTGGATGATGGACTTTGGATGATGGGCTACACAAGGTATGCTGGCTATGATGTCCTTGATGTTTCACACTCTTTCTTCTTTTTGCTGGTAGCACTACATGTAATTATAACCCTTCTCCTAAAGTTTGGATGCTTACATATAGTATTGCTCTTTGAGATGATTGTATGTGAGCCTTTTCTTTACTTTACCTTTTATTTGTTTTTACTTTTATGCTTTTATGCTTGCTTAATTGTACTCATCCTTTCAAAAGTAAGTTGTAGATTTCTTTTATAGGTTGGGAGAGTCTTGCAGGTGGATCTTGCTGGTATCAGACGAGTCAAATGAAGTTTGCTGCTACTCATATGGATTTTCTGCTATTCATTTTTTGGATTTTCTTTTGTTTTCATTAATTCATTAATTTAATAGTTAGGGGGATTATCTATTTAGGATTTATTGTACCTCTTTGAGCATTTGCATATAGATTTACCCCCTCTAAAGACTTTGTACTTTTCTTTGTGCAATAAAATTTCCCTAATTTCCCTAAAAAACCCTAAACACTAAAACCCTAAACCCTAAACCCTAAACCTTAAACACTAAAACCCTAATCCCTAAACCCTTAACCCTAATCCTTAAAATCTAAAACCCTAAACCCTAAATCATAAAACCCTAAACCCTAAACCCTTAACCCTAATCCTTAAAATCTACAACCCTAAACCCTAAACCCAAAAGCCTAAAAACCTAAACCTAAACTAAATAAAACCTAAAACTAAAATAAATAAAAAAACCCAAACCAAAATAAAATATAAAGAATAAAAAAATGAAATCCTAAACTAAAACCTAAACCTAAACCTAAACCTAAACCTAAAAATATAATAAAATAAAAAATAAACTAAAATAAAATAAATAAAAACCTAATGTAAATAAAATAAAAACAAAATGTAAAATAAAAAATAAAATAAACCTAAAATAAACCTAAAATAAAATAATATAAAAACTAAATAAAAACCTAAACCTATAAAATAAACATAAAAATAAAACTTAAAAATAAATGAAAAATAAAACCTAAACTAAAATAAACTAAACTAAAATAAATAAAACCTAAACCTAAACACTAAACTAAATGAAATAAAATAAACTAAAAATAAACCTAAACCTAAACTAAAAAATAAACTTAAAAATAAACCTAAAATGAAAACCTAAACCTAATCATAAAAAAAATAAAATAAAACCTAAACTTAAACAAAAGAAAAAATAAAACCTAAACTTAAAAAAATAAAATAAAATAAAACTAAACTAAAAATAAACATAAATCTAAACCTAAACCTAAAAAAGAAAACTAAAATAAAATACCTAAACAAAAATGAATAAACATAAAATAAACTAAATAAAAATAAAAAATAAACCTAAATAAAATAAAAAATTAAAATAAATAAATAAAATAAACTAAATAAACTAAAAAAACCTAAACCTACCGATTTACCTATTTAAAAAAAAGAACCCTAAACCTTAAACCGTAAATGCTAAATCATAAACCCTAAACATTAAAACTAACCCAAAACCTACAACCCTAAACCTACAACCCTAAAACCTAAACCCTAAACTAACCCTAAACCCTAAACCCTAAAATTAACCCTAAACCTACAACCCTAAACCCTAAACCCTAAATTAACCCTAAACCTTGAACCCTAACCCTAACCCTAAAATAACCCTAAAACCTAAAACCCTAATCCTAAACCCTAAACTAACCATAAACCATAAACCCTAAACAATAAAAACCCTAAACCTTAATGCCTAAACCTAAACCCTAAAAACCCTAAACCCTAAAGGCTAAACACTAAACCCTAAACCCTAAATCCTAAACTCTAAAACCTAAATCCTAAACCCAAACAACCTAAAAACTTAAACCTAAAGTAAAATAATTAAAAAACCTAAACTTAAATAACATAAAAAAAATAAAATAAAAATAAACTAAAATAAATTAAATAAAAACCTAAATTAAACTAAAAAATAAAATAAACCAAAGAATATAAAGCCTAAATAAAATAAAAACTAAATGTATAATAAAATAAAATAAAATAAAGACTAAATAAAAACAAAAACTTATAAAATAAAACTCAAACCTAAACCTAAACCAAACCTAAATGTAAAAAAAAATTAAAACCCTAAACCCTAAACTAAAACCTGAACCCTAGACCTAAAACCTAAACTCTAAACCCTAAAAACCCAAATCCCTAAACCCTAAACCCTAAAATCGTAAACCCTAAACCCTAAACCCTAAACCCCAAACCTTAAAACCCTAAATCTTAAACCCTTAACTAAACCAAAATCCTAAACCCTAAAAAGTTAAAAACCTAAACCTAAAAAAAATAAAACCTAAAAAATAAATAAATAAAAAAACCTAAACCAAAATAAAATTAAAAATAATAAATAAATAAAATCCTAAACTAAAAGCTAAACCTAAACCTAAAAAGAAAATAAAATAAAAAATAAAAACTAAACTAAAATAAAATAAATAAAAACCTAAACTAAACTAAAAAAAATATAAAACCTAAATAAAATAAAAACTAAACCTAAAATAAAATTAAAATAATGTTAAAATAAAATAAACAAAATTAAATAAAAACCTAAAACTTAAAAATAAACCTAAAAATAAATAAAAAAGTAAAACCTAAAACCCTAAACCAAAAAAAAACTTAAACCTAAATAAAATAAAATAAACATAAACTTAAATATAAATAAATAAAAAACCAAATTATCATAAATAAAACCTAAACCTAAACCTAAAATAAACTAAACCTAGGCCTAAACCTAAACCCTAAATAGAATAAAATAAACTAAAAATAAACCTAAACCTAAACTAAAAAATAAAACCTAAAAATAAACCCAAAATAAAAACCTAAAACCTAAACTTAAAAAAACAAACTAAAAAACTAAACCTAAACTTAAAAATAAAAAATGAAACCTAAACATGAAAAATAAAATAAAAATAAATCTAAACTGAAAAAATATCCATAAAGTTAAACCAAAAAATAAACTAAAATAAAAAACCTAAACAAAAATAAATAGACTTAAAATAAATAAACTAAACTAAATAAAATTAAAAATAAACCTGGATAAAAAATAAAATAAACTAAAACAAATAAAAAATTAAATAAATCTAAACCTATGACTTTACTTAATTTTAAAAAAATAATAAAAAATAAATAATAACTCTAACCCTAAACCCTAAAACTAACCCTAAACCCTAAAGTGTGAACCATAAACCTACAATCCTAAACCTTAAACCCTAAACCCTAAACCCTAAACCTTAAAACCTACAACCTATAATCATAAACCCTAAACTATAAATCTCAAACCCTAAACCCTAAACCCTACAACAACAACAACAACAACAAGCCTTTATCCCACTAAGTGGGGTCGGCTACATGAATCCTTTGTCCATTGTGTCCTATTATGTGTCAAATTCTCATTTAATTCAAGTATACTAAGATCATTTTTTATACATCTTATCCAAGTCTTTTTAGGTCTACCTCTACCTTTCTTAACATAAGGCAAATCTAATGCATCTACTCTCCTAACCAAGTCATCAGACGGCCAACACTTTATGTGGCAAACCATTTAAGGTGACTCTCTCTAATCTTATCTGCAACCGGAGATACTCCAGCTTTTTCTCGAACATACTCATTTTGCATTTTATATCTAAGAGTAAAGCCACTCATCCACCTGAGCATCCTCATCTCTGTAACACTTAACTTAGTCTTATGCTTCTTTTTTATTGGCCAACATTCTACACCATAAGTCATTACAGGTCTTACCACCATCTTATAAAATTTTCCCTTAAGTTTAATTGGAACTTTTCTTTCACACAACAGACCAGATGTATTCCTCCACTTCAACCATCCAACTTGAATTCTACTACTAACATCTCCATCTATTTCACCATCATTTTGAACAATAGGGCCTAAATATCTGAATCACTCACTCTTATTAATGTCTTGTTCACCTAATGTCACAACGCAACCACTAGAACTTCTACAACTAAAATTACACTCCATATATTTAGTTTTAGATCTACTTAAATGAAAACCTTTAGACTATAATGTTGACCTCCATAATTCCAGTTTCTCTTGGACTCCCTCTCTAATCTTATCAACAAGAAGAATGTCATCAGCAAAAAGCATACACCAAGGTACATCTTCCTGTAAGTGCCTAGTAAGAACATCCATAACTAAATTAAAAAGATAAGGGCTTAAAGCTGATCCTTGATGTAATCCAATTGAAATGGGAAAATATTTTGGCAATCCTCCTTGTGTTTGGACACAAGTAATAGCTCTAATATACATATCCTAATGACTTGAATATAACCAATATTAACTCCTTTCTATTCTAGAACTCTCCAAATAATATCTCTTGAAATTTTATCATAAGCTTTCTCTAAATCAATAAATATCATATGTAAATCTTCCTTACTTTCTCTATACTTCTCCATCAAACCTCTTAACAAATGTATAGCATCCATAATAGATCAACCTGGTGTAAAACCAAACAGATTATGAGAAATTTTGTATCACATCCCGACCTCTGCTCAATTACTCTCTCCCATAATTTTAATGTATGACTCATTAACTTAATTCCTCTATAATTTGCACACTCTTGTGCATCACTATATTCTTAAATATAAGAACCAACAAACTCTCCACTCATCTGCATCTTTTAGTCTTTAAAATAACATTAAAAAGATTTGTAAGCCAGGAAATTCCTTGATCTCCTAAACATTTCCACACCTCTATTGGAATATCATCAGGTCCTACTGCTTTTCCACATTTAATTTTCTTTAAAGCTTCTCTAACTTCAGATTTACTAATACGACGATAAAAAAAAATTCTCTATTTTTATTTAGGTTATTAAGGTTGCTAAAATCAATCATACATTCAAATCCTTCACTGAAAAGTTTATCAAAATATCTCATCCACCTATGTTTAATATCCTTTTCTAAGAAAAGTACTTTATTATCTTCATCCTTAATACACCTCACTTGAACTAAGTCTTTACTTCTCCTGTCTCTTTGGTTGGCTAACTTATGCATACATCTTTCACCTTCTTTGGTATCTAATCTATTCTATAAATAACTAAAAGCTAAATTTTTTGCATCATATATTGCTTTCTTAGAATCTCTATAGGTCACTTTATATATTTCCCAATTCTCCAAGTTTTTACAACTAAACCAAGTTTTATAACAATGCTTCTTATTTTTTATCTTTTCTTGCACACTCTCACTCAACCATGAACTATTTTTATTAAAAGAAGATTTTCCTTTAGATTCTCCAAGAACATTTTGTAGCAACTTGCTTAAGTTTACTTGCTACTTTTTCAGACATAACATTAGCTTTTTTATGAACATCCCAAATTCTAAGCTCATGTAACTTGCTCTTAAAAATATTTTTATTTGTGCTCTTTAAGTGTCCCCATGTAATCCTAGGACAATAATTTGAATTATTTTTCTTCTTCCAATCTTTCATCTTAAAATCTAAGACTAACAATCGATGTTCGGTACTTAAACTTTTACTTAGAATGACCTTATAATGTTTACAATCTAAACAATCTATCTTTCTTATCAGAAAATAATCAATATGTGTTTTACTAGATCTATTTTTATAAGTAATAATATGTTCATCTCTTTTCTTAAATAAAGTATTAGCAACTACAAAATCATAATGCAAAATTTAATAGAGTCTTACCTCCTTCATTAGTTACTCTAAATTCATAGCCACTATGAATACTTTTAAAATCTTCTATCACTTTATCAACATATCCATTTAAATCGCCTCCAATAATACTTTTCTCTTCAAGAGGTATCTTATATTAATCCCTCTAATTCATTCCAAAATTTTCTTTGAGCTTACATCCAAACCAACTTGAGGAGCATACACACTTATAACATTGATAATCTTAGTATCAACAATAATCTTTAAAGCTATAATTCTATTTTTAATATTTATAACATTATCCTTCAACCTTTTATCTATAATCACACCTACACCATTTCTAGTTCAACTTCTACTTGAATACCAAAGTTTAAAACCTAAACTATCAATCTCCTTGGCCTTCTCCCCAACCCATTTAGTTTCTTGAACACATAAATATTTATTTTTCTATGAACCATAAAATCTATTAATTCTATTAATTTACCTATAAGAGTACATATATTCCCTAAACCCTAAACCCTAAAAACTAAAAACCTAAAAAAAAAACTAAACCTAAACTAAATATAACCTAAAAATAAAATAAATAAAAAAATTTAAACCTAAATAAAATAAAATAAAAATTAAAATAAAATATAAACAAAACCTAACCTAAACCCAAACCAAAACATAAAAAAATAAAATAAAATAAATGAAAACCTAAACTAAATTAAAAATAAATAACATAAAATAAAAAACCTAAATAAAATAAAAACTAAATGTAAAATAAAAATAAAATAATCCTAAAATAAAATAAAATAAAATAAAATAAAAACTAAATTAATACCTAAACCTAAAAAATAAACTAAAAAGTAAATCCAAAAAAATACAAAATAAAATAAAACCTAAACCATAAACTAACATAAACCTAAATAAATAAAATAAAATAAACCTAAAACCAAAACTAATAAACTAAACTAAAATAAATAAAATCTAAACCTAAACCTAAAATAAACTAAACCCTAAACCCTAAACTAATTAAAATAAAATAAATAAAATCTAAACCTAAACCTAAAATAAACAAAACCCTAAACCCTAAACTAATTAAAATAAAATAAACTAAAAATAAACCTAAACCTAAACTAAAAAATAAATCTTAAAAATAAACCTAAAATAAATACTTAAAACCTAAACATAAAAAAACAAAATAAAAACCTAAATCTAATCCTAAAAAATAAGATAAAAATAAAACTAAATTAAAAAATAAACCTAAACATAAAAAAGAAACAAAAATAAAAAATTAAAATTAAAATAAATAAATCTAAAATAAACAAACTATACTAAATAAAAATATAAATAAACCTAAATAAGAAAAAATATAGTAAAATAAATAAACTAAATAATCTAAATAAACTAACTAAATAAACCTAAACCAACTAGTCTACTTAATTTAAATAAAAAATTCAAAAATTCAAAAATTCAAAAAAAATAAATTAAAAAAAACCCTAACCCTAAACCCTAAACCCTAAAACTAACCATAAACATTAAACCCTGAATACTAAACCTAAAATCCTAAACCTTAATCCTAAACCTTAAAACCCTAAACCCTAAACCTTAAACCCTAAACCCTAAACCCTAAACCCTAAACCCTAAAATACTAAAACCCTAAACCATAAACCCTAAACCCTAAACCCTAAGCACTAAACCCTAAGACCTAAAATCCAAACCCATAAACCCTAAACCCCAAACCCTAAACTCTAAACCTTAAAAACCAAAAAAATCTAAACCTAATCTAAATCAAACCTAAATAAAATAAAAAAATTAAATTAAATAAAATCCTAAACTAAAACCTAAACTTAAATGTAAAAAAAATAAAATAAAAATGAAATAAAATAATATAAATAAAAACCCAAACTAAACGAAATAAATAATGTAAACTAAAAAATAAAAAACTTAAATAAAATAAAAACTAAACATGAAATAAATAAAATAAAATAAAAACTTAAACCTAAAAAATAAATCTAAAAATAAATAAAAAATAAAACCTAAACCCTAAACTAAAAAAATAACCTAAACCTAAAATAAACAAAATAAAATAAACCTAAACTTAAACTAAAATAAACTAAACTAAAATAAAAAAGCCTAAACCTAAACCTAAAATAAACTAAACTTAAACCCTAAACTAAATTAAATAAAATATACTAAAATAAACCTAAACCTAAACTAAAAAAATAAAACCTAAAAATAAACCTAAAATAAAAACCTAAAACCTAAACCAAAAAAATAATAATAAAAAACTAAACCTAAACCTAAAAGTAAAAAATAAAACCCAAACCTAAAAAATAAAATAAAAATAAAACTAAAATAAAAAATAAACCCAAACCTAAACCTAAAACTAAAAAATAAATTAAAATAAAAACATAAATAAAAATAAATAAACCTAAAATAATTAAACTAAAATAAATAAAAATAATAAACTTAAAAAATAAAAAATAAAATAATCTAAAATAAATAAAAAATAAACTAAATAAATCTAAATATATCGGTTTACTTAATTTAAATAAAAAATCCCTAAACCATAAATAATAAACCCTAAACCCTAAACCCTAAACCTACAACCCAAAACCTACAACCTTAATCCCTAAACCCTAAACCCTAAACCCTAAACTAACCTTAAACCATAAACTAACCCTAAACCCTAAATCGTAAACCCAAAAAACCCTAAACCCTAAAGCCTAAACCATAAACCCTAAACTAACCCTAAACCTTAAACTAACCCTAAACCCTAAACCCTAAACCCAAAACCCTAACACCCCAAACCATAAAACCCTAAACCCTAAACCCTAAACTTGAACCATAAACCCTAAAGAATAAACCCCAAATCCCAAACCCTAAACCCTAGCCCTAAACCTAAACCTAAAGTAACTAAATAAATTAAAAAATAAATGTAAACCTTAAAATGTAATAAACCTAAAACCTAATAAGCCTAGACCCTAAGAATGAATAGAACCTTAATGGCAGGAACATCACAAAACCAGTTAAATTTGGCTGAGGCAGGTGGAGGCAGTTATCATAGTGGTGGTGGAGGATCTTGATGTGCTGGTTGATTTAGAGGTGGTCATCGGAGCAATGGTTGTTATAGAGCCGGGAGAAATGACGAAGGTTACAGCTGTTGTGGGAACGCAGACATTTCTAATGGAAATTAGAGAAATGGAAGAATGACCGATCCGATCTGCTGCTTATGGAACCATGTCTTTATAGTAGAGATGGTTCTAGTTATCTAGGCTGTTTGATTAGCTCTAACCATGCTCATTTTTATCTATGTCATTGCTTATGTCTTAGAAAACCTATTGTGTTACTTGGTTGATGAAATCAAAAAGAGGAAATGTTGAATTTAAATTGGTTCACTGTTGAAAAAAAACAAAAACCCTAAACCCTAAACTAAAACATAAACCCTAGACCTAAAACTTAAACCCTAAACCCTAAAACCCTATACCTAAACCCAAAATCTTAAAGCTTAAACCCTAAAACTATAAACCTTAAACCCTAAATCGTGAACTGTAAACCCTAAACCCTAAACCCTAAACCCTAAACCGTGAACCCTAAACCCTAAACCCTAAACCTTAAAAAGCTAAAAACCTAAACATAAACTAAATAAAACCTACAAATAAAATAAATAAATAAACCTAAATCAAAATAAAATTTAAAAAATAAAATAAAATATAATAAAACCTAAACAAAAAAATCTAAACCTAAACCTAAACCTAAACATAAACCTAAAGAGAATATAAATAAATAAAACCAAGCTAAAATAAAATAAATATAAACCTAAACTAAACAAAAAAAATAAAAAACCTAAATAAAATTAAAATTAAACCAAAATTAATAATTGGAATAATGTGCATTTTGCCCTACCTGTATATTAGAGATGAGTAAATAGGTAGGTGTCCATTGTTTTGCTACCGACATGCATGTAAGCAAGACTCATGATCTTTGGATCTGCATGCTTCCTTAATGTTATGTCATCATGTTGCAAATCGAATGGAATTTTCGGGCATAGTGCAAGGCAAAAATGCGTGCCCATGAAAAAGTAAGCTTTTTTTGGGATTCGGGAACTAATGGCCTGACAACAACTAAACCCTAACCCTAAACCCTAAACCCTGAATACTAAACCTAAAACCCTAAACCCTAAACCTAAACCTTAAAACTCTAAACCCTAAACCTTAAACCCTAAACCCTAAACCCTAAACCTAAAACCCTAAACCCTAAACCCTAAACCCTAAACACTAAACCCTAAACCTACAACGCCAAACCCATAAACCCTAAACCCCAAACCCTAAACCCTAAACCTTAAAAACTAAAACCTAAACCTAAACTAAATAAAACCTAAATAAAATAAAAAAATTAAATTAAATTAAATCCTAAACTAAAACCTAAACCTAAATGCAAAATAAAATAAAATAAAAATAAAAATGAAATATAAATAATATAAATAAAAACCCAAACTAAACGAAATAAATAAATAAACCAAAAAATAAAAAACCTAAATATAATAAAAACTAAACATGAAATAAATAAAATAAAATGAAAACTAAATAAAAACTTAAACTTAAAAAACAAATCTAAAAAGAAATAAAAAATAAAACCTAAACCCTAAATTAAAAAAAAAAATCTAAACCTAAAATAAAAATAAAAAATAAACCTAACCTTAAACTAAAATAAACTAAACTAAAATAAAAAAACCTAAACCTAAACCTAAACCTAAAATAAACTAAACCAAAACCCTAAACTAAATAAAATAAAATAAACTAAAAATATACCTAAACCTAAACTAAAAAATAAAGCCTAAAAATAAACCTAAAATAGAAACTTAAAACCTAAACCAAAAAATAAAATAAAATAAAAAACTAAACCTAAACCTAAACCTAAAAGTAAAAAATAAAACCTAAACCTAAAAAATAAAATAAAATAAAAATAAACTAAAATAAAAAATAAACATAAACCTAAACCTAAACCTAAAAAATAAACTAAAATAGAAAACCTAAATAAAAATAAATAAACCTAAAATTATTAAACTAAACTAAATAAAAATAAAAAATAAAGCTAAAAAATAAAAAATAAAATAAACTAAAATAAATAAAAAAGACTAAATAAATCTAAATCTATCGATTTACTTAATTTTTTTTTAAAAAAAACCCTAAACCCTAAACCCTAAATAAACCTAAAACAAACCTAAACTAAAATAAACCTAAACCCTAAACCCAAACCTCTAAACAAACCTACAACCTTAAACTAAACCCTAAACCCTAACCTTAAACCCAAACCAAACCCTAAACCCTAAACTAACTAACCCTAAATCAGAAACCCAAAACCCTAAACCTAAAGCAAACCCTAAACCCTAAACTAACCCTAAACCTTAAACTAACCCTAAACCCTAAACCCTAAACCCCTAACCCTAAACCCTAAAACCAAAAACCCAAAACCTTAAAACCCTAAACCCTAAACCTTAACCATAAACCCAAAAAGAATAAACCCTAAACCCCAAACCATAAACCCTAACCCTAAACCTAAACCTAAAGTAACTAAATAAATTAAATAATAAACGTAAACCATAAAAACTAATAAACCTAAAACCTAATAAACCTAAACCCTAAGAATGAACAGAACTTTGATGGTAGGAACATCACCATTAACCTGGCTCAGTCTAGATATGGCAGTAGAGGCGAAGGTGGAGGCGGCGGTTATCTTAGTGGTGGTGGGGGATCTGCATGTGCTAGTTGATATGGAAGTGGTCGTCGAAGCAATGGTTGTTATAGAGCCGGGAGGAGCGACAAAGGTTACAGCCGTTGTGGCGATGCAAGTGGTTTTAATGGAAATTGGAGAAACTGAAGAACGGCCGATCTGATCTACCGCTTATGGAACCGTGTCTTTATAATAGAGATGGTTCTAGTTATCTAGGCTTTTTGATTTGCTCTAACCATGCTCATTTTTTATCTATGTCGTTGCTTGTGTCTTAGAAAACTTGGTGCGTTACTTGGTTGATGAAATCGAAAATAAGAAATTTTGAATTTGAATTAGTTCACTATTAAAAAAAACCAAAAACCCTAAATCCTAAACTAAAACCTAAACCCTAGACCAAAAACCTAAACCCTAAACCCTAAAAACCCTATACCCTAAACTCTAAATCTTAAAGCTTAAACCCTAAAACCTTAATCCTTAAACCCTAAACCCTGAACTCAAACCCTAAACCCTAAACCCTCAACTAAACCTAAACCCTAAACCCTAAACCTTAAAAAGTTAAAAACCTAAACCTAAATTGAATAAAACCTACAAATAAAATTAATAAATAAACCTAAATCAAAATAAAATAAAAAAATAAAATAAAATAAAATAAAAACCTAAATAAAAACCTTAACCTAAACCTAAACCTAAACTTAAACCTAAAAAGAAAAAAAATAAATAAAAACCAAGCTAAAATAAAATAAATAAAAACCTAAACTAAACTAAAAAAAATAAAAAAACCTAAATAAAATAAAAATTAAACCTAAAATAAAATAAAATAAAATAAAATAAATACATACACCTAAAAAAAGAAATAAAAAAAAAAAAAACCTAATCCCTAAACTAAAAAAAAAAACCTAAGCCTAAAATAAAAATAAAATAAACCTAAACTAAAATAAACTAAACTAAAATAAATAAAACCTAAATATAAACCTAAAATAAACTAAACCTTAACCTAAACCCTAAATATAATAAAATAAACTAAAAATAGCCTAAACCTAAACTAAAAGAATAAAACCTAAGAATATCCATAAAATAAAAACCTAAAACCTAAACCTAAAAAAATAAAATAAAATCTTAAACCTAAACATAAAAACCTAAACACAAAAATTAAAATTAAAATAAAACTAAAGTAAAAAATAAACCTAAACCTAATCTAAAAAATAAACTAAAGTAAAAACCTAAACTATAATAAATAAATCTAAAATAAATAAACTAAACTAAATAAAAATAAAAATTAGCCTAAATAAAACTACAAAATAAACTAAAATAAAATGAATAAAAAATAAACTAACTAAACCTAAACCTATGATTTTACTTTATTTATAAAAAAAACCCTAACCCTAAACGATAAACCCTAAACCATGAATGCTAAACCTACAACCTTAAACCTTAAAACTTAAACCCTAGAGCCTAAACCCTAAACCCTAAACCTTAAACCATAAAACCCTAAACCTTAAACTCTAAAACCTATAACCCTAAACCCTAAACCCCAAACCCTAAATCCTAAACCCTAAAGAACCTAAAAAACTAAAAAATAAAGTAAAATAAAAACCTAAACCCAAACCTAAATGTAAAAATCAAATAAAATAAAAAATTAAAATTAAAATAAAATAAAATAAATAAAAACCTAAACTAAACTAAAAAATAAAATAAACTTAAAAATCAAAAATGTCAATAAAATAAAACTAAATGTAAAATCAAAATAAAATAAACCTAAAATAAACTAAAATAAAAACTAAATAAAAACTTAAACTTAAAAAATAAACCTAAAAATAAAACCAAAAAATAAATAAAAAAGAAAACCTAAACCCTAAACTAAAAATAAAACCTAAACCTAAATAAAGAAAATAAAATAAACCTAAACCTAAACTAAAATGAACTAAACTTTAATAAATAAAACCTCAGCCTAAACCCAAAATAAACTAAATCTAAACCCTAAACAAAATAAAAATAAAAAAATAAACCTAAAACTAAACTAAAAAATAAAACTTAAAATCAAAACCTAAAACCTAAAACAAAAAAATAAAATAAGAACCTAAAACCAAAAAAAATAAAAATAAACCTCAAAAACAAAAAACAAATAAATAAAACTAAGCTAAAAAATAAGCATAAACCTAAACCAAAACTAAAAAAACTAAAACAAAACCTAAATTAAAATAAATAAACATAAAACAAATAAACTAAACTAAAAAAATAAAAAATGAACCGAAATAAAAATAAATAAATAAATAATAAAATAAAATAAAAAAATAAACTAAATAAACATAAACCTACCGATTAACTTAATTTAAAAAAAAAACTAAACCCTAAACTCTAAACCCTAAACCCTAAATGCTAAATCCTAAACCCTAAACCCTAAACCCTAAACTAAAACTAACCCTAAACCCTAAACCCTAAACCTACAACCCTAATCCTTAAACCCTAAACCCTAAAAAACCTAAACCCTAAACTAGTCTTAAACCTTAAACCCTAAACCCAAAACCCTAAATCCTCAAAACCAAAAAACCTAAAGCCTAAACATTAAACCCTAAACCCTAAATCTTAAACTCTAACCCTAAATCCTAAACCCTAAAACCCTAAACCCTAAACCCTTACCATAAACCTTAAGCCTAAAAGCATAAACTCTAAATCCCAAAACCCTAAACCTTAAATCATAAGCCCTAAACCCTAAACCCTAACCCTAAACACCAAACCCTAAACCTAAACCTAAATTAACTAAATGAATTAAAAAAGAACCTAAACCAAAAAACTAATAAACATAAACCCTAAGAATGGGCAGAACCTTGATGGCAGGAACATCGTCATCAACTAGGCTTAATTTAGGTCTAGTGTTGGAGATGAAGGTGGAGGCACTGATTATGGCGGTGGTGGCGGATCTGGAGGTGCTAGTGGATAAGGAGGTGGTGGTCAGAGCAGTTGTGGTTATGGAGGCGGGAGGAGAGATGGAGAATACATCCATGGTGGTGGCAAAGGGAGAGATCGGGGATATGATGGTGGATCCCGCTACTCGGGAGGCCGGGGTGGTTCAGACGGGAACTAGAAAAATTGATGAACGATCAGTCTGATCTATTGCTTATGGAGCTGTGCTGTACAGTAGAGACAGATCTATTTATGTAGGGATTATGATTTGCTCTATGGGTGCTCATTTTTTATCTATGTCATCTCTTGTGTCTTAGAAAACTTGGGGTGCTACTTGGTCGATGAAATCAAAAAGAAGAAAAGTTGAATCTAAATTTGTTCTATGTTAAAAAAAACCTTAAACTCTAAACCATAAACCCTAAACACTAAACTAAAACTTAAACCCTATACATAAAACCTAAACCCTAAACCTAAACCCTATACCCCTAAACCCTAAACCTATAACACTAAACCCTAAACCTTGAACCCTAAACCCTGAACCCTAAACCCTAACCTTAAACCCTAAACCATAAAATCTTAAACCCTAAAACCATAAACCCTAAACCTTAACCCGAAATGCTAAACCTTAACCCCAAACCCTAAACCTAAACCTAAAGTAACTAAATAAATTAAAAAATAAACCTATTAAACCTAAACCTAAACCTAAACCCTAAGAATGGGCAGAACCTTGATAGCAGGAACATCATCATTAACCAGACTAACGCTAGATCTGGCAGTGGAGGTAAAGGCGTCGTTATCACAATGGTGGTGGGGATTTGGAGGTGTGATGATGGAGCTGGTGGTGAGTAGTATGGAGGAGGAGGGAGAGATCGGGGATATGATGGTAGATCCCACTACTTGAGAGGCTAGAAGGATTCTGATGGGAACTAGAGAAACTGAAGAATGGCCAATCCGATCTACTGCTTATGGAATTGTGTCTTTATAGTAGAGATGATTCTAGTTATCTAGGATTTTGATTTGCTCTATGTGTGCTCATTTTTTATCTATGTCATCGCTTGTGTCTTAGAAAACTTGGTGTGTTACTTGGTTGATGAAATCGAAAAGAAGAAATGTGGAATATTAATTTGTTCTCTATTAAAAAAATACCAAAAAACCTAAACCCTAAACTAAAACTTGAACCTTAGACCTAAAACCTAAATCCTAAACCCTAAATCCTAAAAACCCTAAACCCTAAACCCTAAACACTAAACTCAAACTTTAAAACCAAAAATGCTAAACCCTAAACCCTAAATACAAAATGCTAAAGCCTAAACACTAAACCCTAAATCGTAAACCCTAAACACTCAACTAGCCCTAAACCCTAAACCCTCAACTAACCCTAAACACTAAACCTTAAAAAGCTAAAAACATTAACCTAAACTAAATAAAACCTAAAAATAAAATAAGTAAATAAACATAAACCAAAATAAAATAAAAACCCAAACTAAAACCTAAACCTAAACCTAAAAAGAAAATAAAATAATAAACAAAAACTAAACTAAAATAAAATAAATTAAAACCTAAACTAAACTAAAAAATAAAATAAACCAAACAATAAAAAACCTAAATAAAATAGAAACTAAACTTTTAAAAAAACTTAAAATAAAAGAATAATAATAACTAAATAATAACCTAAACCTAAAAAATAAACCTATAAATAAATAAAAAATAAAACCTAAACCCTAAACTAAAAAAATCCTAAACCTAAAATAAACAAAATAAAATAAACATAAACCTAAACTAAAATAAACTAAACTAAAATAAATAAAACCTAAACCTAAACCTAAAATTAACTAAACCTAAACCATGAACTAAATAAAATAAAATAAAATAAACCACAAACAAACTTAATCCTAAACTAAAAAAACCTAAATAAAACCAAATAAATAAAACCAAAAAACCTAAACCT
The DNA here is from genome assembly GCA_021442155.1 of Cymbidium sinense. Lineage (NCBI taxonomy): Eukaryota > Viridiplantae > Streptophyta > Magnoliopsida > Asparagales > Orchidaceae > Cymbidium > Cymbidium sinense. The sequence goes on from CM038216.1 coordinate 221,798,640, forward strand.
AAAAAAAATAAATAAAAAAACCTAAATCTAAACCTAAAAATAAAATAAAACCTAAATATATAAAACAAAATAAAAAATAAAATGAAACAATAAAATAAACATAATCTAAACCTAAACCTAAACCTAAAAAAATAAACTAAACAAAACCTAACTAATAAACCTAACCTAAACCTAAACCTAAACCTAAAACTAACCTAAACCTTAAACCTAAACTAAAACCTAAACAAAACTAAACCTAAACTAACCCTAAACTAACCCTAAACTACTTTAACCCTAATACCTTAAAGCTAAACTAAACCCTAAACCCTGACCTAATCCTAACCTTAAAACTTAAACCTAAAACCTAAACCTTAAACTTGTAACTTAAACCCTAAACTTAAAAAAGTTTTAAACTCTAAATCCTAAACCCTAAACCCTAAATCCTAAACTAACCTTAAACCTAAAGCTAAACCTAAACCCTAAATCATAAATCATAAACCCTAAACCCTAAAAACCCTAAACCCTAAAGCCTAAATACTAAACCCTAAACCCTAAACCTAAACCCTATACCCTAAACCCTAAATCCTAAGCCCTAAACCCTAAAACCTAAACCCTAATCACTAAGCCTAAACCCTAAAGCCCTAAACCCTAAACCCTAAACCACAAACCCTAAACCTAAATTGAAAGTAACTAAATAAATTAAAAAGTAAACCAAAACCTTAAAACCTAGTAAGCTTAAACCTAAACCTAAACCCTAAGAATGGGCAGAACCTTGATGGCAGGAATGTCACCATCAACCGCCCGCCAGATCTTGGTGGTGGTGAAGGTGGTGGTTATCATAGTGGTGGTGGGGATATGGAGGTTGTGGATATGGAGGTGGTGGTCGAGCGTGGTGGTTATGGAGGTGGGAGGAGGGAGGAGGTTCTGACCATGGTGGTGGCGGAGGGAGAGATAAGGGATATGATGGTGGATCCTGCTATTTGAGAGGCCGAGGTGGTTCTGATGGGAACTCATGAAGAAGACCGATCCGACCCGCTTGTGGAATTGTGTCTTTATAGTAAAGATGGTTCTAGTTATCTAGGGATTTTGATTTGCTCTATGCATGCTCATTTTTGATCTATGTCGATACTTGGGTCTTAGAAAACTTGGTGTGTTATATGGTTGATGAAATTGAAAAGAAGAAATGTTAAATCTAAATTTGTTCTCTATTAAAAATAAAGAAAACAAAACTCTAAACCCTAAATAAAAACTTGAACCCTAAACCTAAAACCTTAACCCATAACCATAAACCCTAAACCCCAAAAATGAAACCCTAAACCCTAAACCTTAAATAAACCCTAAACCTTAAAACTTAAACCCTAAACCCTAAGACCTAAACCTTAAACACTCAACCCTAAACCCTAATCCCTAAACCCCAAACCCTAAACTGTAAAGCCTAAACTCTAAACTAACCTAAATCACAAACCCTAAACCCCAAACCCTAAACCCTAAAAAGCTAAAAACATAAACCTAAACTAAATAAAACATAAAAATAAAATAAATAAATAAACCTAAATAAACTAAAATAGAAAAATAAAATAAAATAAAAACATAAACTAAAACTCAAACCTAAAATAAAACTTTAAAAGAAGATAAAAAAAATAAAACCTAAAATAAAATGAAATAAATAAAAACCTAAACAAAACTAAAAAAATAAAAAAACTTAAATAATATAAAACTAAACCTAAATTAAAAATAAAATAAACCTACAAAAAAAATTAAAACTAAAAAAAAACCTAAACCTAAAAACAAATAAAAAAACTAAACCCTAAACTAAAAAAGAAAAAACTGAAACCTAAAATAAAAATAAAATAAACCTAAACCTAAACTAAAATAAATAAAACCTAAACCAAAACCTAAAATAAACTAAATCTAAACATAAACATGAACTAAATATAATAAAATAAACTATAAATAAACCAAAACCTAAACTAAAAAATAAAACTTGAAAATATACTTAAAATAAAAACCTAAAACCTAAACCTAAAAGAAAAATAAAAACTTAAACCTAAACCTAAAACTAAAAAATAAAATAAAAGTAAACTAAAAAATAAACCATAACCTAAACTTAAACCTAAAAATAAATTAAATAAAAAATACCAAAACCAAAATAAATAAATCTAAAATTGCCAACTTCCACTACACTCAAATTCAACCAAATTCCTTGCACACTCCATCGAGAGAACCCAATCGAGCTTGCCTAAGCTTTCTTCCAAGTTCTTGAAGCAAGGGAAGATCTATTTCAATCAAAATTAAACTCAAGCTAAGGAAGAGTTGGTCCATAGAGCCATCCACTCAACCTCAAGAGCTAAAACTTTCACCAAAGCTCTTCTCACTGACTAAGGCTTCTCAAGGGAATCAAGTGCCTGATCACCACCAATGAGGTATGCCATTTTTTGAGCATTAAACTCTATGTGGTGTGGAGCTTTATGAAAGAAATTTTGATCCCATAGAATTTTGACCATTAGATGTGCTTGCCATTAGGTTTATATGGTGTGGGTTGATTTTAAATCCAATCCGAACTCTCTTGAGCTCGGATCTTCACTTTGAAAGTGGACGGTCCACATTTTTCATAGGGAAGATCTCTGGCCATCCATCCGTGCATTTTGGATGGATGGCCAAGATTAAAATGCATTTTATCTCCTATTTTATCCTCTCTGATTTGGATTTAATCTCAGCCATCGGTTCCTTAATCAGACGGCTGAGGGAAAAGCACATAGCGCTGCCACCACGCGATGCTATGATGTGACATTTTAAAATGTGAATCAAGGAGTGACGCATGTAAAGTGCAGTTGTGTTAGCTGCATGCGTGGCATGCTGTAATATTAGAGAATTAATTAAGGTTTAAATAATTCTTAATTGATTACCTAAGATTCTAAAATTCATTTCTCAACCTAGAAAAATAAAGAAAATATAAAATAAATTGCACTAGAAAGATATTTGAACATAGAATACTTTAAATTTTATTTTAATTAATTTTGAATATATCTTTTCTCTAAATTTGGGTTTTATTGGAAATCTTAATTTGCTAATTACTCCCTGATTAATCCACTGATTAATCTCAAACTTCTTGATTATATTTTGTGGGATGACTTCTACCTCTCCTAATTTTCTTGGGATTTATTAGTGGTTTAATTGTGGAAATTGCTAATTCATTTCTGAATTACTCCTTTAATATGAGTCACAGGATTTTGAAATCGGCTTAACAACTTCTTCAAAAGTGATGACAGATATAGAGCAGTTACCACTTGTATGCTCTTTCACCAACTAGGCTAGGCCAAGAGTTTATTTTCATGAGCAAAAGTAGAGCCAGAGTTGTCCCTTGATCTGAGATATTAGTGAGATTAGCTACACACCACAAAACTTACCTTAACCTAGGAAATTGACTTCGATAGGCCTCCTTTCCTTCCCCCTTTGCTGCTTGAAAGAAAACTAAGGGTCACCAAAGCTAAATGTATGATTTAGAGCTGTCATCTCAGGACCTCTTGCTTATGAATACCAACTTCTTTCTTTCCCTCTTCAAGAAAGTCAGATGGTACTTGGTTGTTCCCTAAAGCATTTCATGTTCATCCTAAGGCTTCATTCAATCAAAAAATTTTCTAGGCTTCTGCCTACTCCTACTCTTTCTACTTCTATTTTTTACTTTACCCCTACTTACCATTTCCTCTATTAGGTGTACAAGAAAGTCATCACTTGTCCTTTTATTAACAGTGAGCATACTACTTGGGAGAAGAAAGAGCTTGAACTCATTAGTGAGCTTGGTATTCTTAGATCGGACTTTTCCAGGTCAAGGATTGAGTTTACCGGATGCGAGAAATTTTCTTTCTCTGCTCCTCATTGCTTAAGAGTTCTTTCTTCTTGCACATGCTATATTTCTAACATTAGCTTCTTTTGAGCTCTCAACATGGCATGGCAAATTAAGCTAATTTGGTACGGACCAGCCCTGCGCTTGCTTTCATAGGGTCAAAATGGCATATGTGTAGTGCATCATTTTCACTCACCATGAACATAGGGATTGGATGGATGACCCACTCTCTCTTCAATGAGATGTCAAGTCAAACAACATCAGGGTGCCCCTGATAAATGTACAGACCTATTGTAGATTGACTTTCCTAGTCACATAGGCAACACATGCTCTCTATATGATCTATGACATATGAGTTCTATCATGTATAGAAGTAAAATAGGGATATGTATGTGACCAGTCAAGCACAGGCCAAGAAAGTGGAAAGTACAACTCATCTAATTGGACCAACCTCCCCACTCGACTAGCCAAAGAAGAAAGAATATTTGATCGCCTTTCTTTGATCAGGAATCCAGGAAAGATTATCCAAACTTGAGTGACATCGTTCAATCACTTTTAAACTTTTTTGTCTATCCGGTGGGCTTTTCATGTCCCTAGTTGAGTAGGGTCGGAATAGGTAGGCAATCAAATCAAATATTCTTAGTTGAATTCCTATTTCTATGTGGAAGGCTTACCATTGAGCAAAATAGTTCAATTTCTATTTCATCTCAAAATTTGAGAGGAGTTGGGGGATCGCTAAACTTTTAACAAGGTCGGTTGAAGGTTATGAAAGAAAAGTAGGAAAGCCTACTTCATTATCAATGAGATAGATAGCCCTGCAAAATTTCTTTTGTCAAATAGGGCATTGAGCAAAATAAGTGGATCTTTTTTAACTATATAGGATGCCACAGGGAAAACCTTCTTGTTCTAAGTCTAACACTCGCTCAAACATTGGTAGACATTCTTCTATTCTTTTCTTGGTTGGTATTGTGTCCCATCATGGAAGTACTTTAGATTTTCTTCTCTAGCAAGTAAAAAAACCTATTTTATGTGACCTTATGATACCACCTATCATTTAATAGAGCTCTGAATAGCCATTCTTTGAGTAGGTGACCGAGTGTTGTTTTTCTAGTTCATAAGTGACCTTTAGAACTCTTTCACTGTAGAAGGTATCTCTACCCTACTTCAGAGTGTACCATTTCTTTATAGCAATCTCGCATGTTTCTCCATGTGACCCATAAATTCCACCCAGATCAAAGAGTTCTAAATGAAATATCAAAGTTAGGTTGGAAGCAATTAGTGGTTAATCGTTTGGAACCTTAAAGAGATCTAACTCATATACCGAAGTAGAGTTGTTAGTCCCAGTGTAGTGTACTAGTATAGCTTAGTCTTTATCTCACTCATGCCAAATATGGCATTGACTAGAGATAGAATATCAAAGGCTATGTATGGGTAAAGTGACTACTCAAGTAAGGGAGCCAATCAACCTTCTTCCACTGCATATTGTAAGAAGAATAATTACAATTAAAAATGAATATATGTTGTGGTAGTCTTCATTTCTTCTTTCTCCTTTTTTAGTTTGGATTTGCTCCAAAGGCATCAAAGGGCACCCCAGGACAAGGCCTTCTAGCCACTGCTCATCCTAATCCCCCATAACACTAATCTTAATTCCTATTATAAAAATTACATTTACATAGGAAAAGTAAATCTAACTACACCGACAAAATAGAGATTAGCTAAATATACATACAATCCCAAGCAATTATATTCATAATTTAGACTTAGAACCCCACACATGGGTAACCAAGCCCACCTATCCTAACTTGGGTTATGCTTAGGGGTTTAAGCAACCTGCAAGCAAAGTATTTATAATTATTTTTAAGCAACCCCTTTAAGCATAACCTCCTGCAAAAAATAATATGAGGCTAAGAGTGGACTAACATCCACTCTATAAAACATGCACCTTAACATTCAGTCTAAAACATTACATAATAAAACAAAATAGCCATTATACATACACCGTCCTAACTTAGGACTAGAAGTGGTGGCTTAATTCTAGTGTGTGTGCTAAGGCTTGTGTAGTATGTCTTAACTAAGCATTGAAGTTGTGATTTTCTAAGTGTGAAAGAATCTAATTTAACATAAAGGTTGTTCCACTTCAGGTTGTTTAGTTGATTTGTGAATTTTAGTTTGTATTTTGCTTAATTTTATTTGATTTACACTTAGCATCTAAGTGTTATAAAAAGAGGAAAGGAGTTCATCTCCTCACATCCCTACCTTAAACCATTTTCTAAATAATATTTTTATGACTTAGTTCCTTTTAGTGGATGGTTTATTAACTATTTTCATATTAATCTTAAGTTTGGGTTAACTTTAAATAATCATATTCAATATGAAAGGCATCTTAAGAATAATATAATTGAATTAATATCACACAGCATATATCAAGTCATTTCTTTCCATCACATCTAATATTCACATGATTTAACACTTAGCATACAACATATTTTGGTACATTTGAATGATGAATGGATGCATACAATTGGAATTTACATTTGTGTTTGATTGAATTATTTTATACATCCAAATTAAAGCTCTATCCAAATTCTAATACCAAAATACATATGAATGAAATCAAATAAGTACAAGTCATTGTTAACTAGAGAAGTGAGGTAATCAAATGACCTCCTTGGGGCAACTTAAAGCCTCGTATTCCTAGGATGTCCAAACTATATACTTATTAACATTCAAACTTATGTAAATCTATATATGAATCATAAGAAGAGAGCACTAACTTACATGTAATGTATTCCAATGACTTAGATGGTTATGGATGCATGTTTTTTTTATAACAAATAGGACTTTCATCATTTAATTAAGCACACATACACATGTATAAAAGATATAAGCAAGTGTGTGCCATTGTTAATCAGGGAAGTGAGGTAATCAAATGATCTCCCTAGGGCTACTTAAAGGCTCATATTCCTAGGATGTCCAAGCTAAACACTTGCTATCTTAAATAGATATAAATGTATAAACAATTATAAAGATGAATATCATGTAAAGATTGTATTTTCTCCAATTGAATTATTTATGCATATGAATTTAAGCTTCGTCTAAATTCTAATACTAAAATACATAATAATGAAAATCAAATGGGTATGTGCCTTTGTTAACTAGGGAAGTGAGATAATCAAATGATCTCCTTTGGACTACTTAAAGCCTCATATTCTCTAGATGTCCAGACTATATACCCATTAACATTCAAACCTATGTATATCTATATATGAATTCAAGAAAGAGAGTTTCACATTCACATAACTAAGCTATAAGCACATGCAAGTCTTATATGAGTTTATAACTATCATCATTCCACATATTATTATCAATTTATAAGCTTTGGAAAATAGATTTGAATTTACTAGTGATAATAGTCACACATATCATTAAGTTAAACTAACACATGCAAGCTTACACCAACAAAATCTATTTGATTGATATAGATTTAAAAACATGAATGCATGGGTTCATATGACACACAACATTTAGAAGTGATTTGAAAGGAATAACTAAATTTAAACACATGGTTCATTCAAATATATTAATTCCTAAGGACAATCACATTAAAAAAAATTATTTAAAGAAAACAAAAGTTCATTATTAATTTGATTTTGGAGTTGAACTTAATAAGGAGAGAAAATATTTTTTTTTGATCCCATATTAGTAATCATAATTGGTAGTAATCATTAATTAAATGCAATCATTAATTACCATTTTTTATATGCTTCTTTAATATGATTAATCATATAATCATGAGCACAAAAGATATGAACATGTGAGAAAGGTAAAGTTACAATATTTCTAAAAGAACTAATGTAATTGTCTCATAATAAAGATTAATTAAGTCAAAGAATCTAATTAAGTACTCTTTTGATTTTTCCCACACTTTTGGGTTAATCATAATTTTATTAAGGGTCTTTCTGCTATTAAACACATAAAGAGGAATCCTATATTTCATTATTAATTATTTGATGTGATTTGCATTTCAATTTTATTTAATTTAGACATTTGATTAATTAATTAATAATTTAATTAATTACCATTTTAATTAATCCTTTTAATAATGAAATGAATTTAGGAAAAATGCTAGGATGGAGGTCCTAATCATTTTGCCTCATCCATTTACTATTACTTAGTGATTAATAAGCTTTAATTAATTAATTTTTTCTATTTTGAATGTTATTAATCATTAAATTAATTAATGAAGGTAATTAGCATTTAAAACACCAATTTTACTAATTACCTAGGTAATAAATTCCAAGAAAATCATGGGAGGCAGAGGTCATCCCATTAAATCAATTCTCCAAATCTTGAATTAATTACCCAAGTGATTAGGGCTGAATTCAACTAAGTTTGCATTCAAGCCTTTAATTAAGCCTTGGTTATTATTCAAAATCAAATGGGAATATTTTTAATTAAATCTCCTCCATTTTACCTTTAAAATGAGTATTTATATGCATTTTTTATTTTTCTATAATTAATTATGATGTTTTAAAGTTTTAGTGATTAAAAAAGATGATTAAGCCTAATCCCATTGGTGCCATGCGAATCGCTGATGTGGCATGCTTTCTACATTGCACCACGGGATTGGATATTTAAAATTGTCTGACTCAGCATTGACGTGGTGCCAGTGGATGTGCTTTCATCCCCATCGTCTGATCTAAGATCGGATAGCAAAGATTAATCCCGTAGTTCCTTTAGGATAAAATAGGATTAAATATAATTGAAGATCATGTTCATCCATTCTAATTATGTGGAATTGATGGCTGATGATCTATCATCCCCTAAGAGATGGAAGATAGACATTGTCTGGCTTCCTCTACCCAAATTGGGCTCATCGAAGGTTAGGGAGGCTCTTTTAGTGGAGTGATCTATGAGGATTCTTACAACTAGATTCCCATGACATTTACATTTCCTTTGAAAAGGCCTAAAATAAATTGGAAAATACTCAGTTTGCCAAAAAATACCATGCTAGAGCTTGACGGAACGATCGAGGTAGCTTCACCTTGAAGAGGTGAAGCCGTTGAGAAGGTGACACCTTATTCCTCGATGGTGGCTGTGGATCAAATGTCACCAATCCTCACTAGACTTGATTAGAAGGTTCTTTCGATGCTCAAAATGTTTGAGGGAAGATTCGCTTTCCCTCACGAAGTTTAGTGAATGTGTGGGAAGAGTTATTTGAATGGGGTTGAGTTTTGGTGAAGTTGGATAGAGATGGGAGTTGTCTTATTTTAGGTTGGTGTTTTGACAAGGAGGAGGTTGGGAATCTCAAGGAAATGCTCTAGTAGCTCATCTTGAGTGGCCAAGGCTCGAGATGTTCAATGTGTTGAATTGAATCAAACTGAGGGAGGTATACCCCCTCATCTATTGGATTAGATGATATGGATCAGTTTGGCCTCTAGTGGTAGTCCAACCACCGCAGGTGGTCGTGGGTGGTAGAGGTGCTGAGTTGCCTCAGTTTGAGCAGGTGAGTGAATGGGAGTGGATACCATGAGAGGGGAAGTGGGAGTCCTTGGTTTTGCATTTGCTCCAATGGAAAAAGATGGATGATTTGACCTCCACTTGTCTCATGGTTCACCCAACCACCTTTGGGTCACGTGAGCAAGTGTCCTTTTTGCTAAGGTGGAGGCCTAAGAGGCATCTTTGTGGAGGAGAGTGGGTTTGGCCATTCAAATGGGGGTATTTATTCCATTTAGCAAGCTTGACTCATTGGATTTTGGGATAATTCAGGTCAAGCAGGGGTTGGGTTGGATTTGGGCTGACCCAATGTGACCTAAGGATGGGTCATACCAAGTTTCAATCGGTTTGTTCTTGGTTTGAATGTGTTTGGAACAATTTGGCCCATATGGGTCAAAATGGGCTAGGTTGGGTCATGTCGACCAATAGGTCAAATTGGGTCAAACCAAGGGTTGAGTCAAGTTCAAATGAGTATTCAGAAGGGTTTGGTTTAATTGATTTGGTTTAATTTGGCTTTGATTTTAATTTGTCTCATTTGAATTTATATGGGTCAAATAAGTTAAGTTGACCAATTGGCCAAATTAGCTTGGGCTAAGCATTGGTTTAGATTTAATTGATCATTTGAAGATGATTATAGGCTTTGATTTCAATCAATTTTGATTTAGAAATGATTTAGGCCAAATTGACCCATTAGGTCAATTTGGGCTAAATAGGTCAATTGGGTTAATTTCATAAAATTGGGTTCAATCAAGGCTTACATCATGTTCAATAGTCAATTTGGAATGAACATAAGCCATTGGTTGCAATCAATTTGGATTAGATTTTGATTTGACCTAATTTGATCTTTTAGGTCAAATTGGATCAACTTGGGTCAAAGGGCTAATTGGGTTTGGTTTGGCTCAAGTGATGATAGAGTCATGTTCAAGGATTGATTTTAGGTTAGTATGAATCATTGGTTACAATTAATTTGGCTTGGGATGAGGTTCGATTCATTTGGCTCATGTAGGTTAAGTGGGTTAATTTGGTTAAATGGCTAGATTGACTTGGTTTTACCCAATTGATTGCAATTGATCAATCAAGGATGATCAAAAATCATCATAGGAGGTTTTGGATGGTTTGATTCAATATAATTTGGGTTGGATTGAGATTTGGTTCAAATAAATCTTTTGGTCACTTTGGGTCAAGTGAGCTTAAATAGTCCGGCTTGATTGAATTGAGTTGATTGTAGTTAGCCATCCAAGATAATCAAAATTATCATGGTGAAGATTTGAAGGCTTGGTTCAATCCAATTTGGGTTGGAATGGAGTTTAGTTCAATTTGGTCAAATTTATATCTTCGGGTCAAGTGGACCAACTGGGCTAATTGAGTTGGGTTTTGAGTTGAATTGAGTTTTGTTGATTTTGGATGTTGATTTGGGATTGATTTATTACTTTTTTTGCAATTAATTTGGGTTCAAATGAATTTTGGCTTATTTGAGTATTTCAAGTCAAATGGGTTAGGTTAGGTTTGATTGAATTGATTTTGGCTTGGTTGATTTGATTATAGATTTGATTTGGAATGATAATTGAAGAATTTATTGATTTATGAGAAAATCAATTGAATTTGTTTATATTGAAAGAAATTTTGGCTAAGTCCTTTGGATTGAATCATGGGCTTAAGTTTGGGTTATAGTGGATTTGATATTGGTTTGAAGTTATGGATACAATTGGGATTCAATTGGATTTGATTGTAATTTATTTGAGGTTGTAATTTGGCTAAGGAGATTGGCATAGACTTGGTTAGGCTATAGGTTAGGTAAGTTTCCCTAGGTCCTAGGGCACAGCCTAATCCTATGGCTAATCCTTCTAAGTCTTTAGGCTTTAGGTTGAGTGTTCATTTAGCCACCAGAAGTATCTTATGACTAAGAAGCTCTTAGTGTCTAGAAGACCTTTAGACCTATGATGTGAAAATTCAATCCTCACTCCAAAAGTGAGGTCAACAATGTGCCATTATTAAACCAGGGAAGTGAGGTTATCTAAGACCTCCTTAGGGTTATTTAAAGCCTCATGTTCTCAAAATTTTTAGACTATATACTTGCCAAATTAAATACATGTAAACATATACAAAAGCTTAGGGATGAAAATCTTGCAAAGATTATATAATAACATATCATTTTATTCATGCAAAGCTTAGTGACACTAAAAGCAAAGTTTTATCTCAAATTCTAGCACATGAATACATATAAATGAAATTAAGCATGTACATGCCATTTTTTAAACTAGGAAAGTAAGGTTATAAGACCTCAATGGGGCTACCTAAAGCGACTTATATACTTGCCAATTCAAATGTATGTAGACCTGTACATGAAGCATAAAGATAAAACAAATTCTTTATTATTTTAAAATTATAATTAAGGTAAACTTTATTGAATATTTATAACCAACTTTAGTTTAAAATTTACATCATGAGCTTATAATTTTGAAAATAATTTGGTATTTATTCGTGATAATAGCCACACCATATAATAATATTTGTCCAACACATGCAACTTAGATGTAATCATGTTCCTTAGATCATCTTCTTTTTTTTTTGAAAACATGAACATGTGACACAAATAGCATGGACATATATGATGTTTGATTTTGATATTGAGTTATTGAAACCTATTGAGGAGTGATGATACTTAACACATACCCCACCCCATGTTGGAGATTTAATATATTTAAATAGGTTAATTAAAAGGATTTTATGGATTGATTAAGTTCAAGTCATTAAGCATATCAATTTAATTACCCTTCCCTAAATTTCATAAATCTAGTTAACTACTTGATCATGACCCTTCAATGATATGCTTTAGGGAAATAAAATTTGCAATGTACCTAAAGAAATCTAATGCAATTAAGCTCATGTTTAAGAGTTAATTATATTAAAGAAGAAATAATCTAAGTTAGGTACTCTTATGATTTTCTCATACCAATGGGTTAACCATAATTTTCTTAATAACTTTACGTTATTAAACACATAAAGGTAAATTAATGGATTATGTTTAAATTATGTGAACCAATCATTAATTTTGTTTGATCTCTATTTTTATGATTACTTTTCTTAATTAATCCTCATTATTACATCTATTAATTAATCCTTCCTAAGGAAATATATTTAGAAACATAATTAAGAGAAGGGTCCTAATTACTTTGCCTCACTATTCCCACTAGTCATAATGATTAATTATCATTAATTATTTAATTTCTACTTTTATCAATTTTAATAATTATTAAATTAATTAATTAGGGTAATTAGGATTGAGATTTTAAATTCTTTAAATTACATGGAAAATAATTCTAAGAAAATTATGGGAGGTAGAGGACATCCCATAGAATCGTCCCATGAAATTTGGAATTAATTAGCTAAGTAATTTGGCTTTAGTTAAAGTAATTAATCTAGGCTTCAAATTCTAATTAAGCACTATTCATTATACATAAATTGAGGATTTTATTTTTCTTAAATTCTCCTTTATCTGAACTCTCTAAAATTTGCATTTTTTATTTTTCTATAATTAGTTAAAAATTTTAAGTTCTATCCATTTAATTATATTTTTATTGCCTAATAAAGCTTTTAAACTATCTGTGCCACGTGAATGATGACGTTGTAGTGCTTTCCCCATGGCGCCATAGTATTAGTTACTTAAATTATCTGATGTTGCAGCTAACATAGCAGATGTTGTTGAAGTTTTACCTCATCAATCCAATCTCATGATTCCAAAAAAATAAAATTAAAATTTCTAATGCGATTAATCATGGTTGTCCATTCTAATCATGGAATGGATGGCCAGTGATTTGTCATCCCATGAGCGCTAGAAGCTGGACACCGTCTATCTTTCATCACTTGATCGAGCTCACTAAAGCTCATTTGATAGCAAAATTGACTCCAAAATGATCAGGGAATGAATCTAAAGGGATCTTACGATGGAAATTGCACAAAAACATGATTCGCTTAAAAATAGACCAACCCTATGGGCCAATGCTATGGTTACCAAATTTTTTACCTTGACATAGCTATAGATCAGTGGTCCACTGACATAGGTAGTGTCATCTTGAAGAGACAAAGCCATGTTGTGAAGATCATAAGTTTTCTCCCCGTCAATTGCTATGTGGACCAAATGCCACTGCAAAGGTTGTCGAGTCTTGATATTATGAATGCTCGAAGGTGTGTGTGATTTGAATCCATGGAGAGGAGTATACCCTCTTCCCTAGTTAAATGAAGGGTTATGATTGGTTCAGTCTTTGGCAGCCGTTCAACCAGGGTAGGTGGCTGGAGATGGCAAGGGACTACAGAGATGGCTAAAGGTGAGGGGTTGAGAGAGCAAGTGAGTCGGAATGGGGTGTGCCCCTCCCAGTGGACCAATGGTCCATGGGTGAACTCACCCTTATAAAGCCTAAGCCCAACTACTTTGGATTAGGTTGGGTTAGTGGTCCTCTTATCCAAGAAGAGCCAAAGGTGGCTGCCATGGGGTAAGGAGGTGGAGAACCCATCCAAATGTGGATTTTATCCCATTTGGGTGGGTTGGTTCAATGGGTTTGACGTAAACCGAGCTCACCATGGGTTGGGTCCACTTGGGCAAGCCCATGGTGGCTAAAGGATGAGTCATGCCAAGTTTGGTTGGGTTTAGCTAAATTTAACCCATATGGGTCAAATTAGTTCAATTGAGTTAAGTTGACCAATTTAACCAAATTGGTTCAAAGTGATAATTTGGGTGAGTTCAATTAGCCACTTCGAGTGAATAAGTGTAATTATTTGATTCAATTTGGGTTAGATTTGAATTTATCTCATGTGATTCAATTTGGGTCAAATTGGTCATGTTGACTAATTTGACCAAATTGGCCAAATTGGCTTGAGCGTGGGTTATTTCTATGTTCAATTGATCATTGGTGATCAATTGGATGAATTTATTTGAATTAACTTGGATTATGGAGTGAATTAGTTCAATTAATTCATTAGTTTAAATTAGGCTAAGTTTGTTAATTAAGGTAGATTGCACAAATTGTATGCAATTGAAAGTTGGATTATGTTTAATATTGAATTAGTGAGTGGTTAGAAGAATTGATTTCAATCAAATTAGTTTAGGGTTCTATTTAGTTCAATTTGACCCTTTAGACCAAATTGGGTCAACTTTGGGTGAAAGTTCAATTAGATTGATTAGGTCCAATTGATTGTGGAGTGTTCAATAATGATCTATAATCATAAATAAAGGGATTGGATGGATTGATTTGATCTAATGGGAGTTGAATTATAGTTTGGTCTAATTACTCCTTTTTGGTCACTTTGGGTCAAGTGATTTGGTTAAGCTAGCTTGGACCAATTAAGGTTATAAATGGTTAGGGTGTGTTCAATGATAAATTTAAAGTTTTTAATTGCAATTGATTTGGGCTCAATTAGGTTTTGGCTCATTTGAAACCTTTGGTTCAATTGGCTTGATAGCAAGTATTGGAATGGATTGAAATGATCTATTGAATAATTAGAGTGATTGAGAAAATTAAGTTTGATTTAGTTTACTTGAATGGGCTTGAGTTGAGTTATAGGATTATGGTGGGGTTAACTTGGGTTAAGGCATAATTTAGTTTGGCTTGGAGCTTGGATTAGAAAACCAAATTTGAGTAAGATTAATTGAATGGGTTGGAGTTGGTTTAGCTTATTCTACATGAGCTTGAGTTTGGATGAGTGAATAGATATGAGTCTTGATTTAAGCCATGGGATGGATGAAACCTATTTGTCCTAGATGGACTTTGAGCTTAGGCCACACTTCTAAGCCTCTAAAGCTCAAGTTTTAGCCTCCCCTTAGTCATTAGAAGTGTCCTAGCACAAAGGAAATCCAAGTGTCTAGAAGGTTACTAAATCTCAGATAAAAAAAGGTTAATCTTCACTCTAAAAATGAGGTCAACAATGCTTACAAAATTTAATCTTACAATCATAATAACTTATTATTCTATATGTTTATAATCTTCTAAAATCATTACTTGTCCTCACATCCTTTAAGGAAATCACAATCCCCATCTTCTATCACACAACCAAGCTAACATTTCATGCACATAATCATAGTCCCTCCCCATATATGAACATCTAAATATTTAAAGTTATATCATCTATTCTAGAATACACTGTCATAGATTCCAACCAATTCAACTGAATCCGAAGCCTTAAACCCTCTCCTCTAACTCTAAATTTTAAACCTAAAAGACAATGCTTTTAATTATTTCTCATTTTCAAGGCTTAAGCAACCTCACCTTTAACTTCCACTACTTACACTTAACTACCAACATCCAAAGAGCACTACACCATATGGAGTAACATTTTAACAGATTTTGGAACCTTTCCTCATTATCATTTCAAGGCTATATCAAAATACATAAGTTATTAAAATTAGCATTAGTGTCATAACAAATAGTTCTAGATTCCCTAAATAAGTTGCAGAACTACATGAATCACACATTATGATTATTATATGATCTTGTTTTTATTAATGTCAACTATAGTTACATAGTCAGAATCCCTTGAAATTCATTCTTTTATGTACAAAAAGTAAGGCATTGAGGCAATTTGGTGCCCAATTGACTATTTTATATGTTAAATTTATAGAAAATTTTGTATGTTTTACTAATGCTTGAGTAACTATGAAAAGAATTAAATTAAATTCTTAAGGGGAGGCACTAGAATGGGGAATACTGAAAAGTGTGATCAAATAATGGAGTTCAATTTTTTATGTTCTCTTCCTCTTCTTCAAAGATCATCTTCTTTTAGATACAAAGATTTTGTTGATATCGTGCTTTAAACTTTATTGAATATCTTGATTTTTTATTAATGCATATAAATATATGACCAACATTAGCTTGTTAAAGATTATTTTAAAATTAAGTAGTAATCAAAATCATTGTGCTAAAAAAGTTTGAAATTTCTATATAATAAAAATATTTATGGTATTGTATTACTGTATTATAACAATCATAGTTTTCGTATTGTAATGAATTTTTTTAGGTTGAATATATCACAAAGATGTTGGTGGGCTTCTCTTTGAAAATATGTATCATAACTTCCAAGACATTTGATTAGATAATTTTTAAAATGAATTTATAGCATTTGAATGTAATAAAGAAGGTTAAACAACAAAATTTATTAAGATTTATCATAGTGAAAGAAAAAAAATCTTATCTCTCTCTCTCTCTCTCTCTCTCTCTCTATGTGTGTGTGTGAGTGTGTGTGTCACACACATGACAAACATCTTGATTCTCCTTTATCATTTACTCAATCAAATTATGTTCTTTTTATTCTTCATTTTATTTCCACCTCATAACTAGATTAATAATATCATTTAAACAATTCTAGGGTTAACTCAACTTTGGTAGTTAGTAGCAATCAATCTTTATGAGAAGATAACTCTTTAATTATTTTATTACATGAGCGATCAAATGTGGCTTTATGTGCTAAATTTCTATGAAAATTGTTAATTGATTTGTGCACATTTTTTGTGTTGGCCATATATTTTATGTATATATTTTATGGAGTGTTTACTACATTAAATATTTTCACACTAGATTAGAGATATATGCATCTTTTTGTAGGAGGCCATGTCCAAAAGTGGAGGTGGTTGTAATGATTAATTCTATAATAACACTTTTCTAAATGTGCTTGCTAGCTCACCCCTTTCATCAAGCATAGTCTAATTTATGGTGCATGCTATATTTAGAAAGTAAATCAAAATATAAATTTTAAATTGCAAAAAAATATTAAGAAGTTATTCTCTTTGTGAGGGAGCTTAATGGTCAACCATTTAGTTCTTCTTGGTGGAAGAATGAGTTATTCATTTTATTATTTGAATAAGCCTACTCATTCTAATCTTAAATTCATAAAAAAAATCTTATTCTACATATTTATAATCTTCGAAAACCATTCCTAGTCCGCATATCCCTTAAATAAATCATAATCCCCATCTTCTATCACCCAAGAAAGATAACATTTCCTGCTTCTAGTCATAGTTCCTACCCATATACAAACACCTAAATATTTAGAGTTATGCCATCCATTATAGAACACACTACCATACATTCATACAAACTTCAAGTGACTTAAATGCCATTAACCCTCTTATTTATTTAACTCTAAATTGTATACCTAAAAGAGAATGCTTTTATGTATGACTCATTTTAATGGCTTAAGCAACATCACCTTTAACATCTACTACCCAACCCTTATCTACCAACTTCTTAAGAGCATTGCATCATATTAGAAGTAGATGTTTACAACATTTGAATTTTTGCTCATTAAAATTTACAAGATATGTAAAAATCTAGAAATTGTTGAAATTAGCTTTAGTGTGATAACAATAAGTTCTAGACTTACTAACTAAGTTAAGATGACTAAACTAGCTACACCCATCACAATTCAAAGGATATTTTTATTATTTTAATGTCAAATTTAGCTCAGAGTCCAAATCCCTTGAAATTCATTCTTTTGTGCAAAAAAAAAGCATGGCATCAAGGCAATTTGCTATCAAAATAGGTATTTTATATTCTAAATATAAGGAACATTGTGTAATTTTAGCTTGAGTTTGAGAAGCTATTAAAGGGATTAAATTAAGTTATTAAGGAGAGACACTATGGTAGAGAAGATTGAAAATGTTATCAAATAATAGATTTCACCTTTTTAATTTCTATTCCTCTTCTTCAATAATCTTCTTCTTTTAGATACAAATATTTTTATAATCGAGTGTTTAGTTGGTATCAACTTATAAATTTTTTTCTCTTAGGGTACAATATATCTTTCTAGTTTGATCAAATCTTTTACTTCCTTCAACTTTGGTTAAATAGTTTGATTTGTTATTTATGCATTTTATTATATGACCAACAATTGCATAAATTAGAGATTATTTAAAATCAAGGAGTAATAAAGGAGTAATAATTAAAGTCATTGTGCTTGAAAAGTATTGAAACTTCTATATAATAAAAATATTCCTATCATGGTATTATTGTAATAATAGTATTCACATTATAAGAAATTATGTTTTAGTTCAATATATCACATAGATATTAATAGAGTGCCCTTTGAAATATATTTCTTAACATTTCAAAACTCTAGTTAAATAATTATTTAAAACAAATATGTAGCCTTGAATTGAAATAAAGAAGAGTTAAACAAGGAAATTTAATTTTTTCATACTAAAATAAAAACACACACAAACATATTGATTCTCCTTTATCATTTACCCAATTAAATTAGGTGCTTTATTATTCTTCATTTTACCACTTCATAACTAAATTTAAAATATTATTTAAATAATTCTAAGGTTAACTCAACTTTGGTAGTTAATTAGTAGAAGTCCTTATGAGACGAAAACTCTTTAACTATTTTTTTGCTTGTGTCAAAATTTGATTTTATAAATTTTAGTTAAAATTTATACTTTAGTATTTTGAACTCTACATATATCCCATACGATGAATTTAAATAAAGCAAATTTTTGACTACAAATATGATGATGTCTAGATTAAAGTCAAAATGACTCGATCATCATTCATCAAAATTGATCAAAATATTCTTAGATTTTCAAACAAACTATGTTAACATGTATTAAATATAAAAATAGATTGTGGTAGTCCTCTCACATTATCTAATGATCACTTAAATGAGGTGATGTGTCCTTAGTATAATTTCATGCATATTAAAGTCAAAAGGCCTTGATGACAACCAAGCAACCTCCATTTGCAAAATTAATTATGCTGATATCTTTGAAATGTCAAAATTTATCAAATAGGGCCCACCGCACTCTATTCAACTAGGTGCAAGTGCCCAGCGAAGGAGCTAAAATAACCTTGATTAATTCAAAAGCAACCCAAAAACCTTTGAGTATAAAATAGACTACATCATTACATTGAAATATCAACTTTACTAAGAATAAACATACATATTTCCTGAGGTGTTGTTCAACTATAGCACCTATGGGGATTGGGTAATAAAAATAATTTAAAATAATAATAATAATAATAATAATAGTAATAATAATAATAATAATAATAATAATAATAATAATAATAATAATAATAATAATAATAATAATAATAATAAAGAATGAGAACACAAATTTTTATGTGGTTCCACCAAACCTAAAAAACTAGCTTACGCCCATGCGGGCTAGAAATTCACTAAATCAAAGTTGATATTATAACAAATCTCTCATATTCTCCTTCATGGGCAAGTACAACACAATACTATACTTTCCTTAAAGGGGAAGTACAACCCAACAATGTACTTTCATTAATGGGCAAGTACAACCCAACAAGAAAATAAGAAAGAGGAATATAAAAGTATCTAACTCTCAATTTAAAAGTATTTTGCTCTCATAACCCAACTATAACAATATTAAAGCAAGTGAAAATACAAGTAAGAAAGAGAGCTCACTTTAGTTTGTATTTAAAATTGAATACAATGATAAAACATGAAAGATGTATATGATGCAGGTGAATATTTAAAATGTTTGAAAAGAATATAAGAATTTGAAATCATAATGATTTAATCAATGATCTAAAGTGTGGCACAATAAAAATTTTGAAACTAAACCAATCAACTTATTTTAAATTGTTGAGTTTTGAAAAATCAAATGAATATTCAATATTAAAGCACATAAACTCAATTGAAGTCTCTTTTAAAAAAACTATAACAAATGCAAAAGATGAGACAATTTAAAGGAAAGAACACTTACCTACTCACAAGAGTTCTTTATGAAATAATCAACACAAAATTAATCTCATTTAAGGATATGTAAGAATGATGAAGAGAGAAAGATTTGCAAGCACAAATCTTTAACCAAGCATAATTAAAGATTTCAGCTAACCTAAAAATGTGTATGGATATATGACTTAAGCACAAAATAAATTGTCCAAACTATAAGAAACCATAAACCAAGAAAGAGATCAAAGTCACACACATGAATAGAAAAAAATAAATTAAAAGAATCTTGAACAGCTCTCGGCCAAAAGGATTTGCACCTCCAACTTATTTTGGGCGAGCTTCAAAGCAATCACTTGCAGTAAGGAAGAGGAAGGATAATGAAGAGGTTAGCACTTGATTCACCAAGAGAAATCTCCAAGAAAATTTTTTAGCAAGGGTTCAATCAAGAGAGAATAACTTAGTCTTAAGAGCATTATAAATAAGAAAAGGAATCAAGGTAGTTGGCCAAGAATAGGGAAAATATAAGGAAAAATACATTAGGAAGTAATTTAACTTAACCTAATCAAAATAAAATTAATTTGCATGATGAAGGGTTTGACCAAGACAAAGAAG